>CM060346.1:27593334-27600834 GCA_030674155.1 Stramonita haemastoma
TCAATGCACAAACTACTAAGTGTACTAGCAAGACAGAAGAGGCAAAAGAAAAAGAAGTAAAATAAATTCCTACCTCTGTTGATAGAAAAGAGTAGTTGAAGAAGCTGACTCCCACAAAATTCTGGGTGTGATAATTGACAAAAATCTTACTTGGACTGACCATGTGATGGCACTTGGAAAATGTCTTGGCAACAAGATACTTCAGTTATCTAAAATGAAACACTTCACAAATAACCATTCACGCAAACTCTTTTTTTGTGGCTATATGTTGCCTATCATTGATTATGCTTCATCTCTTTGGGACAGCTGCAGTGAAACAAATGTAAAATTCATTCATCAATTATGTAAATAAAATTTTTAAAAAGCAACAACAAAACAAAGCACTAAAGCTTATTCTATTAAAATCAACCTCCCTAACCATCAACGATTATAAGCAAACAAATACTCTATTCTTCTAAAACAGACTTTATTTTCAATAAAGCTATATTTGTACAAAAAGTTGTCTTTCTTTCTTTATTCTTTTATATCGAGGATGATGGAATAAGCACTCATGTGCTTTTTTTCTTCCAGTCCCCGTGTGTATGCAGTTGTGTAAATATTGTCATCTGTTCCCACCGGCACACGATGGCCTACTCTTACGAAAAGCGGAACAGGATTTAACGTGTGCGCAAGATGTTGTGCGTGCGTTCGCACACGGACCTCGGTTTACAGTCTCATCGAAAGACTTTTGGGGAGAGTGGAGTCAGCACTGATGTTAACTCCAGGGGAAAAATCCCCTCGACCGGGAATCGAACTCGCGTTGTCAAATTGCCAGCACAATGTCAATGGAAATACCCCTAAAAAAAATAGTTATTGCTTCAAAATTAATGAAAACAGGCATAATTACCTACTAACATTTCTGAGACCAAGAAATAATTTTCACAAACCAAGCTTCTTATATTCAGGAAGTGATTTGTGGAACAAGCTCCTGAGAAGTTTAAAGTGTATTAAAAACAAAAATCAGTTCAAGACAGCTGAAAAATTATTTAAAGAGTAAATGCTTAGGAGCTGACTTGTAAATCAATTAAGCATGATTAAAAAAAATAATGCATCAGCACTTTTGCATCCTTTAAATATATTTCAGATGTGATTTCTTGGGACTGGAAATTATTGCATTGTTATAATTATGCTGTGTGTGTATGTGGAAGAGAGGGAGAAGAGTGAGAGACTTTATCAAAAAAATTTTTTGTTTAAGCTATTGTTAATGCTAATAAAACCCTGTGAGTAATCTAAACAAGCATGTGCATACATTGCAAATTTAACAAGTGTGTCACAGCGGATTTCTCTGCGTGAAATTCGGGCTGCTCTCCCCGGGGAGAGAGCGTCGCCACAAATGCAGCGCCTACCCATTATCTTTTTTCTCTGAGGGATGGTGTCTAAACACGACACCTGTGTGCATGCTGGTTGTTTTTTTTTAATATATAATTTTGTCAATCGCTCCTACCGGTACATGATGGCCTACTCTTCGGAAAGGCGGAACGGGGTTTTAACGTGTGGGCAAGATGTTCTGCGTGTGTTCGGACACAGGGCCTCGGTTTGTATTTTGTATTTTATACCACTTCATGTCACAGCAGAATTCTCTAGTCTCATCCGAATGACTTTGACATTCAGTTCGATTTTTTTCCCGTCAAACTGGGAAGAAAGGGCGAGGCTGGGTACGAACCCAAGAACCTCAAGGTTTACTTGTTGGCAGGCGAACGTCACTCTTAACCATCCTGCCACCTTTTCCTTCCTTCATACGGTCAGGGAGGCTTCGGCTGTCAGCTTCTACTCCCATTGATGTGAAATGGTAATGATGGAGGATTATGAGCAAGCATGTTCTGCCTCTCTGCATGCTCATCCTGGTTTCCCCCGTCCACTCCTGATGAAGTTATTAGGACCAGTTGATGGAAGAGGCTGCTGACAGACAGGTCCATACAGGTCACGCAATCTATTGCGCTGGCAATTTGACGACCCGGGTTCGATTCCCGGTCGAGGGGATTTTTCTCCTGGAGTTAACATCAGTGCTGATTCTACTCTCCCCCCCAAAAAGTCTTTTGGATGAGACTGTAAACCGAGGCCCCTGTGTGCGAACGCATGCAGAACATCTTGCGGCAGCGCACACGTTAAATCCTGTTCCGCTTTTCGTAAGAGTAGGCCATTGTGTGCCGGTGGGAACAGAAGACACAACTGCATACACACGGGGACTGGATGAAAAAAAGCACATGAGTGCTTATTCTATTATCCTCGATATAAAAGAATATAAAAAAAATATTAATAGATGTGCCAGAATGATTTTGTGCGGCTGTCTTGCCTAGGGGGAAGGTGTGTGCGTGTGTGTGTGTGTGTGTGTGTGTGTGTGTGTGTGTGTGTGTGTGTGTGTGTGTGTGTGTGTGTGTGTGTGTGTGTGTGTGTGTGGTGTGTGAATCACGCATTCATTGATTCATCCCCAGCTTTTTCGCCTAGATGGTTATTCCCAGAGATGTTTCATCGTCCAGAAAACCTCATTATTTTTACAGGGGCTCTGTCTGTGACTCCTCTTCCACTCTCGTGTGCTTTCATGATGATGATGATGATCATCATCATCATCATCATCATCATCATCATTTGAATCAACATTGGGATGCGTGCAGGAAGGGTCATAATGTGATGAGTCAAATCTCAACAGTGCTTGCTAAATTAAGGATGGATGGGGCTTTTTTAATTTTTTTTTTTTTGCTGCAATGCAACCCAGTCTTTCTCCTTCTGTCAGCTTGTCTGCAGACCTGCCAGTGCTTAAGTCAGATCGTGAATACAGACTTGCTGAAGATAATCTTGTTGTTGTTGTTGTTGTTGTTGTTGTTGTTGTTGTTGCTGCTCTTCTTCTTCTTCTTCTTCTTCTTCTTCTTTTTCTTCTTCTTCTTCTTCTTCTTCTTCTTCTTCTTCTTCTTCTTCTTCTTCTTCTTCTTCGTTGTCTTCTTCCTCTTCTTCTTCACAATTCTTTTTAGCCCACATGGCTGTTTAAGAGCTTACTTTATGCGGTTTCTTACTTTAAAAAAACCACCCCAAAACCCCTCTTTTGTAACCCGGGCATATTGAATTAATCTGTCTTAAGGAATAAAAAGAAAAATCAAGGTATTTTGTCTTTTTTTTTTTTTTTCTTCTAGATTGAAGGTGTTGCATGTTTGGAGGGTCCAGAATGGGTTGGTTTCTAGTCTCATCCAGAGAACTTTCGGGTGAGTGTGATATCATCTTCAAGAGGGTGCGGGATGGGGGGTGGGAGGATGGGGGTGGGGAATCCCGTTGATGGGCTCGAACCCATGCTGTCAGATTGCAGCCCACCGTTCTAACCACTAAGCTATCTTCACCCCGGCACTCTCCCCATAAACACCACGAAACAAAATGACAAAAAAAAAATCAAATATTATAGGATTTCCCCGATCATAAATAACGATAAAAAATCCGTTTTATGCCTGGGTGACCAATAGGCAACTACGCATCACGGAATGTCTTGGGTTTGTCCGACTGTGTTGAAAGCCAATGTTAGACAGACGCTAGAGCCGAGTGGTTAAGACTGTTCGATTTCAATGCTATGGGTCTATGAAGTCGTGGGTTCGAATCTCGGTTTCAACGTTCTGGTGAATTATGGGTGGGGATTTTGACCATTTGTCAGGTCAACTTCAAATGCATACATATCAGTGCCTTGATTTCCTTCGTGTATAATTATACACATGCGTGCGTGCGTGCGTGCGTGTGTGTGTGTGAGGGTTGGTGGAAGATTTTGTGCTTTGCAAAATTCATTCATTCGTTCATTCATTCATCTTCTCCTTCTTCTTCGCAATTCTTCTTCGCAATTCTTCTTCTTCGCAATTCTTCTTTGCAATTCTTCTTCTTCGCAATTCTTCTTTGCAATTCTTCTTCTTCTTCTTCTTCTTCTTCTTCTTCTTCTTCTTCTTCTTCTTCTTCTTCTTCTTCTTCTTCTTTCTTCTTTGAATTCTTCTTCCTCTTCTTCTCCGCAATTCTTCTTCTCCGCAATTCTTCTTCTTCGCAATTCTTCTTCTTCGCCATTCTCTTCTTCGCAGTTCTTCTTCTTCTTCACAATTCTTCTTCTTCTTCTTCGCAGTTCTTCTTCAAATTCTTTTCTAATGCTTTATCGCACAAATTCTTCTGGACTATTGTAAGGTAGTAACAGACAGTTAGATTTTTGGCCTTTGCAGTACAGAATGATTTTTTTTGTAGTGGTGGACAATAGTGACAGAATGTAAATTTGATTTTTGCCTAACTAGAATACATTTGTTTCTTCTGCGCTATCCTACGTTGATGATGGACAATGCATGTAAGCACTTAACAACACAGGTTTTATGAATTTTGTTTTTTTTTAATTTGATATTAATATATATATATATATATATATAATATATATATAATATATATATAATATATATTTGTATCTTGCTGACAAACAGTGAATGTTCGCTGTTAGAGCACAACATTACACACACACACACACACACACACACACAACACACACACACACACACACACACACACACACACACACACACACACACACACACACACACACACACACACACACACATATATATATATATATATATATATATATATATATATATATATATATATATATATATATATATATATATATATATATATATATATATATATATATATATATATATATGATTTGGTTGCTTTGTTTTTCTTCAGTAGTACATTGTCGCCGACAGTACATCCAAGCCATCAATCGCCCAATTTTCTCTGCACAGTCTTATACAGTAGAAGTGAACATTGACCAGTACCTCTCAGCCATAGAGAAGCCTCAACTTTCCCTGCACTGTCGTACAGCAGCATCGTCGGACAGTGGATCCACACCTTAACTAATGAAGCAAAGCAGGCTTCCTCTCTCCGTCTGCCGATTCCTCTGAAGCCAGCCAGGTCGTTTGTCAAACCGGAAATGCCGTCAACGGAAATGAGAGGTGGATTATAGATGAACCCAGTTTGCTGAAAATTCTAGAAAATGGCTGGAGTTCCTACGTGGGAGCAGCCGACATGATTAATCATCGTGGGATTTTTTTTCCTTTTTTTTCCTGTGCAGTGGTTTTTTTTTTGGTTTTTTTTTTTTTTTTTTTTGGGGGGGGGGGGGGTTCACCTTCACCTTCCTTCTCTTTCATATGAATATAATATATTATATATATATATATATATATAATTATATATATATATAATTATATATGCGCATGCACGGGCGCACAGACAGAGATCCAAACGCTAGTAGGCTTACTACACTCACAAACTCAGAGAGAGAGAGAGAGAGAGAGAGAGAGAGAGAGAGAGAGAGAGAGAGAGAGAGAGAGAGAGAGAGAGAGAGAGAGAGAGAGAGAGAGACAGACAGACAGACAGACAGACAGACAGACAGACAGACAGACAACAGACACACACAGACACACACAGACACACACAGACACACACAACACACACACACACACACACACACACACACACACACACACACACACACACACACACACACACACACACACACACACACACACACACACACGGAGAGAGAAATCCCCCCCCCAAAAAAAAAAAAAAAAAAGAAAGAAAAAAAAAAGAACACGTTGAAGGTGATTGATTTATTTTCAACCAAAAAAAAAAAAAGGGGGGGGGGGGGGGGGGGGGGGGGGGGGGGGGGGGGGGGGGGGGGGGGGAAGAAAAGCATTTCAGAGAGGAAGACACAAATCTTGTTGATGGTAATAGTGATGATATGATGATGATGATGATGATGATGCTGATGCTGCTGCTGCTGCTGCTAGCAGATGATGATGATGATATTATTTGGAACTCATGATTACAACCCTTCCCACCGCGCGCCTCAGGTTCATGATTATAAAAGTGACAATCATTTCCTTCCTTACTGATTGGTTGATTGATTGATGGATGGTTGATTGATTGATTCATTAATTTTATCTTTTTTGCGGTTATCTCGTTCCTTGGCTAGAGCTTCGAGGTCCAAATAAACTGCACTGGCGAGATTTTTTTTTTTTTTTTTTTTTTTTTTTTTAAGCGTGTGCAACCATTTTCACCACCCACCATTAAAGTAGTCAGATTCCTACTTCAAGGATGGCAACAGAGTTATAGATCTCCTTCTTCAATGGCCGTGACTTCCCATTGACTTCTTTGGCAACTTCCTGAGGAGTGGTTATTAAATTAAGGCAAGCGTCCTGAATTACTTCACGCAGCGCGTCTCGGGCAAGTTGAACCCAGCAGAGCCCAGCCCACCCCTCGTCCCGTGCATGCTAGGCATATTATTTGGAGTCATCGATATACCCACTGGTCTGCTTTTCTGCGAAGGATGGATTTATTCTGTCTATTTTATCTTATTTTATTTTATTTTATGTCATTCTATTTAACTTTTTAAAAATCCCGTTTCATTTCCTCTTTATTTCTTTATTTCTTTCTGTCTTTCTTCTCTTTCTGTTCTTCTTTTTTCTTTCTTTCTTTCTTTTTCTTTTCTTTTTCTTTCTTCTTCTTCATTTATTTATTCTTTACATCGAAGATGATGGAATAAGCACTCATGTGCTTTTTTTTAATTTATTATTTTTTTTTTTTTACATCCAATCCCCATGTGTACGCAGTTTTGTAAATCTTGTTATCTGTTCCCACCGGCACAAAATGGCCTACTCTTACGAAAAGCGGAACAGGATTTAACGTGTGCGCAAGCGTTCACACACGGGGGCTATTTTTTTTTTTTTTTGAGTCAGATGTTGTACGTGCATTTTCACAAAGGAATTTGCGTTCTATTTTATCTTTTTTTTTGCGGGGTTGGAAGGTGGGGGGTGGCGGGGAGGGGGGGAGGGGGGGGGGGGGGGGTCGTCCTCGGCTAGAGCTCTGAGGTTCACCATAATTGGTAAAACTGTTACGTATTCGACTGGTTTTGCCCATCATTAAAGTAACCACATTCTAACTTCGGGGAGGATGTCTAATCTAAAAACAAAACAAAACAGGACACCTGTGTGCGTGTGGTTTGTTTGTGGTTGCTGTTTCATATTTTATCATCCGTTCTTATCGGCAAACAATGGCCTACTCTTCTGAAAGGCGAACCAGTTTCCAACGTGTACGCAAGATGTTCTGAGGGTGTGTCTGCACACGGGACTTCGGTTTACAGTCTCATCCGAAAGACTTTTGGGGGGGGGGGGGGGGGGGGGGGGGGCAGAGTGGAGTCAGCACTGATATCAATTAACTCCAGAGGAAAAATCCCCCCCCCCCCCCACCACTACTAACAGGTGCCTTAGTGTTAGGTCGATGATCAGTTTGAAATTCTATTTTTTCCCCCCGTCACCCCTTCAGGGATATGGAGAATTTTTTTTTTTTAAAACATAATGTAAAAAAATCATATCCTAACAATTTAGTTTCCATGTATCAATTCACCATACCAACACACATGAACACACTGGACAGTGTTTATCTTATGTATAC
>CM060346.1:27610834-27614212 GCA_030674155.1 Stramonita haemastoma
ACATGTCTACTTTCTGAAACATTAACAGTTTGTCAACTCTAGGTGACGATTTTCACATCTTTATTTTCACATCTACCATTAATTACACATCTCTATATTTTTCTAAAGCAACATTCAACATAAAAAAAAAAAATAAAAAAAAAAAACCCCCAAAAAAAGACCCAAAAAGCAAAACAAGCCAACAGCTCCCTCCCTCCACCCCCCACCCCCCCACCCCCCAAACAAAACATTGTCAACATTCAGTGTAGATCCCAGGGGTCTCTATTTAAAAGAAACACTATGTCAACACTTACTGTAGATTACAGATCTCCATTTTCTTAGGAATTACTTTCCGGCCTAATTCACACAGAGAGAAATAAGTCCCATCAGTTGTTTGTTGGGCTAAATACATACATACATACATACATACATAAACATACATACATACATACATACATAATACATACATACATACAACAATACATACATACATACATACTACATACTATAATATATATATATATATTTCATAGATATATTTGTGTTAACAGCAAAGGTAAGTAAGAAGGGATGCAAGCGAAGCCATTCTGCCTACATTAATTAAAACTGTTGTTCTGGTTTGAAATGGGATGCTGATAATATTGTCTTCAGATAATGACAAGCTCTACTAGCATAATAACCCACACTCTCTTTTTTTACGAAGACAAAATCCTCTGAAGTCGAAGTATGGCTGTCTCTATGGTGGAGATAATTGAAAACAGTCAAAACAGACACTTCTCATCCAGTGTGAACTGAGAACCAACCCCAAATGATAATTTTCCAGCAAGATGAGTGAGTCAGACTGCAGTCATCTTATTCTGGGTGACACCCACGGGTCAACAATAAACCACGGACTGTTGCTCTAACATAACCTGGGAACAAGAAGAAAAATAACTGAATGACAGTAGACCCGGGTTCGATTCTCCGTCGAGGGGATTTTTCCCCTGGAGCTAACACCAGTGCTGACTCCATTCCCCACCCCAAGTCTTTTGGCTGAGACTATAAACCGAGGCCCCCGTGTTGCGAATGCATGCAGAACATCTTGCCCACACGTTAAATCCTGTTCCGCTTGTTGTAGGAGTAGGCTATGGTGTGCTGGTGGGAACAGATGATATTTACAAAACTGCAATACACACGGGGACTGGATGTAAAAAAAAAAGCATATGAATGCTTATTCCATTATCCTCGATATAAAAGAAAATAAATAAATAAATAAATAAATAATAAATAATAATAGAGGCTCAAATCAAATATAATGATGTATTATTAATAACAATATTATCAAAATTCACACCCCACCTGGTTCATAAAATGAAAATTATTTTCATTCCTAATCTGAAACGAGACACAGGCATACAGTTTTTTTTTTTTTTTACTTACCAATAACATTTTCGCAAAAAGAATGTTTCAAAATTAGGAACGAAAGATGAAGCCCAGAGGTAGCTGTTCAGAGTCCTTCAACATTTCAAAATGGCGGAGTTCGTTGCGTTGAAGCGCCCTCTCAGGCGGTTTTTCATTTTAAGCGGGAAGGGAGGTAATGGGGTCTTGACAGCCCTCGAGTTATGTCCCTGCAACTAAGGGGGAGGAACTTCAAAGAGTTTGCTCCGCTTTCCTGGGTTGATGAAAGGCGCCATTAGATGTAGAAGCCTTCGTTAATACAGTTCCGTGGATGCTCAACGTCATGTGTGCTGCTTCTTAAATCACCACCAGCCCGCATGTTTTTGTGGGTCGTTGTATAGTCTATATGTTTGTGTGTGTGTGTGCGTGGGGGGGGGGGGGGGGGGGGGTAAGTGTATGTGGTGTGTGTGTGTGTGTGTGTGTGTGTGTGTGTGTAGTGTGAGAGGGGAGAGAGAGAGGAGAGAGAGAGAGAGAGAGAGAGAGAGAGAGAGAGAGAGAGAGAGAAGAGAGAGAGAGAGAGAGAGAGAGAGAGAGAGAGGAGAGAGAGAATGAATGAATGAATGAATAATCTTTTATTTTTCAAGGGTAACAGAGTAAGCATTTACATACTTTTTTTCATCCGGCCGCTTGCCCTGATTAGGGAATAAAAAGAGAGAAGAGAGAAGAGAGAGAAGAGAGAGATGAGAGAGAGAGAGAGAGAGAGAAGAGAGAGAAGAGAGAGAAGAGAGAGAGAGAGAGAGAGAGAGAGAGAGAGAGAGAGGAGACCCTACCAAAACAGGAGAAAAGCCAAAAAGCAAAGATAAAACAGAAAGCAACAAAAGGAAAGACAACATCACCATCACCAAGAATAGAAGTTCAACCTATGGTTGTAAAAAGGAGATAGCCTACATTCAACAATAAATTCAACAACTGCATAATCCCCACAGGGTACATGGAAACTTATTTAAAACAAAAGAGAGAGAGAGAGAGAGAGAGAGAGAGAGGAGAGAGAGAGGAGAGAGAGAGAGAGAGAGAGGAAGAGAGAGAGAGAGAGAGAGAGAGAGAAGGAGAGAGAGAGAGAGAGAGGAGAAGAGAGAGAGAGGAGAGAGAGAGAGAAATGAATTTGTTTACCTGTTTACGTATTCATTCAGCTACTTATAAATATTTTATTTCCGAAGTAATGAATAAGCACTTATATGCTTTTTCACGTTCAGTCTCCATGTGCATGCACATTTGTAGATCTTGTCATCCGTTCCCACCGGCACACAATGGCCAACTCGTTCCAACAATGTTTGTAGCTAAATATTTTTTTGAGTAGGGTTTTCTTGGTTGTACTTGCTGTTGGCTTGCTGTTTCATTTTCTTTTTTCTTCTTTTTTTTATAGTTTGTTTTTTGTCTAAGTGGTTTTTTTTTGGTTTTTTTTGGGGGGCGGGGGGGTGTTTATTGTGGTGTTTTTTGTGTTTTTGCTTTTTGTTGTTGTTGGTGGGGTTTTTTGCTAGATAGATGGCTTGATGAAAAAAAGCAAATGTATTGCTTACTCAATGTACCATCTGGAAATAAAAATTTGATTTGATTTAATTTGATTTGAAAACGTGGAACAGACTTTTGCGTGCGTAAGCAAAATGTTTCGTGTGCTTTTTGTACCCAGGCCATCGATTTATAGTCTCATCTGAAGGATTCTCGGGGGGAGTGTTGTCAGTATTGATGTTTACCCTAGCAGGGAAAAAAACACACTGGAAAAGGGGGCTTACATGTATATTATGGGATTACAGGCTTCCACATCCTGGACTGTGGTTTATCATATCCTTCAGATGACTTGCAAACGTATATATCTTATTTATTTATTTATTTATCTATTTTATCTATCTGTTTATTTTTTTATATCCAGGAAATGGAAAAAGCAATCATGTGGGTTGTTTTTTTTGTTGTTTTTTTTTACATCCAGTCCTCGTGTGTATGAAGTTTTGTAATCTTGTCATCTGC
>CM060346.1:27614312-27639312 GCA_030674155.1 Stramonita haemastoma
GTCATCTTTCCCCCCGGCACAGATGGCCTATTTTTCGAAAAGCGGAACAGGATTTAACTTTTGGGGCCAAGAGTTCTGCGTGCGTTGCACGGGGCCCCCCGGGGGTTTTTAAAGTCACCCGAAGGCCCCTTTTTGGGGGAGAGGGGAGTAAGAAAATGATTTTAAACTCCGGGAAAAAAAAAATTTCCTGAGGGATCGAACCGGGGTCTTAAAATTTGCCAGCGAAATGTTCTGCCCATTGGGACCCGCCCCGCGGTTTAAATTCAGCGAATATTTGTTGTTTTACTGTATGTCTGTGTCGTGTTTCTGACTTGACTGTCGTCTGTCTGTCGGTTTTCTGCCTGTTGTCTGTCTCCTGTCGAATCAAAAGGTCGATCATTCCCATTACTCCCTTCCCCCCCCCCCCCCCCCCCCCCCCCCTCTCTCTCTCTTTCTCTTGGGCCCGGATGTAAAAAAAAAAAGACATGGGTGTATTCATTTCCTTTGAAATAAAAGAATTTCTTTGATTTGATTTTTTTTGATTTGATTCTCTTTCTCTCTGTCTCTTCTGCCCTTTCTGTCTCCTTGTTCTCTCTGTCTCCTTTTGTCTCCTCTCTTCTCTCTCCTCCTCTCCCCCTCCCCTTTTCTCTCTCTCTCTCTCCTCTCCCCTTCTCCCCTCTCTCTCTTTGGGAAGGGATGTAAAAACACACACAAAAATTTACCCCTTGTCTAAAGTTTTCATACTCTAAATGAAACCCAAAGGAGAAGAGAAGGAAAGAGAGAGAACAGAGACAAGACAGGACGAGAGAATAGACGGGGAAAAAGATTCGGATTCGGATTGGGTTTGGATGGTTTATTCATGTAAAGGCCATTGCCCCTAATGAAGGGGGTAAAGTACCATGCAATAATAGTTAAATCACAAAAAACCACAACACACATATTAAAAAAATTACTATGTCAGAAGATGTAACTTGAACGTTTTGTTAAGAAAATTGATACATTCCGGATAACGTTTTTATTTGTAATCCCAAAAAAAGCAAATCAGACGAAATTGGCTGGGGTATTTAAAAAATTTCAATGGATATATCGTTTTTAGTTACTAAAAATCGGACAGAAAACAAAAAAATGCACTTCGCTTAATTTTCCAATTTTGCAAAAAACAAGTCAAACCCAAAATCAAATGTAGTTTATAGGGGTTTTTTGGGGGGTTGTTTTAATTTCCGTAATCCACATCAAAACGGTCATAAGAAATTTTAAAGTTTGTCTAGTTATTTTAAATACTTTTCCTGCTGAACACCACAAAAATTCTGAAATTTACTAAATCTCCACTGTTTTCAATATGGAAATCCCATTCTTGCCATCTGTTAAAAAATAAGTCTTTTTTAAAAATGATAAAAAAACTTTTTAAAACGTTTTGAACCCCTCCATTTTCCATACATCCCCAAAGCCATTTTCATACAATCTACAGCGAAGTTTGATACCCAGTTTCTTTTGCCTCTTGCATCTAGATCGTGTAACTTTTTAAGCTTTTTTTGGTAATCTAAAAACTTCCTTACTACTAACTTTAACCAATAACAAATACAGCGTACAACAAATTATATAGAAGGTGTCATTTGTTTCCCAAAAAAAACAAAATCTTTGGGGGTTTTCCTTTTCACCCCAGAAATTTTTCAATCAAAAAAATGCACCTTTCGCACTGACTTGCTGCTTTGTCAAAAACCCCACAGTTTGCTCCATACAAAAAATAGGACAAACCCGTTAAATCAAATAGCTTTAAAAATAATTTTAAGGTTTTTGTTCAGAGCTCGAAGTTTTTTTCATTATGCATACACAGCATTCTTTGGGTTTGCTTCCAAGGTCTTACGCTGCTGTAAAACTAATCTTGTCGAAAATAAACACCAAATATTTGTAAAACATTTACAACAGGGATTTAACATTTTTTTTCCATTTTTTTCTTGCGAAAAAAAGGCCCCCTTTTCTAAATAAATGTTTTACTTTTATCTGAGTTTACTTTAAATCCATAGACAGTGCTGCTTTTGTAAACTTTTTTGTTGTGTTTGAAACCCCCAAAAACTGTTTCAGCTAATAAACTTGTCATCTGCCAATAACAATATGAAGAGTTCAAGATAATCATTTGTAAACAAAGCACCATGTCTTCCTTTCCAATTACTTCTTGGCAGCTCATTAATAAAAATGAAAAAAAACTGGCTCAAAAAATCCCCTTTTTCAAAAGTAAAAATAAATCTTAATTTTAGAACTAATTTCTTTTTTTTTGTTTGTTTTGATTTCAAAAGCCCCATTTTTTATTTTTTTAGGGGCCAAAAATACCCGTTTTAAAAAATAAAACCTTTTAAAAATTAAAAAATAAATTTTTTTGTTCCCGAAAAAAAATTTTTTTCTTTGGCTTTTCCCCCCGGAAAAAAGGGGAAAAAGGGGAAAAAAAAAAAAAAAGGGCAAAAAAAGGGGGAAAAAAGGGGAGAGAAGGAGAGAAAAAAAGAGAGGAAGGGGAAAAAAAGAAAGAGAAGGGGGGAAAAAAAAAGGGAAAAAGGGGAGAAAGGGGGGGGGGAAGGGGGGGAAAAAAGGGGGGGGGGAAAAAAAAAAAAAAAGGAAGGGGAGGGGGGGGAAAAGGGGGGGGGGGGGGGGGGGGGGGGGGAAAAAAAAAAAAGAGAACCGAAAGTAAATTGGGAAAATTTAAAAAAAAAAAAAAAGAAAAGGGGCCCCCTTTTTTGGGGGGGGGGGGGGGGGTGGGGGGGGGGGGGGGGGGGGGGGGGGGGGGGGGGGAGTGAAACCGATTTTAAAATACCTCATAAATATCTACCCCACACTCAAAAACAAATTAGTAGCCAGTTTGGGAAACACGCAAAAGACCTCTCCTCTCCTTCTGTCCTTCTCTGTTTTTTTTTTTCTTTCCTTCTCCCCTTCTGTTTCTTTTTCTTTTCTTTTTTTTTTCTGTCTTCTTTCTTTCTTCTTTTTCCTTTTTCTCTCTTCTCTCTCCCTTCTCCCCCCCCCCCCCCCTTCTCCCCCCCTCTCTCTCCACCCCCCTTTCCCCCCCTTTCCCTCCACCCCTCCCCCCCTTTCCCCCCCCTCTCTCCTCCCCCCCCTCTCCACCCCCCTCCCCTCTCCTTCCCCTTCCCCTCTCTCTCCCCTCCCTCCCTCCCTTTTCTCCCCCTCCCCCCCCCCCCTCTCTCTCTCTACCCCCTCTCCCCTCCCCCCTTTTTTTCCCCCCCTTTCCCCCCCCCCCCTCTCCCCCTCCCTCCATCTCCCCTCCCCCCCCCCCCCCCCCCCCCCCCCCCTCTCTCCCCTCCCCCTCACCTCTATTCCCATTCTCTTCCCCCAAAATTTCTTTTTTCAAGCTTTAAAAAAAAACCCGGGGCGCCCGGGGGAAAAAAATTTGAGCACAGTAAACCTTCCCTTTGGAAGAAAGGGCCCAGGTGGGGGGAACAAAAAGGGGGGAAAAAAAAAAAAAAAGGAAAAAACGGAAAAGGGGAAAAAAAAAAAAAAAAGACAGAGGGTTTTTAATTTAATGAAAAAAGAAAAAAAAAACCCCCTTTTTCCCCCCCATTTAAAAAATTTTTAAATTTAATTTTTAAAAATTTTTTTTTTAAAATTAATTTTTAAAAAGGGTTTTTTAAAAATTCTAAAAAATTTTTCCCCTTTTTTTTTTTTGTTTTTTTCCCCCCCCCCCTTTTTTCCCCATTTTTTTTTCCCCCCCCCCCTTTTTTTTTTTTTCCCCCCCCCCCCCCCCCCCCCCAAAAAAAGGGGGTTTTTCCTTCTTTCTTTTGGTACTTACTTATTCCCGGAAGGCGTTAAGCGTCATTGAACAACAGGCGGAAGGATCTGCATATGATAGATAGCGCCCCCTTACGCTTCCGGGGCGAGAGAGAGTTAACGGCCTTTTTATGGTTGAGGACTGTGCTGTTAATCGATCTAGACATGTTGTCAAGAGCTGATGATGAACAATCGTGCTTCTTTATTATTTTTTTATATATTATTTTTAATTCAGTTTTTTGGTTTGAGAGTGATTTCTTTTTTTGGTTTTGTTTTTTTTTGGGGTTTTTTTGTTTGAGAATGTCACTAATGTGAAATTTGTATTGCTCTTGTATTGCAACAATCCTGGAAACGTTTTGCTATTGATAGGGTAATGACATTTTTATTCGAGGCAAGTGATAGTGATGATGATGATGATGATGATGATGATGATGATGATGATGATGATGATGATGATGATGATAATGATGATGATGACGACGACGACGACGATGATGACGACGACGACGACGATGATGCGACGACGACGACGACGACGACGACGATGATGATGGCGACGACGACGACGATGATGATGGCGACGACGACGACGACGACGATGACGACGACGACGACGACGACGACGACGACGACGACGAGAGAAGAAGAAGAGAAGAAGAAGAAGAAGAAGAAGAAGAAGAAGAAGAAGAAGAAGATGATGATGATGATGATGATGATGATGATGATGATGATGATGATGATGATGATGATAATGAAGAGGAGGAAGAGGAGGAGGATGGTGGTGGTGGTGGTGGTGGTGGTGGTGTGGTGGTGGTGGTGATGATGATGATGATGATGATGATGATGATGATGATGATGATGATGATGATGATGATGATGATGACGACGATGATGAAGATGGAGATGATGATGATGGTGGGGGTGATGATGATGATAGTGGTGGTGGTGATGAAGTATTCGCGATAGTGGCGTACACAAGGCAACAGAAGAAAATAGTATTCTACACATAAGAATTGTACTTTCGACTTCGAACTAAAAGCTTTTGCTCACAAATTAACACATTAAATTTTCTTTGCATCAACTTCCATCTGTTTGCATTGAAGGTTTGTCATTCACAGCTAAGAAAAAAAATCATATCAACACCCCCCCCCCCCCCCCAAACTTATTCAAATAAATTTTTTTTCCAATATTTACATACTATGTTCTGAATGCAAGCGTTTTGTTTCCATTACAAGATTCGGCGTTTTAGAAATTCTATATAATTATTATTATCATTATCATCCTCTTCCTGCTCCTCCTCCTCATCATTACCATTATTATTATTAATTCAATTAGTATCATTATCAGTATTATTATTAATATTGTTGTTGTTGCTGCTGTTTTTACTAACGTCATCATCATCGATATTATTACTATCATTATTATCATTATTATTATCATTATCATCATCAGAAGAAGGTTTGACAACAACAACAATAACAACAGCAAGAAGAAAATAAAGAGAGAAAAATTATTATATCAACAAAATGAAATTTTCCCATCTTTAAAGATATTTTTTAAAAACAACAACAACACCCAAACCCCTTAAACTTCTACAGCTATAATTCAGTGCTTTTAAAAGTCCTTTATTCCATAGATATACTCTGAACTTCATTGCTTTAATGTCTGTTTTTTGTGTTAAAAAAATAAATAAAAAGGTAGACCCATTCTTGCATACTCCTAAGAAGGAGAGCTCATAAGGGAGCTAACACTATGAACGTCCAGATTGTCTTTAACAGAAAAGACATAATGGAGATTGCCTGTGTGCAAAACATAATTATGACGTTAAGAGAAATATGACATCTATCAACCATCTCTCTGTCTTTTTGTCTTTTTGTCTCTGTCTGTCTGTCTGTCTGTCTCTCTGTGTCTCTCTCTCTGTCTCTGTCTCTGTCTCTCTCTCTCTGTGTCCCCCACCCTTTATTCTTGTCAACAGGAAGCAGGTATTTCTGCAAGCAAGAATGAATTATGACAGCATACATATTTCTTGTAACCCACCATAAGAGTTCAGAAAAAAAGAAGAAGAATTCCGAAAAAGCAGCAAGATTATACATCATACTTCTGACCTCAGCTTCTCAAGGGTTTAAAAGCACACAACTTACTTTACCACCTGTCGTGTTGGGCTTTCCAAAAGCGCTTTCAAACCCCATAAACTGTAGTTTCCTCTCGTAGCTTAAGTTTCAGTTTCTACTTTCAAGATAGCAAACCCATCTCGGCCTACTCCTAACGAGAAGAGCTCACAGGGGAGTTAATTATATGACCAGAGTCTGGTTTGTTTCCCATTAGTACGAAAGACGTCCATTTAGATTAGTGCACGCGAAGAAAGGGAGGTAAAAGGCAGTCTGAAAACCATCCCCAGACTTGGGGAGCTGGAGTCACAAGTGCTGTGTTTCATGTTTGGCCTTTTTATCTCCCCTTTCTCAGCATGTGGGAGACATTCCTAGGAGAGGAATGATAATGATGACGTATAACTGTTCTCTTTCTAAGTGACAATACAATATGATATAAATACAAACACACACATTAATATCCAGAGAGTTGTTTTTTTCCTTCTGTGTTCAGCTGTTACCCCCCCCCCCCCCCCCTGCTCCATCTCTATGGTTGGTGTTCATGATATAAGCCTTATCACTTTTCTTTCCTACATGGCCGCCATACAGTAGAGCCATACAGTAACTACGAACACATTCATCCATAATTACATTCTGAGACTTTGTTTCCCGGTGTTCATCTGTTTTTTTCTCCAGGGTCCTGTCATATTGTCGGGCATGCTTGGGTCACGAAAGTCTGGAATTACAGTGCCAAAGAATCAGGAACACCTGCAGAGGCAGCAGTGTTGGGCAGGAGTTCTCCTTCCATGGATGTTCGTGTTGAGGTCCTTGGTGTGTCTTTGGGGGGCACAGCATCTTTCAATGGGAGTTTGGGGGGGGGGGGGGGGGTTGGCTGAGACTACTCTTGCCAGTGGGGACCTGGCTACACAGTAGATCCTCAGGACTGCTGCCATGCTGGGAACGTGTCCTAGCCATCAGAGGGGATGTTGCTGTTGTTGCAGCACAGTGGAGATGGGGAGTGTAGCAGAAAGCCTCATCATCTTTTTTTTTTTTTTTTAAAGAATTTTTCCATTTTGAGGATATTGAGTAAGCATTGATGTGCTTTTGATTTTTAACATCCAGCCCCTGTGTACATGAGATTTCGTGATTTTTTGCGATCTGTTACCGTCAGCATACCATGGCCTACTCTTCTGAACCCCCAGCTCTGATTGAAGGATGTCTGCAAAAGAGACATGAAGGCCTCAGCATGGACACACAAGGGATGGAAGACCTCACCCAAGACCGTCCCCACTGCAGCTTTTCCTGATGTTGCTCTTATGCTGTCTGACTATTCTATGGACTATTGTATTTTGTCTGACTATTCTATGGACTATTGTATTTTGTCTGACCTATTCTATGGACTATTGTATTTTGTCTGACTATTCTATGGACTATGATTTGTATTTTCTTGTTCTGACCATTCTATGGACTATTGTATTTTGTCTGACCATTCTATGGACTATTGTATTTTGTCTGACCATTCTATGGACTATTGTATTTTGTCTGACCATTCTATGGACTATTGAATTTTGTCTGACCATTCTATGGACTATTGTATTTTGTCTGACCATTCTGTGGACTATTGTATTTTGTCTGACCATTCTATGGACTATTGTATTTTGTCTGACCATTCTATGGACTATTGTATTTTGTCTGACCATTCTATGGACTATTGTATTTTGTCTGACTATTCTATGGACTATTGTATTTTGTTTCTGACCAATTCTATGGACTATTGTATTTTTTCTGACTATTCTATGGACTATTGTATTTTGTCTGACCATTCTATGGACTATTGTATTTTTGTCTGACTATTCTATGGACTATTGTATTTTGTCTGACTATTCTATGACTGGTTTATGTGGTCTGACTATTTTCTATGGACTATTTATGTGGTCTGACTATTCTATGAACTAGTTTATGTAGTCTGACCATTCTATGGACTAGTATATGTGGTCTGACTATTCCGTAGGCTACTGTATGTGGTCTGACTATTCTATGGACTATTTCATGTTGTCTGATTATTTTTATGGTCTATTTTATGATTATTTTATATGGTCTATTCTGTGTGGTCTGATTATTTTCTATGATCTGTTTAATGTGATCTGATTTTTTCCCATGGTCTATTTCATGTGGTCTGACTACTTCATACTGTCTATTTTATGTGCACTGACTATTTTCTATGGACTATTGTATATGGTCTGACTATTTTCTATGGTCTATTGTATGTGATCTGACTATTTTCTATGGTCTATTGTATGTGATCTGACTATTTTCTATGGTCTATTTTATATGGTCGACTTTTTCTATGGTCTATTGTATGTGGTGTCTGGACTATTTTCTAAGGTCTTTGTATGTGATCTGACTATTTTCTATGGACTATTTCATATGTGATCAGTACTATTTTCCATGGTTGTATTTGTCTATGATGGTCTGACTATTTTTGTGATCTTTTGTATGGTGGTCTGACTATTTTCTATGGACTATTGTATGTGGTCTGTGTCCTGGGTAATCATATAGCAACATATGGTGCTTGATGTGGTCGAACAGATGACAAGATTTCACAAGTGACATACACAACCGGGGGAACTGATGCAAAACAATGCACACAGGATGAACATTCTTATTCCATTATCTTCGATATAAAAGAATAAATCAATAAATAAATATATCTGGGGACATATTATAATCGAAAAGAAAATTTTATATAACCCCCCCCCCCCCCTCCTGCATCAAAGCTGTAGAGGGAAGAGGTTTTTTTTTTGGGGGGGGGGGGGGGGGGGGGGGGGGGGGGGGGGGCGGGGGGAGAGGAGGAGGAAGCCAAAAGAACAGAAGCTCTATCATGACCATCAACATGGCTTCTGCCCATCATCCTGCCTCACGCTGAGAAAGAGCCCCCCCCAAAAAACAGCTGCACCCCACATGAAAAAGATCCCACAGCTAAAAAAAAAAAAAAAAAAAAAAAAAAAGAAAAAATGAAGAAGCTTGTGCACATGGCTGTCATACTTTTGCTCTGTGTCACCTCAACTTGCCAGCGCTCTGATCTAAATGGATGCGATTTGTATCAAGGGCAGACAAGCCAGGTGCTCTCATAATCGCCTCCCCCTGTGTGCTCTCCTCGTTAGGAGAGTCGTTAGGATGGGCTAGCTATTTTCAGACCAGAAACTGGAACTTCAGCTAAGAGAGCAGAATACATTTATTAAAGTTGCAGAGTTTGGGGCGGGGAAGAAGATGTGTGGAGATGATGAGTGCGGTGGATGAAGGGTTAAGGGCATTAGGTTCTTGTTCTAGCTAACATGGGGACGAGATAGGCCTAGTGGTCAGAACATTGCGTTCGCAATTTGACGACCTGGGTTTGAATCCCGTTCGAGGGGATTTTTTCCCCTGGAGTTAACATCAGTGCTGACTCCACTCTTCTCAAAAGCCCTTCGGATTAGACTTTATAAACCGAGGCCCCGTGTGCGAACGCACGCAGAACATCTTGCACACACGTTAAATCCTGTTCCGCTTTTCGTAAGAGTTGGCCTTTGTGTGCCGGTGGAAACAGAAGACAATATTTACAAAACTGCATACACACGGGGACTGGATGTAAAAAAAAGTACATGGGTGCTTATTCCATTATCCTCGATATAAAAGAATAAATAAATAAATAAATAAATAAATACATACATACATACATACATACATACATACATACATACATACATACATACATACATACATACATACATACATACATACATACATACATACATACATACATACATACATACATACATCATACATGAAAATAATGAATATGAATAGATAAATAATAAACAGCCCCGAAGTTGCTAGTTTCAGTTGTCAGCAAAAACCTGTCATCCAGAACTGGATTTCTGTTGGACCATCATCTAAAGATTTCAGTGCAGACCTGCCAGTGCCTTAATTCTCTCATGTATAGCCTGACGGTTTTATTTCGTTCCTTGGGCTAGAGCTCCGAGGTTCAACAATGGTGAGATAATATGGCGTATGCGACCGGTTACCCATCGCTAAAGATAGCCGCATTCTGACTTCGGGGATGATGTCTATACATGGTACAACTCGAGAGTACATGCGGGATAGGGTTTTTGTGTTCGTTTAAGTTATCTCCGTTCCTATCATCACAAAATGCCTGCTACTTCCGGAAGGCAGAATGGTTTATACTATCATGTCACCTTCACCTGTCCTGTAGTCCTGTGACCGTGGGTGGTTACATAAGATTTGCAGCAGTTCCTCACTCCTCACAGTCCTCCGTCCTCCGCAGTAGGTCGCTCCACCCCAAGGCCTGTCCACTCCCTGATGTTGTCTCCCCATCGTTTCCTCTGTCTGCCTCTTTCGTCTCCCTTCCCCTTACTGCTCCCTGTAAGGCAGTCTTGGACAGTCCAGATGTTCGTGTGACGTGCCCGTACCACTATAGTTTCTGATTACTATACTGTATAGATTATCAATACTATATGATGAAGCAAAACAGTTACTACCATTGGTAATCCAAGGAGCTCTAACCTTGGAACTACAACAACAACAAAAAACCACGCCCCCCCCCCCCCCCCCCCCCCCCCCCCCCCCCCCCCCCCCCCCCCCCCCCCACCCCCTAGATCTACACCCTCCCTATTTTTAATCACTTTGGAAGTCTTCACATTTCTCCCTACAAAAAAACAAAAAACAAATATCAAGATGTGCCAGACACATTCCATGAAGGTTACTAACCCCCCCCTCCCTCCTCCCTCCTCCCCCCACCCCACCCCCACCCCTAGGTCCTGTGCAAGAGACTACTCTGAAGACAGGGGACGGGATAGCCTAGTGGTCAGAACATTGCCCTCGCAATTTGACGACCTGGGTTCGATTCCCGTTCAGGGGGATTTTTCTCCTGGAGTTAACATCAGTGCCGACTCCACTCTCCCCCAAAAGTCCTTCGGATGAGACTATAAACCGAGGCCCCGTGTGCGAACGCACGCAGAACATCTTGCGCACACGTTAAATCCTGTTCCACTTTTCGTAAGAGTAGGCGATTGTGTGGCGGTGGGAACAGATGACAAAGATTGACAAAAACTGCACACACACGTGGGGACCTGGATGTAAAAAAAAAAGCACATGAGTGCTTATTCCATTATCCTCGATATAAAAGAGTTAAATAAATAAATAAATAATAATAAATAAATACCAAAAAAAAAAATAAACAAGGTATGCCAGACACATTCTATGAAGGTTACTACACCTCCTTCCCCTCCTCCTTACTACACCCCCCCTTCCTCCCTCCTCCCTCCCCCCCCCCCCACCCCCCCACTTCAGGTTCTGTGCAAGAGACTACTTTGAAGACAGAGCCCCCATTCTCCTACTCATATCACAATCGACATTATCACAGTTGATATAATTATATCAAGCAGATATCATTAGATATGTGAATGAATGTTTTGAGAAAAGAGAAAATAGCGAAGAAGAATGCAACATCTGTTTTTTAGTGGACATCATTTTGGGCAGAAAGATAATTAAAACTGATGTTTGTTTTTGTTGTGTCAAATAAGTCTGCATGACTTAAAAAATGGCAATAAAATATTTTGAATCTGGAATCTGGAATCATGTCATCAGTCTAGATCTCCAGGCAGAGAGAGCTAACACAGTGCAGTGCGGGCCAGGTCACAGAAAAGAAGAGGTTATGTATTATTTATTTATTTATTTATTATTTATTTATTTATTTATTTATTATCTATTCATTTATTTATTTACCACTTTATGCGCCACAGCAAATTTCTCAGCGAGAAATTCGGGCTGCTCTCCCTTCCCCGGGGTAGAGCGCGTCGCCACAAGTGCAGCGCCACCATTTTTTCTCCTCCTGTCTGCAAATGTATTAATATTTTGTTTCCTATCAGAGTGGCTTTTTTCTACAAAATTTTGCCAGGGAAAACCCCCCTTGTTGCCGTGGGGTTCTTTTACGTGCGCTAAACAAAATAGTGATGTGTAGCACACGGAACCTCGGTTTATCGTCTCATCCGAAAGACTTAAAAAAAAAAAAAGTTGTCTGGGAGTCAGTGGATGATTTAAGGAAGCTGCTGAAGTACTACTAAAACTGCAGCCCTGCTAGAGTTTGGAAGCAGCAGGGGGGTGGGGGTGGGGTGGGGGTGGGGGTGGGGGGGGAGATGTCCATTTGTTTCAGTCAGTGTCTGCTCTCATCGGCTGAGTGCAAGAGAGAGAGGGATGGATGTCTGTGTGTTGATGTTGATGGTTTGGATGCGTGATGCTGCTACTGCTCTTAGTGGGATGGCCTGTTGATATGGATTGGGTACAGCAGGGGGTGGGGGTGGTGGGGGGGTGGGAGAAAGAGGGGGAGGGAGGGAGGGAGGGAGGGAGAGGGAGAGAGAGAGAGGAGGGGGAGGGAGAGGGGAGAGGGAGAGAAAGGAGAGAGAGAGAGAGAGAGAGAGAGAGAGAGAGAGAGGAGAGAGAGAGAGAGATGGAGAGAGAGAGAGAGAGAGAGAGAGAGAGAGAGAGAGAGAGGAGAGAGAGAGAGAGAGAGAGAGAGGAGAGAGAGAGAGAGAGAGAGAGGAGAGAGAGAGGAGAGAGAGAGAGAGAGATTATACTTTTATACTTTTAAATTTTATGTTTTATTCTTTTATATCGAGGATAATGGGATAAGCACTCTTGTGCTTTTTTTATATATTTTATTCTACATCCAGTCCCCGTGTGTCTATGCTCTTGTAAATTTTGTCATCTGTTCCCACCGGCACACGATGGCCTGATCTTTCCAAAGGCGGAAAAAAGTTTCAACGTGTGCACAAGATGTTGTGCGTTCGCACAGGGGATCTCAGTTTATAGTTTCATCGCGAAGGACTTTTTGAGTGGAGTGGAGGCTGTACCGATGTTAACTCCAGGGGGGGGGAAATATCCCCTTAAACGGGATTCAAGACTCAAGACTCAAGAATACTTTAATGTCACCTAAAAATCTACACAATAGCACATCAACAATCCACTCGAGTCGCCCCTCGTGAAGCCACCCCCCCCCCTAGCAAATAATCTTTGTATTTTGTATTGTGTACCACTTTATGTCACAGCAGATTTCTCTGTGTGAAGTTCGGGCTGTTCTCTCCCTGGGGAGAGTGCGTCGCCACAAGTGCAGCGCCTACCCATTTTTTTGTTTTTTCTTTTTCCTGCATGCAAGTGTATTTGTTTTCCTATCAGAGTGGCTTTTTTTTCTACAGAATTTTGCCAGGGTCAACCCCCTTGTTGCCGTGCGTTCTTTTACGTGCGCTAAATAATGATGTGTAACACACCGGACCTCGGTTTATCGTCTCTTCCGTAAGACTAGCGCCCAGACCACCACTCAGGGATGGGGAAAAAGTTTGGGGGCCAAACGGGGTATACGAACCACCGCACACACACTCCGACCCGGACTTTTTTTGCTTTCTAGGCAAAGCGCGTTACCACCTAGACCACCGATCCGAACTCGAGCTCGAACTCGAACTCAGGTCGTCAGATTGCGATGTTCTAACCACTAACCGCTTACTAGGCTACCCCAGTCCCGTATGAATGGTATGAGGAGGTGTGTCATTTCTACTTCTCTGTTCATCTACCTGTTCCTGTTTCCACACACCCACCCCTTTCAGATAGGAAAGTACCCGTGTTTCAACCTTCTGCTTTTTTCTGGAGGGATAAGAGAGTTAATCCTTCTCTTTACCTCCCCAAACTCCTGTGTGATAGTTATCGGAGGAAGGAAAGAAGGAAGGAAGGAGGGAAGGAAGAAGGGAGGGAAGGGCAGGGCAGGGTAGGGTAGGGTGGGCGAGAAAAGGAGGGGGAGGAGAAGGAGGAGGAAGGGGAGGAGGAGGGGTAAGGCTATAATATATCTTAGACACTGTCAAAATTGATGGATGAGAGAGTGGGAGGAAAGAGGGAGGGAGAGGAGGGAGGGAGGGAGGGAGGGAGGGAGAGAGAGAGAGAGAGAGAGAGAGAGAGAGAGAGAGAGAGAGAGAGAGAGAGAGAGAGAGAGAGAGAAGAGAGAGAGAGAGAGAGGGAGGAGAGAGGAGAGAGAGAGAGGAGAGAGGAGAGATGGTGAGCGGGGGAGAGAAGAGAGGGGGGGAGGGGGGATGAGAAAGAGAGAGACACAGAGAGAGAGAGAGAGAGAGAGAGAGAGAGAGAGAGAGAAGAGAGAGAGAGAGAGAGAGAGAGACAGACAGACAGACAGACAGACAGACAGACAGACCAGACAGACAGACAGACAGACAGACAGACAGATAGACCGGCAGAGACAGAAAAAGAGAGAGACAGAGTCAGAGACACAGAGAGAGAGAGAGACAGAGACAGAGAACAGATTAAAAAATATTGCAAAACAGCATGCACTCGAGAACTGTTTATTAAAAAAACCAACCCAACTCCCCCCACAAAGCATACAAATGCTTCTTCTTCAATATCCTCGAAATGAAAGATTTTTTTTTAATTAAAAGAGAGATTTTCGGGGGATGCTACTTACAACGTAACTCCCTATCTCCCTATGCCAATCAGAGCTGGTGATTGAGAAGAGTAGGCCATGGTATGCTGAGGGTAACAGATGACAACATTTACCAAATCTCATGTACACAGGGGCAGGATATTAAAAAAAAAAATCAAAAGCACATCAATGATTACTCAATATCCTCAAAAACGGAAGGATACTTTAAAAAAAAAAAATGATGATGCGTACAGCTTCACTCCCCATCGCCACTGTGCTGCAACATCAGCAACATCCCCTCTGATGGCTAGGACACGTCCCCAGCATGGCAGCAGTCCTGAGAATCTACTGTGTAGCCAGGTCCCCACTGGCAAGAGAAGTCTCAGCCCCCCCCCCCCCCCACCAACTCCCATTGAAAGATGCCTGCCAAAGACACACCAAGGACCTCAACACAAACATCCATGGAAGGAGAATTCCTGCCCTAACACTGCTGCCTCTGCAGGTGTTCCTGATTCTTTGACACTGTTCCACACTTTCGTGACTGAAGCATGTCTTACAATATGACAGGACCCTGGCGAAAAACAGATCAGTACCGGGGAAAACGAACTCTCAGAATGTAATTATGGATGAATGTGTTTGTAGTCTACTGTATGGCGGCCATGTAGGAAAGAAAAGTGATAGGCTTATGTCATGAATACCAGCCATAGAGAAGGAGCAGGGGGGGGGGGGGGGGGGGGAACAGGTGAACACAGAAGGAAAAAAAAAACTCTCTGGATATTAATGTGTGTGTTTGTATTTATATCATATTGTATTGTCACTTAGAAAGAGAACAGTTATACGTCATCATTATCATTCCTCTCCTAGGAATGTCTCCCACATGCTGAGAAAGGGGAGATAAAAAGGCCAAACATGAAACACAGCACTTGTGACTCCAGTCCCCGAGTCTGGGGATGGTTTTCAGACTGCCTTTTACCTCCCTTTCTTCGCGCGCACTAATCTAAATGGACGTCTTTCTACTAATGGGAAACAAACCAGACTCTGGTCATATAATTAACTCCCCTGTGAGCTCTTCTCGTTAGGAGTAGGCCGAGATGGGTTTGCTATCTTGAAAGTAGAAACTGAAACTTAAGCTACGAGAGGAAACTACAGTTTATGGGGTTTGAAAGCGCTTTTGGAAAGCCCAACACGACAGGTGGTAAAGTAAGTTGTGTGCTTTTAAACCCTTGAGAAACTGAGGTCAGAAGTATGATGTATAATCTTGCTGCCTTTTCGGAATTCTTCTTCGGTTTTTTTTTTAACTCTTACAGCAGATCACAAGACAAACGTGTTCTTTAATAGCTTATTCCTGTCTGCAGAAATGTGTTCTGCGTGCTGAAAAGACAGACAGACAGACAGACAGAGAGGCAGAGACAGAGACAGAGAGACAGAGGTAGAGAGACAGAGGCAGAGAGAGACAGAGAGAAGCAAGAGAAAAAGATTTCTGACTCCCAGATAAAAGCTCTTGTTGATAGATGTCATATTTCTCTTTGCGTCATATGTTTTGCACAGGGCGAACTTACATTGATGTCTTTCCAATCTAAGGTAGACAATCAAGACGTTTATCTAATTAGCTCCCCTGTGAGCTCTTCTCGTTAGGAGTATGCAAAGATGGGTCTGCTATTTTTAAGGGAAAATGAAATTTCGACAATGTCACATTATTATAACACGTTGACATACATGCAAGAAAGGACTCGGCTGATGTATAGAGAAGTTTGAAGATTTTATGCTGTAGATATGCTGATACCAAGAACAGTTTTTGTCTTTGTTGTTGTTGCTGTCGTCGTTGTTGATGAAGATAATGATGATGATGTTACTGTTGTTGTTAGTTGCTTTTTGTTAAAACTGCGTCTTTTACTTTATCTTCTTCTTCTTTGATTTTGTTTTGATCTTCTTGCCCTTGTTTTTCGTCTTCGTCTTGTTGTTGTTGATGTCATTGTTATTGTTCTTGTTCTTCTATTTCTTCTTTCTATCTTCTTCCTCCTCGACCTTCTAGTCCTTGTTCTTGCTTTTCTTCTTCTTTTTTTTGTATTCTTCTTCTTTGCATTGTTCTTTGGATTGTTCTTCTTCTCCGTCATCTCTCTGATTCAAGCTCTGGGTGGTTTTTAGACAGAATTATCTCAAATTTCTCAACGCTGATATCTCTCTATATTAGGTCACATTGAAAGATACAAAATATTTACATGCTAACTGCGCGCACGCATGCACGCATGTACACACACACACACACACTTACACACACGCGCGCGCACACACACACACACACACACACACACACACACACCACTTACACACACGCGCGCGCGCACACACACACACACACACACACACACACACACACACACACACACACACACCACACACACATACTAGCGGGCGCATGTGCGCGCACACGCGCACACAAATACACACACAAAGACATAAAGGGTAACCTAGCAAAGTTGTGTCCTCTTGACTCCTAACCAAATTTCCCACATTGAGGGTTTTCAGATGGCGGGGTTTTTTTTTTGTTTTGTTTTGTTTTGCATCACTTTCTTTGTGCCCACTGATCTAAATTGACGTCTTTCATGTTGAAGGGAGACAAACCAGAGTCTCGTAATGTAATTAACTCCCCTGTGAGCTCTCCTCGTTAAGGACTATTCAAGAATGGGTCTGCTATCCTTTTAAAGGTGGAGAACGAAATTTAATATACGAGAAAATAATCACAAGAGTGAGGTTTTGAAGAGTTTTGAGAAAGCCCGGCACGATATGTGGCAAATATTGTTTTTTGTGTGTGTGCTTTTAAACCCTTGAAAAGATAGGCTCAGAAAATGATGTGTTGTCTCCATGTCTGTTTGTTTGTGTGAATGTACCAACATCTTCATGTTTGTGTGTCTGTCTGTTTGTTCATTTCATTCCAATGATCAAGTCTGGTTTCTGGTTATGGGTTGTTGTTGTTTTTTGTGTGTGTGTGTGCTTCAGACAGAACACACATGGATAAGTAGCTAAAACATGCCAACACACGTGTTCAAGTAAGCATAAAATATATTCGTGAGATTTTAACAAAGCTGGGATTCAATAAACTGTGTGCTTGTGCAAATATATATGCATATATAGATAGGTATATAGATTAATGTAGATAGGGTGGTGGGTTGCTAAGTGGACATGTGTGCCTTTTAACGTGCACGTGGGCGCGTGCACACATACGCCCCTCTTCCCAACCCCCAACCCCCTCACCCCACTCACCCCACCCCCCACCCCCGCCACCCCCTACACATAACTAGATTTTAAACTGAAGAAGTAGCACACACGTACGCACACATGTATTCATGCACAGAGAGAGAGAGAGAGAGAGAGAGAGAGGAGAGAGAGAGAGAGAGAGAGAGAGAGAGAGAGAGAGAGAGAGAGAGAGAGAGAAATTTTGGAAAAAAGTTTGCCTGCAAAGTAAAGTGCAAGAGCTATCGTAGTAATCATAGACATATACAACACTTAGACATCATTCATGCCATCATGTCAAGAGTAGTAAGTTCTTTTTCATTTCTTTCTTCTTTTTTTTTTAATGGCATGAGAGTTAACCAGAAATAAGAAGGGGGAAAAAAGGAGGTTTTTGTACCTAAAACATGAACGCAATGGGAGAGGGGGAGGGAGGGAGGGAAGGTAGTTATTGTGAAATGGGAGGAAGAAGAACAAGACTTGAAGCTTGGTAGCCAAGTGGTTACGGTGCTGAGCTCATGATCTGATGACCCGGATTCAAACCACCACCCAAACGCCCGTTCAAGAGGATTTTTTTTTATCTCTGGAGTTAACAATACTAATTCCACTCCCTAAAAAGTCCTTCGAATGAGACAATAAATCGAGGTTCCATGTGCGAACGCACGCAGAACATCTTGCGCTCATGTTAGAATGTGTTCTGTCGCTTTCAGAAAAGGCCATTGCATGCTGGTAGGAACTGAGGACAATTTTGAAGAGAAAAAAAAATGCATCCACAGTGGTGCTGTCTTTAGACATCATTTCTTTCTTTATCTATTCTTTTATATCGAGGGCACTGGAAGAAGCACTCATGTGCTTTTTTTACATCCAGTCCCTGTGTCTATGCAGTTTTGTCAATCTTGTCATCTGTTCCCACATGCACACAATGGCCTACTCTTACGAAAAGCGGGAACAGGATTTAACCTGTGCGAAAGATGCTCTGCGTGCGTTCGCACACGGGGCTTCGGTTTGATAATTATAGTCTCCTCCGAAGGACTATTGCGGAGACTGAAGTCAGCACTGATGTTAATTAACTCCAGGGGAGAAAAATCCCCCTGAACGGGAATCGAACCCGGGTCGTCAAATTGCGAGCGCAATGTTCTGACCACTAGGCTACCCGTCCCCCTCATCACTGAAGACGGAATGCAGCTACTATAGCGGTGGACAAGAACAGTCGCATATGCAAAATCTGACCTTTGGTGGACCTAGGACCTGTAACCGAAGAACGAAAACAAAAAAGTAGCGAGAAATATTGGATGTCTATAGCAAGTGGACAGCTGACATTAAAGCCTGTGTAACAGCAGTGGTATACTACCTCCACATACCTTAGGAACATCTGACAAAACTATAATAATAAAAACAAAAGGAGCAAAAAACAAACAAAGAAACAAAGAAACTGCATGCACACTAGTGTTGTGTTTAGACATCATTCTTGAAGTTGGAATGCAGTTACCTCAAATGCTGAGCAAAACTGTTGCTTACGCGAAACTCTCACATTGTGATGAACCTCATAGCTTCATAGCCAAGAAGCAGACCCCCCTCTCCCCCCCCCCCCCTCAAAGAAACAAATAATAAAGAACAAAAAACCAACAACAAAAAAAGCCCGACAAAATATGCATGTAGTCTTACCTTCAGAGAGATAAGCAAGACTTGGCACAACTTGCCCGAAACACACTGCAGAAAAGTTTTAGTGTGGTGATAAAGGGGGAAGAAATAACAACAACAACAGCAACAACAACAACAACAACACAACAACAATAACCAAACTCCCCACAGAGTGGAGAGAAGAGAAGAAGAAGAAGAAGAAGCCTGTTTTGCGCCCCTTTTTAAGGACCATTGTCCTGCTAAAGACACACCCTCTCTTTTCCTACCGCAGGCTTTAAGCCCAAATCCCAAAGCTAAGCCCCCGGAAAAAGAAAAAAAAAAAGAAAAGTGTCAGGAAAAACATTCATGGACAGGAATGTGACGGGAGGGGAGAGAGAGAGAGAGAGAGAGAGAGAGAGAGAGGAGAGAGAGAGAGAGAAGAGAGAGAGAGAGAGAGAGAGAGAGAGAGACAGACAGACAGACAGAAGAGAGAGAGAGAGAGAGAGAGAGAGAGAGAGACAGAGAGAGAGAGAGAGAGACAGAGAGAGAGAGAGAGAGAGAGAGAGAGACAGAGAGAGAGAGAGGAGACAGAGAGAGAGAGAGAGAGAGAGAGAGAGAGAGACAGAGAGACAGAGAGACAGAGAGAGACAGACAGAGAGAGAGAGAGAGAGAGAGAGAGAGAAGAGAGAGAGAGAGAGAGAGAGAGAGAGAGAGAGAGAGAGAGAGAGAGAGAGAGAGATATGATTGTGTAGATAGGAAACTCGTTAGTGACAAGGATGGGAGAGCTCAGTGGTCATAGCACTCACTCCCCCTAAGCTAAGGAGCTAGGGGGGACTGGGTAGCCTAGTGGTCAGAACATTGCGCTGGCAATTTGACGACCTGAGTTCGATTCCCGTTCGAGGGGATTTTCCCCCCTGGAGTTAACATCAGTGCTGACTCCACTCTCCCCAAAAAGTCTTTCGGATGAGACTATAAACCGAGGCCCCGTGCGCGAACGCACGCAGAACATCTAGCGCACACGTTAAATCCTGTTCCGCTTTTCGTAAGAGTAGGCCATTGTGTGCCGGTGGGAACAGATGACAATATTTACACAACTGAATACACACGTGGGGACCTGGATGAAAAAAAAAGCACATGAGTGCTTATTCCATTATCCTCGATATAAAAGAATAATAAACATATAAATAAAACAAGGATAAGCAGCGTTGAGAAGGATTGGGTGACTGTCCTTGCACACTGGTTTTCAGTACAGTCCCCTTAGTTTACCCAGCTGTTAATGGGTAGCCTACCTGCTCTCATGAGGGACAGGGAAGGTAAAGCAGCGAGGGAGAGGAGATGGGTGCCGCACGCTCTCAGTATATACTGTTGCCGTGGGTTCTTAAAGATCACATGCGCTAAATAAGTTTGTGTAACACACGGGACCTCGGTTTATCGTCTCATCCGAAAGACTATGCATCTTGAAAAAGTCCCCGGCATCTCCACAGCAGGGTGCAGGAAGCATGTTGCATGCTGGGCATGTTTGTGTTGTATATACCATTGACCACAGGGAGCAACAGTGCTCACAAGGATACACACAGGTCATTCTCATATCACTCACGTTCATTTGCTGAAAGGCGAGGGAATCCCATGGTGTGTGTCTACTCTACTCTACTCTTCTCGACTCGACTCGACTCGACTCGACTCGACTCGACTCGATTCGACTCGATTCTACCTTATCCTTCTCGTCTCTACCCTACCCTACTCTACTCTACTCTTCTCTACCCTACCCTACTCTACCCTACTCTACTCTACTCTCCCCTACCCTACCCTACTCTATTCTTCCCTACCCTACTCTACTCTCCCCTACCCTACTCTATTCTCCCCTACCCTATTCTACCTTACCCTACCCTACTCTACTCTCTCCTACCCTACCCTACCCTACCCTACCCTACCTACTGTACTCTACTCTACACTACTCTATCTCTACTCTACTGTACTATATCCTACCCTACATTAACCCTACCGTAACCTACCCATACTCTATCCTCCTCCACCCTACCCTATTCTACTCTACTCTACCCCATCTTACATCACTATACCCTACCCTACTCTATCCTATTCTGTCCTACCCTACTCCACTCTCTCCTACTCCACCCTAACCTACTCCACTCTCTCCTACTCCACCCTACCCTACTCCACTCTCTCCTACTCCACCCTACCCTACCTCCTACTCTACCTCCCCTACCCTATCCTACCCTACTCCACTCTCTCCTACTCCACCCTACCCTACTCCACTCTCTCCTACTCCACCCTACCCTACCTCCACTCTCTCCTACTCCACCCTACCCTACTCCACTCTCCTCCTACTCTACCCCTACCCTACTCCACTCTCTCCACCTACTACCTACCCCTACCCTACTCTACTCTATCCAATTCTACCCTACTCTACTCCACTCTCTCCTACTCCACCCTACCCTACTCCACTCTCTCCTCCACTCCACCCTACCCTACTCCACTCTCTCCTACTCCACCCTACCCTACTCTACTCTCTCCTACTCCACCCTACCCCTACTCTACTCTCTCCTACTCCACCCTACCCTACTACCGCTCTCTCCTACTCTACCCCTACCCTACTCCTACTCTACCCCATCCTACATTACTCCACTCTTCCCTACCCTAACCTTCTTATTCCTAAAATGAAACATGTTTAAACCACTTCGCAATCATTCACACCACAAACACACACACAGACACACAAAAACCTTCTTCATTCCAAATTTAAACGTCATTCGCCTTCCCCCCCTACCCCCCTCCCCCCCCCTCCCCCCCCCCCCCCCCCCCCCTGCTCCTCACTCCTAACCTCAACCTCCCATTTCTAACCCTTCAAGCTAACAGAAATAATCCCCCCCCCCCTTCGCTACCCCTCGAGGGATTCATAAATCCCGCCATTCAGAGGGGAATGTGGCACAGATGACAGATCCCCCCAGACAGAGCCAGATAAATCCCTCCCGATGAACTGGGCTGTGAGCTGGGGAAGAGATAGGAAGATGCGGCCAGGAGATCCTCTGCTGGCTAATGTCTTCATTTTCGGGCTGTAGGGCCTAGTTGCAAGAGGGGGTATTGGGGGTTTTGGTATGGTGGCATCTTCGTGTCAAAAAGATGTGGAGTTCTGTTGGTGTTGTTGTTGTGTTGTTGTTGTTGTTGTTGTTGTTGTTGTTGTTGTTGTTGGTGGTGGTGGTGGTGGTGGTGGTGGTCTTCTTCTTCTTCTTCTTTCTTCTTCTTCTTCTTCTTCTTCTTCTTCTCTTCTTCTTCTTCTTCTTCTTCTTCTTCTTCTTCTTCTTCTGTGCACTTGTGCGTGAGCACACACGTGCGCGAGCGCGCACACACACACACACACAACACGTATACACACACACATACACACACACACGCACGCACGCACGCACTCACGCACGCACACACGCACTCACACACACACACACACACACACACACACACGCACGCACGCACGCACGCACGCACGCACGCACGCACGCACACACACACCACACACACACACACAGAAGAACTTAGTAGTAGTAGTAGTAGAAGTAGTAGTAGTAGTAGTAGTAGTAGTAGTAGTAGTATAGTAGTAGTAGTGAGTAGTAGTAGTAGTAGTAGGCACCCATCAGTCTCGGAAGACTATGGAGTTGCGCTCTAGTCTTTAGAGCGCAAAGCCTGGGTAAGTAAGTATGGAGAGCAAACTGTTACCCATACAGCAGACCCCCCCCCCCCCCCCTCTCCACGCCACTGGAATGATTCATTGGGAAGGCAATGACCGATACGAATGGTTCTAGTACCGTCACAGGAGCCACCAGAACGTTGCCATATACAGCCCCGAGCCGCTCTGGGACTCTAACTCCCCGATTTTTCCTCAGGGATGGTGTCTAAACACAAACACCTGTGTGCATGCTGGGTTTTAAAAAAAAAAGATTTTTGTCATCGGCTCCTACCGGCACGCGATGGCCTGCTCGTTCGAAAGGCGGAACGGGGTTTTAACGTGTGCGCAAGATGTTCTGCATGCGTTCGCACACGGGACCTCGGTTTATAGTCTCATCCGAGGAGGAAAAGGAACTTAGTAAGAAAGAAACTAACTAACTAGTTAACTCCCTCCCTCCCTCACTACACAATTCGCACGTTCCCTCACTCGCTCACTCAATGGCTTTCTCACTCATTCATCCATTGAAAGCAATTAAAACATCAGACTTTTTTTACTCCAAGGGCACACCATAGAACAAATCAATGCAAGTCACGCTAAGGGAACGAACTCTTTCACCCCCCCCCCCCCCAAAAAAAAAAAAAAAAAAAAAAGCGTTCACAGTGACCTTTCCTCCTGGCCAGACGAGATGATATGCACCATTTTGGTTCTTAAGGCTGTCGTCAAATGGGCCATTGCCAATGATTTATCGTTCTCTATTATATCAATCGTCTGGATCAAGGCTTGGTCTCTGATGGCATTACCAAAAGTGGGCAATGCCATAGAACTGACAACCAAGTTATCATCCATAGTTCTGTTGTTAGGGTTCTACGTTTGGTTGGAGTTCCCACAATTGTATGGTGTTGTATACACCCCATGACAGACGGTATAGCCAAGTGGGTTGAACATTTTAGCTTCCATCCCTATGGGTCCATGAAGTCGTTGGTTCAAGTCTCGGCCATCATCATCATCATGTGACTTAAGGATGTTTACAATCCCCTGGTTCAGCTTGTGAAGTGCAGGCCTGCCAGTGCATACACAAATTCAGAAGACAAAATGTAGGTGAACGAATCTCAAATCCATGTCCATGTTCCATAGTGTACAACAACTTGAACATACCCAGCATGCACCCTGTACCAGGAGAGGGATGGGCTTGGCCTGGCTCAAGTTTAACCTTCATAAGAGACATGGACTAAAGAATCTGACCATTGATAAAACACTGTGAAACGTTGATTATGTGATTCAAGGCTTTGACCAGTACATTGCAATGGTCAAGAACAGTTCTGTGTGTTTTCAGAAAACTCGGTGCATTTTTTGCCTTTTTCTTTCCCCCTTCCTTGCATTTTCTTGCTCTACTTACTGTCAGAAGAGCTCAGTGGTCAGAGCACATGCTTCTAGCCAAGCTCAAGTCTGACAGCACTGAGTGTGGTTGCCTTGTGGATGGGTTGCTGTTTGTGCACTTTGGTGTCAGAGCAATCTCTCAGTTCACCTGGCTGTAAATGGGTACCTGCCCTCTTTAAGGACTGGGGAGGTAAAGCAGTGAAGGTAGAAGAGATGGGTGCCACCCTCAATATGCTGGCTCCCTAGAGAAGCTGAGGTCTCTAACACCTTGCTTCCCAACAATCGCATAGGCTACTGGATGCCTTATTCTTACTGTTGAAGGAATTCCATCCAAGCATATGATTCTTATTTGGACCCATCGAACACAGAGGCCCCGTCAGGGCTGTTGACTCACACATAGTTAAAGCTGATATTGAAACTATAACCAGATTTAAAACAAGATAAAACAACTCCTTCATTCTCATAGCTACAGTTCGAGAGTGAGTTTCATCTCATCTGTTGCTTCAACAATTCTACAATTGTAATATTTTGGGTGGCCCGAGGTGCTGAAGTGGAGAACTTACGGATGCTGGACTCCGACTTCTGACTCTGACTACAGTCCGATATCAGAGCAATCTGAAGGACATAATCTGACTAACAAACCTCATAGCCTACTTAAGGGTCAAATCAGGATGGTCACTGCGTTGTGGAAGGATCATATAAGGGACAAATATCTTCCCTACATTCCTTTACTTGCAGGGTGCACAGTGTTTGGTCTTTGGCTTGTAACTCTGCTGAAGATCTGTCTTC
>CM060346.1:27646812-27648141 GCA_030674155.1 Stramonita haemastoma
TGCGTGCGTTCGCACACGGGAACTCTTCTTCTTCTTCTTGTTCTTTGCAATTCTTCTTTGCAATTCTTGTTCTTTGCAATTCTTCTTTTTCTTCTTCTTTTTCTTCATTTTTGTGTCTTTGTTTATTTGTTTCTTTCTTTCTTTCTTTCTTTGCTTCTTTTCTTTCTTTCTTTCTTTCTTACTTTGCTTCTTTCTTTTATTCTTTCTTTCTTTCCTTCTTTCTTTCTTTGCTTCTTTCTTTGCTTCTGTTTTTCTTTCTTTCTTTCTTCCATTCTTTCTGTCTTTCTTTCCTTTTTTTCTCTCAGTCTTTCTGTCTTTCTTTTTTTTTTTTGTTCCTACTTTCTGTCTTTCTGTCTTTCTGTCTTTCTGTCTTTCTTTCTTTCTTTCTTTCTGATCTCCGTTAAGCAGGATTAAAGGCAGGAGTGGACAATGTATCCTTCCGTCTTCTGTCTTTCTTTCTTCCTTTCTTTCTTTCTCTTCTTTCTTTTCTTTTCTTTCTTTCTTTCTTTTTTTTTTCTTTCTTTCTTTCTTTCTTATCTCCGTTAAGCAAGATCAAAGGCAGGAGTGGACAATCTTCCATCTTCTGTCTTTTTTCTTTCTTTCTTTTTTTCGTTCCTTTTTCTGTCTGTCTTTCTTTCTTTCTTTCTTTTTCTCGTCCCTTCTTTCTGTCTTTCTTTCCTTTTTTTTGTCTGTCTGTCTTTCTTTTTTATCATTCCTTCTTTCTGTCTGTCTTCTTTCTTTTTTTTTTCGTTCCTTCTTTCTGTCTTTCTTCTTCCTTCCTTCTTTCTTTCTTTCTTCTTTCTTTCTGTCTTCCTTTCTTTCTTTCTTCCTTCCTATGTTTTTTTCTCTTTCTTTCTTCCTTTCTTTCCATTTTTTCTTTCTTTCCTTTTTTTCTCTCTGTCTGTCTGTCTGTCTTTCTTTCTGTCTTTCTTTCTTTTTTTTTTTCTTTCTGTCTTTCTTTCTTTCTTTTCTTTCTTTATTTCTTTCTTTATCTCCGTTAAGCAGGATCAAAGACTAGAGGTGGACACGGTATGTATTGTTACTGCATATGTATGGTCAACTTGTAGTTGTCATTAAATGAAATATCTACCACTCTTCAATGCCATCAGGCCAAGTTTTTATTGTATGGTACACCGCTGGTGTCAATAAACTATAACCGCTTGGTTGACCCTACCTTGTTGTTTCGTTTGATCTGCTACAAGATTTCGTTGTTTTTGGAAAGGATTTTTTTTTAAAAGGTTTGGTCAACTTGTAGTTGCATTAAATGAAAAATCTACCACTCTTTAATGCCATCAGGCCCCAAATTTTTATTGTTGGGACACCGCTGGT
>CM060346.1:27665741-27668241 GCA_030674155.1 Stramonita haemastoma
CCATTTCTTCGAAGTCGGAATACAGGTAGTAACTTTAATGGTGGGGGCAGGGACTAGGTAGGGGCGGGGGGGGGGGGGCAAAGGTGGGAGGGGAGGGGGGGAGGGAGCAGTAACCTACGTAGAATCTGACATTGGTGAATCTCTGAGCTCTAGCCGAGAAATGGAGAGAGAGAGAGAGAGAGAGAGAGAGAGAGAGAGAGAGAGAGAGAGAGAGAGAGAGAGAGAGAGAGAGAGAGAACACACACACACATACACACACGCGTGCGCGCGCGCACACGCACGCACACATGCGCGCACACACACGCACACATACATACTACACACACACAACACAAACACACACACACACACACCACACACACACACACACACACACACACACACACACACACACACACACACACACACACACACACACACACACACACACACACACAATCATCTCACCTTGGCATCATTTTGAGACTGAAGTTACATGCTGGTTGAGAAATTTCCGTGTCATTTTTTTTCTTTTATAGAATGTAACATAAAGGCAGCCACACTCTGACCTCAGAGCAAAGGACCTATAGTGATAAGGAATCATTTTTACAGGAAAGATCATGAGAAAATCATTATTTTATTTTTTGGGGGGAAGATGAGCTATAATGAGAGAGAGACAGAGAACTGATGGTGTTGTGTGTGTGTGTGTGTGTGTGTGTGTGTGTGTGTGTGTGTTGTGTGTGTGTGTGTGTTGTGTGTGTGTGTGTGTGTGTGTGTGTGTGTGTGTGTGTGTATGTGTGTGTGTGTGTGTGTGTGTGTGTGTATGTGTGTGTGTGTGTGTGTGTGTGTGTATGGGGTGTGTAGGGGTGGGGGGGTGGGGGGTCGGCGGTTAAAGAGGTGGGGCGGAAGGAGAGGAGGATTGAGAATGGAGTGAATGTGGAGAATGTGGGGCGGGGTGGGGTGGGGTGGGGCGGGGTAGGGCTTGGGGGTAGGGCTTGGGATAGACACAGTGGATGTTTGTGGTTATTGCTGGGTCACCGTGACCTGGGAATCGTCGGTTTCAATTACTGGATTTCTGTCTCTGTCTCTGCTTCTATCTCCATCATTCTGTCTGTCTGTCTGTCTGTTTGGCTGTGTGTGTGTGTGTGTGTGTGTGTGTGTGTGTGTGTGTGTGTCTCTCTCTCTGTCTGTCTGTCTGTCTGTCTGTCTGTCTGTCTGTCTGTCTTCTGTCTCTCTCTCTCTCTCTCTCTCTCTCTCTCTCTCTCTCTCTCTCCTCTCTCTCTCTCTCTCTCTCTCTCTCTCTCTCTCTCTCTCTCTCTCTCTCTCTCTCTCTCTCTCTCTCCTCTCTCTCCTCTCTCTCTCTCTCTCTCTCTCTCTCCTCCCTCCTCTCTCTCTCTCTCTCTCTCTCTCTCTCTCTCTCTCTTCCTCTCTCTCTCTCTCTCTCCTCTCTCTCTCTCTCTCTCCTCTCTCTCTCTTCTCTCTCTCCTCCTCCCCCTCTCTCTCCTCTCTCTCTCTCTCTCTCTCTCTCTGTGCACGCGTGCTCGTGCATGTGCGCTTGTACTTGTTTTTTGTTTTTTTAGAAAAAGAGAGATCTAGAGAGACGTAGACACAGACAGACGCAGATAACCAAATTCTGTTCATCAGACAATCAGCCCACAATCAGAACAGAAAACAGAGAGAGAGAGAGACAGACAGACAGACAGACAGACAGAGAGACAGAGAGAGACAGGAGACAGAGAGAGAGAGACAGAGAGAGACAAGACAGAGAGAGACAGACAGAGACAGAGACAGACAAACAGGCACGCACGCATGCACACAACACAACACCACACACACACACACAACACACCACACACACACACACACAACACACACACACACACACACACAGAAGAGAGAAGAAGAGAGCAGAAGAGAGAGAGAGAGAGAGACAGAGACAGAGACAGACAGACAGACAGACAGACAGACAGACAGACAGACAGACAGACAGAGACAGACAGACAGACAGACAAACAGGACATCAGCATATCACACACACACACACACACACACACACACACACACACACACACACACACACACACACACACACACACACACACACACACACACAACACACACACAAGACAAACAGGCACGCACGCATGCAGACAACACACACACAACAACACACACACACAACACACACAAACAACACACACACAACACACACACACACACAACACACAGCAACACACACACACAACAGATTTCTTGAAAGAAAGAAACCGAGAAACTGGAAGAAAATGAAGATGAGGAAGGAGACTAGATAACAACCCAGACACAGTATCTATCGACATAATGTGATTCATTAGGATGCGAGATAAACGTGTTAGTCTTCTTTTGAGCGCCAAAGGGGAAGAAAATAGCTGGGCTACGCTTTAGCTTCGGTGCTCCTTCAAGAATGCCTACCTTTGGGGAATGGGTAAGGCTCAGAATAGCCTAGTCTTCTTCGTCGTCATCGAACTCTCAACCAGCAACT
>CM060346.1:27678241-27685741 GCA_030674155.1 Stramonita haemastoma
TCTTCTTCTTCTTCTTCTTCTTCTTCTTCTTCTTCTTCTTCTTCTTCTTCTTCTTCTTCTCGTCCTCCTCCTCCTCCTCCTCCTCCTCCTCCTCTTCTTCCTCCTCCTTCTCCTCCTCCTTCTTCTTCTCCTTCTTCTTACCACCACCACCACCACCACACCACCACCACCACCACAATAATAATAATTCTTCCTTTATTTACCTGTACAACAACAGGTAACCTTCACATCTCTGCAGTGGCCTTGCGAGATGTGGGGGCCTACATCTGCCAGACGTCCACGGGTAGCAAACGACAGGTGCTGCTGGAGGCCCAGATGCCCCCAGCCGTGTCCAGTGACCCCTCGGATGGACTGGTCACTGCTGAACTGGGAGAGGATGTCCGACTGATGTGTCGAGGGGGCGCTTTTCCCGCACCGTCCGTCACCTGGTTTCATAACGGGAGGAAACGATGGTCCTCGTTCCGAAGTGGGGGTAGGTAGGGTTTTTTTTTGGGGGGGTGTGGTGTGATTGATTAGTTAATTAAGGGTGGTGTGTTTTTTAGTTGGTAGTCTTATTTTGTAGGTTAAGGGGGGGGGGGGTTGGTTGTGGGGGGGGGTGTTGGGGGGGGAGGGTGTGTGTGTGTTGTGTTGTGTTGTGTGTGTGTGTGTGTTTTGGGGGGGGGAGGGTGTGTGTGTGTTGTGTGTGTGTTGTTGTGTGTGTGTGTGTGTGTGTGTGTGTGTGTGTGTGTGTGTGTGTGTGTGTGTGTGTGTGGTGTGTGTGTGTGTGTGTGTAAGTAAGTAAGTAAGTAAGTCAGTCAGTCTTCAATTTTAACATCTTTCCACTTTCAGTGATACCAGACGACCCTAGGATAGGAAACTGGATAGTTAGAGAGAGAGAGAGAGAGGAGAGAGAGGAGAGAGAGGAGAGGAGGAGAGAGAGAGAGAGAGAGAGAGAGAGAGGAGAGAGAGAGAGGAGAGAGAGCGGAGAGAGAGATCTCTAATCTGTGTGTGTGTGTGGTGTGTGTGTGTGTGGTGTGTGTGTGTGTGTGTGTGTGTGTGTGTGTGTGTTGTGTGGTGTATGTGGTGTGTGGTGGGGGTGGGGGGGGTGTGTGTGTGGTGTGTGTGTGTGTGTGTGGTGGTGCGTTGGGGGGGGGGGAAGGGGGATGTGTGTGTGTGTGTGTGTGTGTGTGTGTGTGTGTGTGTGTGTGTGTGTGTGTTGTGTGTGTGTGTGTGTGTGTGTGTGTGTGTGCAATTATTCAACCCTTACAGGTAAAAGCTTAACTGACTAAATACTTATCTGTGAATGGCTGATTTGTTGTTGTTGCTGTTGTTGTTGTTCCTCAGATAGAGTCTAGAGCTGTGAGATTTATCAAAGACGAGATTTTGCATAATGATAAGTGCTTATTTTTACCCACCTTTTTTATTTTTAATTGGTCTTTTATTTCAAGGATAGTGGAATAAGCACTCATGTGCTTTTTTTACACCCAGTACCTGTGCATATGCAGTTTTGTGAGTTTTGTCATCTGTTCCCACCGCACACAATGGCCTACTCTTCTGAAAAGTGGAACAGAATTTAACATATTATGTGCAAGATGCTCTGCGTGCATTCACACACAGGACCTCTGTACTGTTTACAGTCTGATTCGAAGGAGTGTTGTGGAGTGTGGAGTCAGCACTGATGTTAACTCCAGGGGGGAAATCCCCTCAAACAGGAATCGAGCCCGGGTCATCCAATTGTCAGCACCATGTTCTGACCACTAGGCTATCCCGTCCCTTTAAATCTTTTTTTATATTCTTTTATATTGGGGATAATGGAAGAACCACTTATGTGCGTTTTTTTTTACATCCAGTCCCTGTGTGTATGCAGCTTTGAAAATCTTGTCACATATTCCCACCGGCACACAATGGCCTACTCTTACAAAACAGCGGAACAGGATTTAACATGTGTGTGTAAGGTGTGTAAGGTACCCACTTTCTGATGTCAGGAACAATTGAATATTTCCGTGTTCAGTCTGAACAGATCATCAGCCAAGACAGTTAGTTAAGCAAGTTAAATAAGGGGGACGGGATAGGCTAATGGTCAGAACATTGCGCTGGCAATTTGACGACCCGAGTTCGACTCCCGTTCAAGGGGATTTTTCCCCTTGAGTTAACACTAGTGCTGACTCCACTCTCCCCAAAAAGTCTTTCGGATGAGACTGTAAACCGAGGCCCCGTGTGCGAACGCACGCACAACATCATTTCAGTTATGCTGACCAGTGAATAGTATGTTGTATTGATGAATTATGTTGAGTTTATTTTTGTTGTGTCGATAAGTCCCTGTGACTTTTATGGCAATAAATAATTTCTGATTCTGATTCTGATTCAACATCTTGCGCACACGTTAAAATCCTGTTCCGCTTTTCGTAAGAGTAGGCCATTGTGCTGCACTGGTGGGAACGGAGGACAAGATTGACACAACTGCATACACACGGGGACTGGATGTAAAAAAAAAAGCCCATGAGTGCTTATTCGATTATCCTCGCGATATCAAAGAATTAAAAAAAATTAATAATAATAAATAAATGAAAAGCATGACCTAGGACTGTTTTGCTGTTGACAGGGGAGGTGCACGCTTTGCCCCTTCACCAGGTGAGGGAGGAGGAGGAGGGCCTGTACGTCTGTGAACTGTCCAACCTGCTGGGGCACGCCAGTGCTGTCCTGAGACTGACCGTTATTCCCAGCCCCCCTTCCTCACTGGACAGTGCCTCTCACCCTCAAAGAGGCAAGGAGGAGTGTGTGTTTGTTTGGGGGGGGGGGGAGGGGCGTGTTTTTTTGGTTTTTTTTTTAGAATGTAAAATTAAAACAGTTCGTTTTTAGTTTCAAAAGCAGTATCTTTTTTAAAAAATATTTTAAGTCAGGTCTTTTTGTCAGTGATAAAAATAAAATGAGATTATTTCTGGTGTTGAAAACGTAGTGTTTTTGTAGTATGAAAACCAAACAGGATTTTTTTAGTATTAGAGTGTTTTTCCATATCAAAAACAAAAGTTGGGGGGGGGGGGGGTTTGAGAATCAGGAACAAAATATTGTGCTGTATTAAAAGAGGATTTTAAAAAAATATTTCATAGGAAAATCTGTTTTATCATCAAAAACAAAAACAATCTATTTTTCACTTCCAAAACAATTTATTTTTTAATTCCTTGAATGATTCATTATTCACTACCAAAACAATTTATTTTACAATTTATATTTCAATTTTAAAACAAAATATTTTTCAGTATTGAGCCAGTTTATTTTGCAATATGAAAACTTTTTTTTTTACAACAAAAACTGTTTACTTTTTGGTGGCAAACAATTTATTTTACAGTTCTTTTTTTTGTCAGTGTCAAGATTGACCACTGTAGGCAAAAGCCTACATATGACACTTTTAAATCCAACCTCAAGACACACTTACTTCAAACCCAAGATTTTCACCTTCTGTTTCCATCTCGTATCTGTCCCTGCCTTCAGCATCTGAAATCTCCTTCACCATGCCAAAGTGTATAAGCTTTATGGGTGTGTGCACATGTGTGTGTGTTGTGTGTGTGTATGTGTGTGTGTGTGTGTGTGTGTGTGTGTGTGTGTGTGTGTGTGTGTGTGCGCACGCACATGCACACATGTGTGTGTGTTTACATTCGAATTTGCTATTTTCTAAAACTATTAATTACTATTGATTGCTTGTGTGTTGTATAGGCTGAATGCAAGCGCTTTGATTTGTTTTTGCAAGATATAGCACTTTATAAATTCCATGTATTATCATTAACATCCAGAAATTCAATGTTAAACTTTTGACCCTGTCCAGAATTTCCCTGTTATAATTTTACCACAATATCCCAAATTTATGTGTTAAATTTACTACAATATCCACAATTTCCATGCTAAATTTTCTTGTCCAAATATTTCCTGTAATAGAAAACTGATTTTTAACAACTGTTTTTTTTCTGTTCATCCCTACAGACATTCCTGCAGACGACCCGGTTATGAAAGATGCAGGGGAGATCATTCCTACCAATAGCGGTGAATTTGACAACCAGCGGAACTTTCATTTAGAGGTGGCCCATAACAACAGACACAGACATGGCCGCAAGCGGAAAAAGAATGGGAAAAGGAAACACAGAAGACGAAAGAACAAAAAGAAAGGAAGAACGCGGAAAGGTAGTTTTTGTTTTTATAGTTGTTGGACATTAACCATAGCAGTTGTTGTGTGTGTGTGTGTGTGTGTGTGTGTGTGTGTGTGTGGTGTGTGTGTGTGTGTGTGTGTGTGTGTGTGTTTGTGTGTGTGTTTGGGTTTGTTTGGGTGGGTTTTGTTTTTTTTTTAGTAGATAGATTTGTAATTCTAGCACTTTGAATCTTTGTTTATTTGTTAGTTTGAATAATGTTTTTGGTTTGGTTTCTATTCCCCCCCCTTTTCTCTCTCTCCCCCCTCTCTATCTCTCCCCTCTCTCTCTCTCTCTCTCTCTCTCTCTCTCTCTCTCTCTCTCTCTCTCTCTCTCTCTCTCTCTCTCCCCCTCTCTCTCTCTCTCTCTCTCTCTCTCTCTCTCCCCTCTCTCTCTCTCTCTCTCTCTCTCTCTCTCTCTCTCTCTCTCTCTCTCTCTCTCTCTCTCTCTCTCTCTCTCCCTCTCTCTCTCTCCTCTCTCTTCCTTTCTCTCTCTCTCTCTCTCTTTTTGGAATCATTTGTACTATCTCTCTCTCTCTCTCTCTCTCTCTCTCTCTCTCTCTCTCTCTCTCTCTCTCTCTCTCTCTCTCTCTCTCTCTCTCTCTCTCTCTATATATATATATATATATATATATATATATATACACACATGTAGTTTGTTTCTTTTTAAAAAAAAATTCAGAATTTAACTCAAACTTCCTCCTCCCTTCTTTCTTTCATTCTTTCTCATCAGCCAAACTGGTACCCCCTCTGGCGCCGACCATCACACGGCTATCAGACACAGCCGCCATGGTGCACTGGGTGGTCCCAGAGAACGATGGACTGCCCATCTCCCTCTTCCGCGTGCAATACAGAGAGGTCAAGCCCAGCAACGGCCAGTGGCAGACCATAGACGACGACATCAGTGCCAAGACTCGCCGCTACAAAGTCTCCCGCTTAAAGCCTGGTCAGTCAGGGGCTAGCTGGGAAGCCGGGAAGCTGGGGAGCTGGGGAGGGAGTGGAGTTTGTTTGTTGGGCATTCCACGGCTTAACACCGTGGGAATTAACCTAGAATATGTTGTGCCTTTTTTTCTTTTTTTTTTTTTCATTTTCTTAGCTCATGTTCCAAGGTTTACTGAATGACAAATGTGTGTGAATGACAATTTTTTTTTTTTTGGAAAGAAACACATGCGCACTGGTAGTGTCAAATTTAGACATCATCGCTGAAGTCAGAAAGCCGCCGCTGTAGTCTAGTGGTTAGGACGTTGGACTCGTAATCTAAAGGTTGCGGGTTCGATCCCAGCTTTCGGCTATGGCGTTGTGCCCTTGGAAAAGGCACTTTACAGCTATTTTCTCACCCCACCCAGGTGTAAAAGGGGTACCAACCTTGTGTTGGGGGTTAACCCTGCGATAGACTGGTGTCCTATCCAGGGGGGAGTCTATGACTCTCAGTCGCTTAACGCCACAGAAACTGGGATAAGCACCGGCCTGATGACATCAGGCCTTAGGCTCGGGACAGACTTTTAACTGAAGTCAGAATGCGGCTAGCTACCTGAATGGCGGGCAAAGGGTTGTACACACAAAAATCTCACCAGGGGTGAGTGAACCTTGGGAGTTCTGGCCAAGGAACAACAAAAAATGTTGCATGTATTATTAAGAATGTTTTTTTTTTATTATTGCAAACTATGTCTGTTACCATGAATATAAAAAAAAAGGTCAAGAGTAAAGGTGTCCCATAACCTAGGCAGTCGTAGGGGAGCGAGGTATTAGAGACCTCAGCTTCTCTAGGAACCAGCATGTTGAGAGCGGCACCCATCTCCTCTCCCTCGCTGCTTTACCTTCCCTGACCCTAAAGAGGGCAGGTACCCATTTACAGCTGGGTAAACTGGGGGAGCTGTACTGAAGCCAAGGTGCGCAAACAGTCACCCACCCAATTGGTAAACCACACTCAACGCTGCTTAACTTGACTTGGGGAAAGCGAGTGCTCTGACTACTTAGCTATCCCACCCTCATGAATATATGTCAGGCTCCATCACAAAATGAGTCGCTTAGCACATTTCCAAATTTTGCCTTAGGAGCCATTAAAGGCAGGTGGGGGTCAAGTTGTTAATTTTGAGATTTTGATCAATTATTAACCTATATCTATTATTCTACCTTGCAATGAAATACCAAGGCATAATTTTTTAAATTCTTTTTGCTTTTAAATGTGTTTTGAAAATACCCAAGCCCTCATTCTGACCACCTATTATGAAAATAAACTTGTCCGTTTCTCATTTTATCACCTCCTGCAGTCTAACATTTCAGTTTTTAATAACTTTGCACAGAATTGTCCGATTTTCAATCTTTTTTTTTTTTTTTTAATAGGCTTTTTATTGCAGATTAATAATAAATTGTCAATAACTAAAACTTGACCTCGGGTGCAAAGCGACTCATTATGTGGTGGAGTGTCACATATATATTTTTTGTATGAAATCCTCCATTCATCAATACATACTCACAGGTTAAACCCAATCTTCATTCCTGTACCTAGCTTCTTCTCTGACTGATCTCAGGAGGCACGTACAAGTTCCGCATGGCGGCGGTTTACTCCAACAACGACAATCGAAACAGCAACTCGCGCCGATTCCATCTGTCGGCAAACCCTTACCGGACACTGGCCCCCCTGCCGTGTCTCCTCGCGTGGTGGAGGCCAAGCCCATCATCTACAAAAACATTCTGGCCATCGGCATCAAGTGGCAGGTGAGTCTACTCCCTGTTTCTCCTGGAGTTAACATCAGTGCTGACTCCACTCTCCCCAAAAGTCCTTCAGATGAGACTTTAAACCGAGGCCCCATGTGCAAACGCACGCAGAACATCTTGCACACATGTTAAATCCTGTTCCGCTTTTCGTAAGAGTAGGCCATCGTGTTCCGGTGGGAACAGATGACATTTACAAAACTGCATACACACGGGGACTGGATGTAAAAAAGCACAAGAGTGCTTATTCCATTATCCTCTGTATAAAAAATAAATAAATAAAGATAATAAATAATAATAATAATAATAATAATAATAATAATAATAAAATGGAGGCTTACATAGCACGAATTCCCAAAAACATGGGCTCACTGCGCTGTACAATCGAATCAATTTAAATAAGTTACATATGAACGTGAAAAATTTGACTAGCACAACAACAAAAATTTTAAGTGTAGTGAAGTAGGCCTGTAGGCCTCAAAACACATGCGCTCAAATTCTGTCATGCACCAACAACCATTCACAAGTAGTAGTATTTTAACAAATTCAAAGTAAAACACTCCATGGATGGCATCCATATACCCAGCATGCATTCTGCTACTTCAGCTCCGCCAGGTTCAAGTTGCCTGAAA
>CM060346.1:27690741-27704541 GCA_030674155.1 Stramonita haemastoma
CCCACGCTGACCCCATGCATTACTCCACCTCCCCCCCACCCCACCCCTACTCTGGGAAGCTGTATCATGTAAGTTTTTTTAAATTTTTTTTATTTATACCACTTTATGTCCCAGCAGATTTCTGTGCGTGAAATTTTAGGTTGCTGTGCTCTCCTTCAGTGGGGAGAGTGAGTGTGTTACCACAAGTGCGGCGCTTACCCTTTTTTTTTTTTTTTTTTTTTTTTTTACCTGTCTGCAGTTGTATTTGTTTTCCCTATCAGAGTGGCTTTTTTTCTTTAGAATTTTGCCAGGGACAACCCTCTTGTTGCTGTGGGTGTTTTTTTTTTTTACGTGCGCTAAATAATGATGTGTAACACACGGGACCCCCATTTATTGTCTCATCCGAAAGATTAGCACCCAGACCACCACTCATAGTCTAATGGATGGGGGGGGGGGGGGGGGGGAATTTGGGGCCCAAACAGGATTCGAACCACGCACACTCCGACCTGGACTTTTTGCTTTCTAGGCAGGTGCGTTACCTCTAGACCACCAATTAACAAGATCTTCAAGTTAGGCTGAAGTTGGGAAAGAAACATTAGTCCAGTGCAGATCTGCGCGTAGAGTTAGAGGTAACCAGCTGCCTGGACAGCAGGAAGAGATCGGGTTCAATCCATTTGTGTCTGAACTTGTCACCTAGACCTTGAGTGGTGGTTTGGGTTCTAGTCTTTTGGAGGAGATGATAAACCAAGGTTCACTGTGCAACACACATTCAAGGCTCCTAAAGAACTCACGGCAACAAATAGTGTTTGCCTTGGGGAAAGTTCTGTTTGCAAATAATAAAAAAAAAAAAAGCTTCTCTGATAGGGAGACAAATACCCATTGCAGATGGGAATTTTTTTTTTGTTTTTAGCAGCGACACTTCTGTTAGCAATGTGCTCTGCCCAGGGAGAATGTGTTGGTATGAGGCTTTGTATTGTTTGGGTTATGAGTTGTGTCAGCCAATAGTAACAATGGTGGGTAGGTAAATTATGGCTTGTGTTGAGTTGTTTTAGTTGATGTAGGGTAAATGGTGGGTAGGTTTGTTGTGTCAGTTGTTGTGATGTTGTGTGTGTGTGTGTGTGTGTGTGTGTGTGTGTGTGTGTGTGTGTGTGTGTGTGTGTGTGTGTGTGTGTGTGTGTGTGTGTGTGTGTGTGTGTGTGTGTGTGTGTGTGTGTGTGTGTGTGTGTGTGTGTTGTGTGTTGTGTGTGTGTGTGTGTGTGTGTGTGTGTGTGTGTATGTATGTATGTATGTATGTATGTATGTATGTATGTATGTATGTATGTATGTATGTATGTATGCTATCTTATGATGCTATGTATTATGTATGTATGTATTATGTATGTGTAGCGTGGTTCGTTTAGGCTTTTTTGTTTATATCGCGTCGTTTGGTAAGAAGACCGACACATGGGGAACTGGGGGTTCCCCTTCGATCCGGTTGGCAACTACAAAATGGAAGATTAGCATGAATAAATTAGTGAAACTTGATACAGTGTTCAGTCTAGTATCTGATGCTTAGAACGTCTGTATGAATGAATCAATGTATCCCTCACATGTCATATACATGCACACACATGCATGACCGTGTGTTGTGTGTTGTGTGTGCATGCGACGTGGGCAATACGTGCATGAAAACCCTGAGCACCAGACAGGGCAGGTATTATACAGGAGCTCTCTTTTTATTTCTCTCTTGTGGCAGGGCACGGAGCTGATCCCTAACGGAACGCTGCCAGGCTACGGCCACAGCAACCACAGCGACAACAACTTCAACACCATTGCCCACAGCATGGGCTCCAACAGCATGTCCACGTCTCAAGGTATAATTATGTGTGTGTTGTGTATGTGTATGTTTTGTGTGTGTGTGTGTGTGGGGGGGGGGGTGTCAGTGTTGTGTGTGTGTGTGTGTTGTTGTGTTGTGTTGGGGGGTGTCAGTGTGTGTGTGTTGTGTGTGGGTGGGGGGGGGGGGGGTGTTGAAAAGTGTGTGTGTTGTGTGTGTTGTTGTTTGTGTGTGTTGTGGGTGTGTGGTGTGGTGTGGTGTGTGTGTGTGTGTGTGTGTGTGTGTGTGTGTGTGTGTTGTGTGTGTGTGTTGTGTGTGTGTGTGTGTGTGTGTTTTTTTGGGGGGGGGGGGGGGTGTAGTGTGTGTCTGTCTGTGTGTGGGGGGGGGGACGTTGTGTGTGTGTGTTGTGTGTGTGTGTGGGGGGGGGGGGGGTTGTGTGTGTGTGGGGGGGGGGGGGGGGGTTGTAGTGTGTGTTGTGTGTGGGTGTTGAAAAGTATGTGTTGGTGTGTGTGTGTTGAAAAGTGTGTGTGTGTGTGTGGTTGGGTGTTGAAAGTGTGTGTTGTTGTGTGTGTGTTGAAAAGTGTGTGTGTGGTGTGTGTGTGTGTGTGTGTGTGTGTGTTGTGTTGTGTGTGTGTGTAGTTGTGTGTGTGTGTGTGTGTGTGTGTGTGTGTGTGTGTGTGTGGTGTGGTGTGTGTGTGTGTCAGTGTGAGCATGTGTTGTGTGTGTGTGGTGTGTGTGTGTTTTAAAATTTATTTATTTATTCTTTTATTTCGAGCATAATGGAATAAGCACTCATGTGCTTTTTTACATCCAGTCTCCGTGTGTATGCAGTTTTGTAAATTCTGTCATCTGTTCCCACCAGCACACAATGGCCTACCTACTCTTACAAAAAGCGGAACAGGATTTAACATGAGCGCAAGATGTTCTGCGTGCGTTCGCACACGGGTGCCTCGGTTTACAGTCTCATCTGAAAGACTTTTAGGGGAGAGTGGAGTCAGCACTGATGTTAGTTAACTCCAGGAGAAAAATCTCCTCGAGCGGGAATTGAACTCGGGTCGTCAAAATTGCCAGCACAATGTTCTGACCATTAGGCTATCCCCCCCCCCCGTCCCACCAATGCTTTAACTACAAGGCTATACCGCCTTCCACCCCCCCAACTCCCTAAAAAAAACACCAAAAAATGTAAACTAAAACAACATCATCATCATCCTTTACACCCAGTGGTGTGTAGGGCAGCAACAAAGACTTTCCACCCTGCCTATCCTGGGCCAGCTGGTCAATGAATTCCAAGAGTGTTGCATGGCTTCCATCTCACATTCCACTGTCCTCCTCCATGTTGTTCTTGGTCTTCCTCTCTTTCTCTTGCCGTCTGGGGTCCAGTGCAGTGCTGTTCTTGCGACAGATTATGTGTCAAGAACATAACAAAAATCTCTTTTTTTCTCTTCTCAACCTCACCAGGTCTCTTACCCAACGGGCTGCGTGGGATCGTTGCAGTACGATGCCCGAAACCCAGGAGAGTTCCCCCCTCACCCCTACCCCCAGGCCTCTCACTCTCACTCCTCCCTCCTTCCTTCACCGCCCTCTCCCAGCACTCTCAAGAAGAAGAGTCAGAATCTCTCTCCGATGACGACGACGAGGACGACGATGATGACGACGAGGAGGAAGAGGAGGAGGAGGAGGACGACGACCTGGATTCTCCTGACGAGGAAGAACCGCTGGCCGAGGAGAGTTCCAGAGTGGGGTTGTCTACCTTCCCTTATGTACAGAACCAGGGACCCGTGTATCCTGGAAGAGACAAACATGGGGGGGAGTATGGGGGGGAGTATTACGGGTACAGGGGCTCCTACGACTCAATGCCAAGGTCGGAAGGAGGGTCAGGGTTCAGGCTTTGGCGGGTGAGACGGAGGAGTCGTCGTTGTCGTCGTCGCATGTGGGGAAGGCTAAGCGCCGAAGGAAATGGTCGCAGGGAGAGCGAGAGCACACCATGAAGGATCAAGCCACGAACACTGATCTGAGTAGCAATGGTGAGTGGTGGAGTGGGTTGTGGGTGGGGGGGTGGGGGTGGGAAGGGGGAGTGGGGGGGGAGTGTGTGTTTGTGTGTGTGTGTTGGGGGGGGGGGGGGCAGTGTGTGTGTGTAGTGTGTGTGTATGCACTAACACTGATCTGAGTAGCAATGGTGAGTGGAGTGTGTGTGTGCAGGGGGGGGGAGTGTGTGGGGGGGGGTATGTGTGTGTGTGGGGGGGGGGGGGGGGGGGCAGTGTGTGTGTAGTGTGTGTGTATGCACTAACACTGATCTGAGTAGCAATGGTAAGTAGTGGGTGTGTGTGTGGGGAGGGGAGGAGGGGGGGGGAGTGTGGGGGGGGGGAGTGTGGGGGGGGGGGGTATGTGTGTGTGTGGGGGGGGTGGGGGGGGCAGTGTGTGTAGTGTGTGTGTATGCACTAACACTGATTGAGTAGCAATGGTAAGTAGTGGGTGTGTGTGTGGGGAGGGAGGAGGGGGGGGGAGTGTGGGGGGGAGTGTGTGTTTGTGTGTGTGTGTGTGGGGGGGGGGTGGGCAGTGTGTGTGTGTGTGTGTAGTGTGTGTGTATGCACTAACACTGATCTGAGTAGCAATGGTGAGTGGTGGAGTGTGTGTGTGCAGGGGGGGAGGGGGGGGAGTGTGTGTGTGTGGTATGTGTGTGTGTGGGGGGGGGGGGGGGGGGGCCAGTGTGTGTGTGTGTGTAGTGTTTGTGTATGCACTAACACTGATCTGAGTAGCAATGGTGAGTGGTGGAGTGTGTGTGCAGGAGGGGGGGAGTGGGGGGGGGGATGTGTGTGGGGGGGGGGGGGGGGGGCAGTGTGTGTGTGTGTGTGTGTGTGTGTATGCACTAACACTGATCTGAGTAGCAATGGTGAGTGGTGGAGTGTGTGTGCAGGGGGGGGGGAGTGTTGTGGGGGGGTATGTGGGGGGGGGGGGGGCAGTGCGTGTGTGTGTGTAGTGTGTGTGTATGCACTAACACTGATCTGAGTAGCAATGGTGAGTGGTGGAGTGTGTGTGCAGGGGGGGGGGGAGGGGGGGGGAGTGGGGGGGGGGTATGTGTGTGTGTGTGTGGGGGGGGGGGGGGTGGGCAGTGTGGTTGTGTGTGTGTGTGTGTGTGTATGCACTAACACTGATCTGAGTAGCAATGGTAAGTAGTGGGTGTGTGTGTGTGTGTGTGTGTGTGTGTGTGTGTGTGTGTGTGTGTGTGTGTGTGTGTGTGTGTGCTCGCGCTTTCGAATTTGCTAGAATTATTCATTGTCAGTGGTTGCTTGTTTGCTGTGAGGGTCGAGTGCAAGCGCTTTGATTTGTTTTTACAAGATATAGCGCTATATAAATTCCATGTATTATTATTATTATTATTATTATTATTATTATTATTATTATCTGAGTAGCAATGGTAAGTAGTGGGTGTGTGTGGGGGGAGGGGAGGAGGGGGAGGGGGAGGGGGGGGGGAGTGTGTGTGTGGTGTGTGTGTGCATGTGTGTTTGTGGGGGGGGGGGGAGTGTGTACATGTGTGTGTGCATGTGTATGTGTGGGGGGGGGGAGTGTGTACATGTGTGTGTGTGTGTGTACGTGTGTGTGTGTGTGTGTGTGTGTGTGTGTGTGTGTGTGTGTGTGTGTGTGTGTGTGTGTAGTGTGTGTGTACGTGTGTTTGGTGTGTTGTGTGTGTGTATGTGTACGTGTGTGTGTGTGTTTGTGTGTGTGTGTGTGTGTGTGTGTGTGTGTGTGTGTGTGTGTGTGTGTGTTTGGTGTGTGTGTGTGTGTGTGTGTGTTTTGTGTGTGTGTGTGTGTGTGTGTGTGTGTGATTGATTCAAGGGACGGTTCTGTTGTATTTTGTTGTTTGTTTGTGCTTGGGGTGAAATTTGTGCTTGGGGTGAAATTTTGATGTGTGTTGGTGTGTGTGTGTGTGTGTGTGTGTGTGTGTTGTGTGTGTGTGTGTGTGTGTGTGTGTGTGTAGTGTGTGTGTGTAGTGTGTGTGTGTGTGTGTGTGTGTGTGTGTGTGTGTTGTGTGTAGTGTAGTGTGTGTGTGTGTGTGTGTGTGTGTGTGTGTGTGTGTGTGTGTGTGTGTGTAGAGGAGTGTTATCTTTCTTTTGTTTGTTTTTTTTTATGGGGAGGGTACTTTTTTTTCTTTTTTGTTTAAAATGTACAGCATTTCTTATGTAATACCTAAAATTGATAAGCTCCCTGGTTGAGAGGAGCCAAATGTAACTAAAGCAGAGAAATTTGGAATGGGTAGCAGGGAAACAACAGGCTTATAATAATCACAGAAAACAAAAAACAAAACAAAAAAGAAAAGTGAAGACAATCTACCGGTAACATATCGGTCATGTCAGTTTCTTTTTTTCTTTCTTTTCTTTCCAGAAGGAACACTGGACTTCTTGTTCAACACCAAGTCAGCGGCCAGTTCTCTGTCCACCGGTTCAGACGACAGTGCCCCAGACACTGACAGTAACCACCCGACTCTCATGGCCGCCGATACCGCATCCGTCAGTCTGGTGGCGCCTCTGTAGGCCTGCAGCCTGCGGTCTCTTTGTGATAATCATGAAATCTTCAGACACTTCAAAGCCCTTGTAACGAGATTTTGTGTATGCTGTAAACTTTGTGTTCGTGGAACTGCTTGAGGGTCTTCTTCTGTATGCAGGAATCTCATTGCCGTGATGAAAAGTTGATCGTTGTGTTGTTATAAACTTGTGTCAAGTTTGTTTATCCCTGCGAGATTGTGGTATAGGATAATTTAGGCACTGTGTTGGAATAAGTCAGGCTGACAGGTTACTTAAACGAGACAAGCAGGTTTTTTTTATATTTAAACTCCACAGTGGTCTTTGTATAAGGACTGATATATCAAAATGTTATGGGCTCAAGTTTGGGCAGATGTGTGTTTTGATGTAAGTGAGAAGTAGGAGGAAAATACTGAAGAGGGTGAGTTTCTTTTGTGTAGCTTTTCTGCATTTGAAATTCTGCGTTCTCTGGCTTGTGGGGAGACTGTCTACGGGAAGCGATGTTGCTCTGTGTGTATGTATGTGTATGTGTGCTGTGTGTGTGTGCTCTGTGTGTGTGTGTGTGTGTCTATGTGTGTTTTTCCCCTTCCCCATTCCTTGACTAGGCCTCAGAGGTTCACCAAGGGTGAGATTTTGCATATGCAGCCATTTGCCCGTCATAAAGGTATAGCACGGTCCAACTTCAAGAACGATTAGTTCAACACAATGCCAGTACGTTATGCATTGTTTTTGTAAGTTGTCATCCATCCCTACCAACACACACAGTGGCCTACTCTTCTAAAGTCAAAATGGAAACAGGTGTGAAAGATTTTCCATGTATATTTATTCATACATGTGACCTCCAGTCCAATCCAGTCACGTTTTCTATCAGTTTATAGTCTCATCAAAGGGACCTTTGGGGAGTGGAGTTGGTATTGAAATGAACTCCAGGGGAAGAATCCCCTTGAATGGGCATCACTGTGATGGCTGGAACCTGCACCTCAGATGGCAAGCTCAATGCTCTAACACTAGGCTACCCCCCACCCCCCCTGTCCAAAACGTGTGTAATTAAAATCATAGGTCAAGGATTTAAACAGAGACAATTAGCATTCAGGTCATATTTCATGGGGACAGTATAGCTCAGTGGGTCAGAGCACTGCTTTTCCAAGCTAAGGTTCAGCAGCATTGAACACGGTCTTTACCAGACAGATGGGTGACCGTTTGAGCGCCGTGGCTTCAGTACAGTTCCCCAGTTCATCCAGCTGTAAATGGCTACCTGCCCTCTTTAGGGTCAGGGGAGGTAAAAGCAGTGAGGGAGAGGAGATGGGTGTCACCCTCATATGCTGACCCCTAGGGAAGTGAGGTCTCTGACACCTTGCTCCCCAATGCCCCGTATAGGTTATGGGACACCTTTACTTTACATTTTTTACCTCTAATTATTTTCATGGGTTAAAGTGGCATCATTGCATTGAAATATATTTGTCATTGAAAGAATTGTTTGAGAAAGAAGAGAAATTGGATTTCAAATGCAGATAAGCTAAACCGAAAAAGAGCTTGGCTCAGTATCAGGGTTATCATATAGTTTTAGCTATACGCACACAGACATGTGCATATGATGATGCAAGCAGGCATGTTTGTATGTAATAAGCATACATACTTTTTGTTATGCATAACACAAACACATGCACACACACCACACACACACGCACGCACGCACACACACACACACAAACACACACACACACATACATGCACACGCACACATGCACACACATGCACACACACGTGCACACACACACAAAACTGTGGTTAAAAACTTCAGGAGAAATCCCAAAAGTGTTAAGTAAGGGGAAAGCCTGTTTCTTGGGTCATGAAAACTCGTTGGTTAAACGCAGATTGAAGTGTTGAGTGAGATTGGACAGCAAAGAATTCCAAATTATGGAGCAGTACCCTTTATAAAGCCTATTCTCATATTGTTTTTCCAACCCTACATCACTGTGAAAGAGAGAGAGAGAGATTTGATTTGATGTGATTTGATTTGATTTATTCTTTTATATCGAGGATAATGGAATAAGAGAGACAGAGAGAGACTTCTTCAGCACGATGTGTGCATGCAACTCGAATGTATGGTATGAAAAGTCACAGTTTCAATTCTGATCAATATAATTATATTCTTCTGCCCCTGTGTCAGCCTGTCCGGTCCATAATCGACTACAATCTGCATGCATAATGAGGTCATTTACAATATATGAAGTTATTTGCATAGTCAAGCAGGTCCTTAGCAAGTGCTAGGAGATTGGTCCAGTGAAGTGGAGTGTGTAGCTCTTGTGCATCTTTCAGTTAGCATAGGACAAGGACTGGACTTAACTTGTCAGAACCTGGCCCCCGATTTTTTTTCATCTTAACTTTATGTGATATATATATATATATATATATATATTATATATATATATATATATATATATATATATATATATATATATATATATAGTATATATATATATATATATGTATATATATATTATATTATATATATATATATATATATAAAAGACAAGTGTCTTCTTCTTCGCACTTCTGTGTTTAAGAATGACTCTGAATATTTGTTGTGTACTTGCCTCTGGAGATTGTGTTTCGGTCTCTGTGTTCTGAAGGATTTGTATGTATCCGGAGAAAGAAAAAAAAACAATAAATAGGTCCTAACTTTGCCCCAATTTAGGAGCAAAACTTTTTTTTTTTTTTTTTTTTCTTTTTCGGTCAAGGAGAATTAATATGTTTCTGCTCCTACTTTGCTGCAATATTTTACCGTGCTGTGTATGTGTGTGTTTTTGGCAATACGTTTTTTTCAGGAATGGAACTATTATTGTGTACAAAAAAAAAAAAAAGACCAGAAAAAAGCATACAAAACTCTTTGTGATGATGTGAAAAACCTGCTCCTGGTAAAAAAAAAAAAAAAAAATTTTTTAAAAAGGAAAAAAAAATCCACAACAAGAAACAAAGAACAAACTGATGAAATGTTCAGGGAGTGTTCGGCACTGGAACAGTCAGAAGCCCCCTCCCCCTCCCCCTCCCTCCTCAAAACTTGGAACCCGTTGAAGCGGCAAGAAGTTTGTTGTTGATTTTTTGTTTTGTTTTTTTGGTGGGTTTTTTTGTTTGTTTCCTCTTCTTCAAAACGTTGTTCAACAACAGTTAGCCTACCTCTGAGTTTTTTGCCTGTGACGTGGATGATGTGTGTTCTTGAAATAACAACCGGAATCAACACGAAAGAAAAAAACAACAAAAAAAAAAAAAACCCTTTCAACTCGCCATTGGATTACCATGTTTCACCATCAAATTTGAGGGGGGGGGGGGGGGGGCGGTGGGGAACAGTGAGGGGGGGAGCTTATTTCACTTTTTAAAAAGCTTGCGAAGGGTTTGAAAACAAAGAAATTTGTTCCGATTTTTTTTTTTTTTTTTTTTTTTTTTTTTTACTCGGCAACATTGATGTGATTTATATAATTGTTGTTGTGGTCAAGTCATACAGAGTGATACAATGTTCACAATGATGATGTGAGCACAAATAGTGGGGGGGGGAGGGGGGGGGGGAAGAGAGAAAAAAAGACTGTTTTTGACTCATGAATGGAACTGCATTTTCCTGGCCAAGTCTGTGAAGATGTTGATTATATGTTACTCTCTCTCAGACTCAGTGTGAACTTATTGGTTAGTCTCTTTTTTTTTTTTTCTTCTTCTTCTTCTTCTTTACTTGGAACAAGATATTGATCACTGATAGTGAAGTCATGAGTTTGTTTCGATTATATATATATATATATAGATAATATGTGGGCATATATATATGTGTATGTATGTGCAATTTATGGTGTGTGTGTGTGTAATTGTGTGTGTGTGTGATTGTGTGTGTGTGTGATTGTGTGTGTGTGTGTGTGTGTGTGTGTGTGTGTGTGTGTGTGTGTGTGTGTGTGTGTGTGTGTGTGTGTGTGTGTGTACGCGCGCATACATACACACGTATGTGCATGCATGTGTGTGCATACACATATGCAAATGTGACTCTGTGTCTATGCATGTAGGTATGTGTGCTGTTTTGTTTGAATGCACGCTCAGTGTGTGTCATATTGGATGGCTTGAGAGTGTACACACACACACACACACATACACACACACACTCACACACACACACACAACACTCCACACACACACACACACACACACACAACACACACACACACACACACACACAACACACAAACACATACACACACCACACACCACACACACACACACACACACACACACACACACCACACACACACACACACACAAACACATGTATTTGAGAACAGTGATGATAGGCACAATGTATGATACTTGTTTTTCATGATTATGAATGCCTGCGAGTTTGTCAGTGTGTCCAGAGAGTGCATGGAAGTGTGCCTGTCTGTCTGTCTGTCTGTCTGTCTGTCTGTCTGTCTGTCTGTGTTGACATTCAACAAAACCTGTGCTAGTTTTTTTCACCATAGAATTCCTAAGCTTACACATACTCCATGAAAAGACAGGAACTGAAAACGAGAATGGACTGCCATCCACATGATGATTAATTTATGAACCTGACCTGTACAGAATGTGTATCCTATGTATAAATCTATATCTATCTATCTATTATATATATATATACTGTAAGGAGAGACTCGGAGCAGTATTAGAACGGATTTATGTTGCATGGCTTGGTGTAAAGCGGCTATGCATTGCACGATGTGCAACACCTGTATTCATGAACCAGCCTGTCTGTTATGAATATGTATGTACATGTTTATTTTTTTTGGTATTTTGTAGGAGTTTTACCTTATGGGATGGATTTGATGTTGAAAATGGTGCCAGTTTGTGCTGAGGTGCTTGTAGGGATGAAACTGGGGGGGGGGGGGGGGATTCTAATCATGATGGCTAATTGTGTAATGTGTTCGTGTGGTGTGTGTGTGTGTGTTGTGTGTGTGTGTGTGTGTGCTTGCTGATGAAAGTTGAGTGGATACACTTTAATTTGGCTGGTGTATTTAGTCTGTATGAGAGAATCATTGTTTCACTCTAATATCAGGCTTTGGGGGTTGCGTTTTGTTTTGTTTTTGTGTTTTGGGGGGAGGTTGTGTTTGTTTTGGGTTTTTTTGTTTGTTTCACTCTGATGTTAATGCTCCTTGTTATCAGTCAGAAAGCTTTGAACAGGTTTGTCTGTGGAGTCAGTTTTTGAGAAGTGGCACTTTTGAAAATATCAAACTGTTGTGAAAATGCTGATTTTCATCAACAAAAAAATGACCCAAGTAGAAGAACTGTCTTAACCCTCTTGCATTCGGATTCTCTGAACACAAACTGCCCCTAGATTTTGCATCCCATCACGAAATCAGGTCAGGCACACATGCTGCTCACCTTTTCCTCCTTCTAAGTACATACCAGCAGCTATATTACTCCCAAGTCTCTCAGCAAGGTTTTCTACCTTTAGTCTGATAGAGCTTCAGTATGTGGTAGCAATTAGTGATGGTCACAGCGTGATGGAAATCTACTGTGTGTAAATCCTGGCAAATCCAGGTTCAGGATGTAAGGGGGGGGGGGGGGAGGCAATTATTCAATCCCGCAAATCCCGGGTTCCCGGGGCTAAGAGGGTTAAGATAGTACACATCATTATTTGTTCTTGTTCCTGGGCTAGAGCATCAAGTTTCACCAATGGCGAGAGTCTGCATCTCTGCAATACTGCAATATTGACCCTCCTCCATAAAGGTGGCTGCATGCCAGCTTCGAGAAATTTGGAACATATGGAAGTTATTAAGATGCTAAGTTACTAAGATTCTAAAAGTTATTTAAGATGCTAATTTTTTAAGATGCTAAGTTATTAAAGATTGCTAAGTTATTAAGATGCTAAATTATTCAGATGCTACATTATTAAGATGCTAAGTTATTAAGATGCTAAGTTATTAAGATGCTGATTTTGTTGTTGTTGTTGTTGTTGTTTTCAAGCAGAGAAAGGGTCTATAGATAGTATACATAAGGATTACAAACTGACACACACACACACACATATTCACACATACATAAATATGGTCAAACACATAATCCATGCATTACTAAAACGCACAGACACCCACCCACCACCACCACCACCCACACACACACACACAACACACACACACACCACACACACACACACACACAAACTGTCTGAAGGCATACATTCTCTCACACACACATTAGGTATCTCCACTTTCACAATTTGAGCTCCTGAAGACATGATTTGTATTCTTGAATCCTCTGAGAAATAATCAGCTTTTCCCCCAAGAAGTCATAGGAGCTTTGCAGGGAAGATTTTCAGACCACATGTCTGGAGTAAGTTCATTAAATCTGGTGGAGCCCATTCCTCCATAGCACACAGAATGCATGCTGGGCCTATTCGCATTATTCTTTCTTATTTCTTTTATTTTGAGGATAATGGAATAAAGCACTCGTGTGCTTTTTTTTTACATCCAGTCTCCATGTGTATGCAGTTTTGTCAATTTTGTCATTTATTCCCACTTGCACACAATGGCCTACTCTTACAAAAAGTGGAACAGGTTTTAACGTGTGCGCAAGATGTTCTGCGTGCGTTCACACACACCAGACCTCGGTTTATAGTCTCATCCCACATACTTTTTGGGGAGAGTGGAGTCGGCACTGATGTTAACTCCAGGGCAAAAAATTCTCTTGAACGAGATTCAAGCCCAGGTCAGCAGATCATAAGGGCATCATTCTAACCACTAGGCTATCCCGTCTCACGGTTCGAGCATTGAGCTTGCAATCTGACTGCCTTGGTTCAAACCACCACTATCAGACCTTTCAAGGGGAGTTTTTCCCCTGGAGTTATCATCAGTACCGACTCCACTTCCATAAAAGTTTATTTTGTACCACTTTATGTCCCAGCAGAGAAATCTGCATGTAGAACACATGCAGAACATCTTCTTGTGCTCAGCAGATGGGACTATAAACTAAGGTCCCATAATAATACAAAGTGTGCATGGAACAATATCTTGCGCCTTTCAGAAGAGTAAGCCATTGGGAATGGATGATACAACTTGTTGAAAATGCATGCACGCTGGTGTCCATGTTCAGACTTCCTCCCTGAAGTCAGAATGCAGCTGCCTTTAATGGTGGGAAAACGGCCGCTTACGCAAAATCTCCCTATGGTTGAACCTAGCAGTTCTAGCCGAGAAACTATATAAAGTAAAATTTTGAAAATTGGAAGGATATAATTATTATAGTCCAAGGAGTGGATTCAGTCCCACATGTCAATTCCAAGAGAGTGCGGTAGGGGTGGGGGGAGAGGGTTTTTATTTTTTTTATTTTTTTATTTTTTTTTTTATTCACTTATTCTTTTATATCGAGGATTTTTTTATTATTATTATTATTTTTTTATTCACTTATTCTTTTATATCGATGATAAACGAATAAGCACTCATGTGTTGTTTTTTTTACATCCAGTCCCCCATGTGTATGCAGGTTTGT
>CM060346.1:27704641-27717141 GCA_030674155.1 Stramonita haemastoma
TTAAAGATCGAAAAAAAATTTTTTGTATCGAAAAAAGGTACCCACTCTGTGTGTGTGGTGTGTGTGTGGGGTTGTGGTGGGGGTGTGTGTGTGTTTTGTGTGGTTGCAAAAAACCGGGGTGCACCCACACAGATCATTAATCAAGCAAAAAAGGAAAAAAAAAAAAAAAATTTTTTGGGGTTTTAAAAAAAAATCTGAAATCTTGTTTTACATGCTTTGCCTTTTTCTTTTTGTAATGAATGAAACCCAGTATGCAGGGATTAGTGTGTATTGATGTGTGGGGGGGGGGGGGGGGGGGGGGGGGGGGGAAATAAAGGTATGTTTTGCTGGATGAATGTTTTTTTGGGGGTGTTGTTTTGGTGTTGGTGGTGTGTGGGGGTGTGTGGTGTGTGTGTGGTGTGGGCGCGCGCGCATGCAAGGGGGGAAAGTCCCTCTGGTAATTTTTTTTTTGGTTTTTTTTTTTTAATGTTACACTTTTTTTTTCCCTTTGGGGGAAAATTTGTCTTTGCAATAACGGTGGTGATGGGGTTTGGGGATACTTTTTTTTAAAAATTTTCTCCCCATTTTTAAAAAATATTTTTTTAAAAAATGTATAAAAAACCAAATAAAAAAAAAAAAAGCAGGATAAAAAAGAAAATTCACCCCTTCGTTTTGTGGTTTTGTTTGCTTCTCTGTTCTTTGAACTTTTCTGAGGATCCTCTCTCTCTCCCTCTCTTTAAGCTCTCTCTCTCTCTCCCTCTCTTTAAGCCTCTCTCTCTCTCTCTCTTCCTCTCTCTCTCTCTCTCTCTCTCTCTCTCTTTAAGCCCTCTCTCTCTCTCTCTCTCTCTCTTCCTCTCTCTTTCTCTCTTTCTCTCTTCTTAAGCCTCTCTCTCTTTTAAGCCTCTCTCTCTCTTTTAAGCTCTCTCTCTCTTTAAGCCTCTCCCTCTCTTTTAAGCCTCTCTCCCTCTCTTTAAGCCTCTCTCCTCTCTCTTTAAGCCTCTCTCTCTTTAAGCCTCTCTCTCTCTCTTTAAGCCTCTCTCCTCTCTCTTTAAGCCTCTCCTCTCTTTAAGCCTCTCTCTCTCTTTAAGCCTCTCTCCTCTCTTTAAGCCTCTCTCTCTTTAAGCCTCTCTCTCTCTCTTTAAGCCTCTCTCTCTCTTTAAGCCTCTCTCTCTCTTAAGCCTCTCTCCCTCTCTTTAAGCCTCTCTCTCTTCTCCCTCTCTTTAAGCCTCTCTCTCTCTCTTACCCTCTCTCTCTCTTCTCTCTCTCTCTCTCTTTAAGCCCTCTCTCTCTCTCTCTCTCTAAGCCTCTCTCTCTCTCTTTAGTTCTCTCTCTCTCTTTAAGCCTCTCTCTCTCTTTAAGCCTCTCTCTCTCTTTAAGCCTCTCTCCTCTCTTTAAGCCTCTCTCCTCTCCTCTTTAAGCCTCTCTCTCCTCTCTTTAAGCCTCTCTCTCTCTTTAAGCCTCTCTCTCTTTAAGCCTCTCTCTCTCTCTTTAAGCCTCTCTCTCCTCTCTTTAAGCCTCTCTCTCTCTTTAAGCCTCTCTCTCTCTTTTAAGCCTCTCTCCTCTCTCTTTAAGCCTCTCTCTCTTTTAAGCCTCTCTCTCTCTCTTTTAGCCTCTCTTCTCTCTTTAAGCCTCTCTCTCTCTTAAGCCTCTCTCTCTCTCTTTAAGCCTCTCTCTCTCTTTTAAGCCTCTCTCTCCTCTCTTTAAGCCTCTCTCTCTCTTTAAGCCTCTCTCCTCTCTTTAAGCCTCTCTCTCTCTCTCTTTAAGCCTCTCTCTCTCTCTTTAAGCCTCTCTCTCTCTCTTTAAGCCTCTCTCCTCTCTTTAAGCCTCTCTCTCTCTTTAAGCCTCTCTCTCTCTTTAAGCCTCTCTCCTCTCTTTTTTAAGCCTCTCTCTCTCTTTAATTAGCCTCTCCCTCTCTTTAAGCCTCTCTCTCTCTCTCCTTTAAGCCTCTCTCTCTCTCTCTTTAAGCCTCTCTCTCTCTCTTTAAGCCTCTCTTCTCTCTTTTAAGCCTCTCTCTCTCTTTTAAGCCCTCTCTCTCCCTTCTCTTTTTAAGCCTCTCTCTCTCTCTTTAAAGCCTCTTCCTCTCTTTAAGCCTCTCTCTCTCTCTTTAAGCTCTCTCTCTCTCTTTAAGTCCTTCGGATGAGACTTTAAACCGAGGCCCCGTGTGCGAACGCACGCAGAACATCTTGCGCACACGTTAAATCCTGTTCCGCTTTTCGTAAGAGTAGGCCATCGTGTGCCGGTGGGAACAGATGACAATATTTACAAAACTGCATACACACGGGGACCGGATGAAAAAAAGCACATAATTGCTTATTCTGTTATCCTCGATATAAAAGAATAAATAAATAAATAAATAAATAAGCCTCTCTCTCTCTTTAAGCCTCCCTCTCTCTTTAAGCCTCTCCCTCTCTTTAAGCCTCTCTCTCTCTCTTTAAGTCTCTCTCTCTCTCTTTAAGCCTCTCTCTCTCTTTAAGCCTCTCTCTCTCTTTAAGCCTCTCTCTCTTTAAGCCTCTCTCCCCTCCCTCTCTTTAAGCCTCTCTCTCTCTCTTTAGCTCTTCTCTCTTTTAAGCCCTCTCTCTCTCTTTAAGCCTCTCTCTCTCTCTTTACTTCTCTCTTTAAGCCTCTCTCTCTCTTTAAGCCTCTCTCTCTCTCTTTTAAGCCTCTCTCTCTTTAAGCCTCTCTCTCTCTCTTTAAGCCTCTCTCTCTCTTAGCCTCTCTCTTTAAGCCCCTCTCTCTCTTTAAGCCCTCTCTCTCTTTAAGCCTCTCTATCTCTCTTTAAGCCTCTCTCTCCTTTAAGCCTCTCTCTCTCTTTAAGCCTCTCTCTCTCTTTAAGCCTCTCTCTCTTTAAGCTCTCTCCTCTCTCTTTAAGCCTCTCTCTCTCTTTAAGCCTCTCTCTCTCTTTAAGCCTCTCTCTCTCTTTAAGCCTCTCTCTCTCTTTAAGCCTCTCTCTCTCTTTAAGCCTCTCTCTCTCTTTAAGCCTCTCTCTCTCTTTAAGCCTCTCTCTCTCTTTTAAGCCTCTCTCTCTCTTTTAAGCCTCTCTCTCTCTTTAAGCCTCTCTCTCTCTTAAGCCTCTCTCTCTCTTTAAGCCTCTCCCTCTTAACCTCTCTCCTTTAAGCCTCTCTCTCTCTCTCTCCTCTTAAGCCTCTCTCTCCTTTAAGCCTCTCCTCCTCTTTAAGCCTCTCTCTCCTCTTTAAGCCTCTCTCTCTCTTTAAGCCTCTCTCTCTCTTTAAGCCTCTCTCTCTCTTTAACCTCTCTCTCTCTCTCTCTCTCTCTACTCTCTCTCTCTCTCTCTCTCTCTTCCTCTCTCTCTCTCTCTCTCTCTCTCTCTCTCTCTCTCTCTCTCTCTCTCCTCTCCTCTCTCTCTCTCTCTCTCTCCTCTCTCTCTCTCTCCTCTCACTCTTTAAGCCTCTCTCTCTCTCGGGGGACGGATAGCCTAGTGGTCAGAACATTGCGCTGGCAATTTGAAGACCCGGGTTCGAATCTGGTCGAGGAGATTTTTCTCTGGAGTTAACATCAGTGCTGACTCCACTCTCCCCACAAGTCCTTCGGATGAGACTTTAAACCGAGGCCCCGTGTGCGAACGCACGCAGAACATCTTGCGCACACGTTAAATCCAGTTCCGCTTTTCGTAAGAGTAGGCCATCGTGTGCCGGTGGGAACAGATGACATTTACAAAACTGCATACACACGGGGACTGGATGTAAAAAAGCACAAGAGTGCTTATCCATTATCCTCGATATAAAAGAATAAATCAATCAATCAAATCAATCAATCAATCTCTCTTTAAGCCTCTCTCTCTCTTCTCTTTAACTCTCTCTCTCTCTCTCTCTCTCTCTCTCTCTCTCTCTCTCTCTCTCTCTCTCTCTCTCTCTTTCACTTGCTCTTTTTACCTCTTTTTCTATGCTTCTCCCAGTTGCCGCTTGCAGCATGCATGCACATGCACGCTCTCATACACACACACACACACACATTGCAATGCACGCACCCACACACACACACACACACACACACACACACACACACACACACACACACTCACTCCCATCACAACACACACACACACACACACACACACACACACACACACATTGCAATGCACACACACACGTACACACACACATATATCACATGTACACACACACGTACACACATACCCATGCGGGATAGCCTGGTGGTCAGAGTGATGTGCTCGTGATCTTTTGACCCACGTTTGAATCTTGTTCAAGAAGATTTTTCCTCTGGAGTTAACATCAGTGCCGACTCCACTCCACCCAAAATCCTTTGGATGAGACTATAAACTGAGGTCCCGTGTACAAATGCATGCAGAACTTCTTGAGCACACATTAAAGCCTGTTTTGCTTTTCGGAAGAATAGGCCATTGTGTGCCGGTGGGAATGGATGACAAAGTTTAAAAAACTGCATACACATGAGGACTGGATGTAAAAAAGCACATGAGTACTTATTCCATAATCTTCAAAATAAAAAAGTGAAAAAAACTAAACAAAAAAAAAAACCAGAACACAAGAAAACACACCACACCACAACAATCTCTCTCTCTCTCTCTCTCTCTCTCTCTCTCTCTCTCTCTCTCTCTCTCTCTCTCTCTCTCTCTCTCTCTCTCTCTCTCCATCACACACACACACACACACACACACACACACACACACACACACACACACACAAACCACACACATACAAAACACACAAATAAAAGATTTCTTCTTTATACCACTAACACACACCGAATAAATAGTAGTCTCAAATATCATGTTCAGGTTATATATAAAACATCAGCAACTGAACCTTTCTTTTCCAAAACTCATGTAAAAACAACAAAACTATATAAAAAAAAAAATCAAATATTTATCTTCATTCTTATAGGACTTTAGTTTACAAACAATTACACAAGTAGATATTTGTGAAATATTGAATAATTAAAAAAAAAAAAAGGAATAATTATGACAACTCAGATTATTTTTTAAATTTGCTATTTTGTGCAGCAATATTGAAGGCTTTTTTTTCACACCTGTTTGCCTTCTTCCCTGATTGTCCATTTTCATGATGAAATATTTGTCTTTACTTCTTTTTATATACATTTTTTTTAAACGAGAGAGAAAAAAAAACACAACACAACAAAATTGGATATCAAAATGAATCGCTCAGATTTTCCAATTGTGGATTCATTAACAGATATTGTAATGGTATGAATAAATAACTAACAACTTTGAAAATCAAAACAAAACAAAAAAATAATCATTACTAACAACAGCAACAAGAAAAGAAAATGAGTAACACAATAACAAGAAAAGAAAACAATAGCCATCATTATGATCATTACCATTTTCACTTCAAAAAAAAAAAAAATGCATGTCGTGTTGTCTACAGCCCCAAGTTGTCTACAGACCATATCAGGGCTGTCTGTCACCTTATGTCCATTTCTATAACTATGATCACGTTCACCTCGAGTTCAATACCAACACCATCTAATCATTTCAATTATATAACATTGATAATCTAGGAGAAATAAAATTGAAAAAGTACTGACAAGGAATCATTAAAAAAATATATATATTTTTAAAAAAATCATTGATATTTGCTTTTATCATACAACGTGTTATAACAGTTTGGTTTATGTGTGTGTATGTGCGCGCGCGCGGCGTGCGTGTGTGTGTTTTAAGACTGTGTTCAATATCTTAATAGAACAGTGTACAAATTTAATTGGTATTTGTCTTATCACACAATATGTTAAAACAATTTGGTTTATGTCTTCAAATGCGTGTGCACGTGTGCGAATGTTTTTTAATATTGTGTGTGTATGTGTGCATGTATGTATATACGTGAGCCATGATGTGTGAGAGTGTGGGCATACTGGGTGCCTACACGAATGTCATGTGATTTGACTTGGCTGAGTTTACAACTGGCTGAGGTACTGCTGACTTGTGGGTGCTTTTTTATACTGTGATGGGTGCGTGCTGATGTTCAGAACCTGTGTTGTGCTATACTGATTTTATTTTTACGTGGTTTTTGTTCTTATATATGGCTTGTAACCCACTGGAATTTCTCTGTTTTAGAGATAATAAAGTAATTTGAATTTGAATTTGTTTTATTCCTTAAGGCCAATAAACCAGACAGTGCTGAGGATACCACCCTTTCCGCATAAAACAGCATTCCCAGGTTAACAATGTGAAGAAAGAGGAGGAGGAGGAGGAAGAGGATAATGATTTTATAACATATTCAATACATAGCATACATCTTACAAAAAAAGTGATTCTCAGTGTGGTGTACTTTTGGAATATTTCTGATCCCATATACCTCTTTGTGAATACAAAACTAATACAATCAACAAAACAAAACCAAAAAAAAAAAATCAAAAAGACCTTTCTCCACTGGAATTTCAACATTCATTCTCATTGTGCCCCACATGCCACGAAAGAAATGAAGTGGAACAGTGACCATACAAAAAATCCATGCTTAGATATTATACCAAGGTTGTTTGGTTGGTGTTTTTTTTTTTCAGGTCTGTATAAACGTAAAAACATGCAAATAAATGAAAAGAGGAGCAGACCAAGATACAATATCCCTGAACTGACACTGTGTAGTGTACAAAAAGAAAATACTTAACATTTGCTTGGGGGGGGGGGGGGGGGGGGGGGAAGGCAGGAAAATGGACTGATATAGAAATAAGCAAGAGAGATGACAGAAAGGCAAAGGACAAAAGACAGAAACCAAGAGAGTAAGAGAAAAGGAGAAAATTCTAGCTCCGAATTTTCCAGATCGTGGGGATGCTATTTATACTGAAATATCCCACAGCATCACTGGGGGAGGGTAGGGTGGGGGGTGGGGGTGGGGATGGGGGGGGGGGGTGGAGAAAAAAATGCAACCTATTATGGAGGAATAAGACTAGCAAAGCTTCCCTGAATTTCATGCCAAGAAATCTGCCGTGACTGAAGGTGGTGGTGTGCAGGACAATATTCTCCCTCATGTTCCCATAGTTTCTGTCAGCTGTACCCCCCAACCATGCCACTGATCAGTGTTAAACAGATATCTGTACCACTTATCACTGTAAAACAGATACCTGTACCACTGATCAGTGTAAAACAGATATCTACACTGATCTGTAAAACAGATATCTATACATATGATCAGTGTAAACAGATATCTATACCACTGATCAGTGTAACTATATCTATACATGCAGTGTAAACTGATATCTATACCACTGATCAGTGTAAAACAGATATCTATACCACTGATGATCAGTGTAAAACAGATATCTAACCAGATCACTGTATACAGATATATCTATAACACTGATCAGTGTAAAACAGATATCTATACCACTGATCAGTGTAAAACAGATATCTATACCACTGATCACTGTATACAGATTATCTATACCACTGATCACTGTATACAGATATATCTATAACACTGATCAGTGTAAAACAGATATCTATACCACTGATCACTGTATACAGATTTATCTATACCACTGATCACTGTATACAGATATATCTATACCACTGATCACTGTATACAGATATATCTATACACTATCACTGTATACAGATATATCTATACACTGATCACTGTATACAGATATATCTATACCACTGATCACTGTATACAGATATATCTATACCACTGATCACTGTATACAGATATATCTATACCACTGATCACTGTATACAGATATATCTATACCACTGATCACTGTATACAGATATATCTATACCACTGATCACTGTATACAGATATATCTATACCACTGATCACTGTATACAGATATATCTATACCACTGATCACTGTATACAGATTATCTATACCACTGATCACGTATACAGATATATCTATAACACTGATCACTGTATACAGATATATCTATACCACTGATCACTGTATACAGATATATCTATACCACTGATCACTGTATACAGAAATTATAACATGATCACTGTAACAGATATATCTATACCACTGATCACTATACAGATAATCTATACCACTGTCACTGTATACAGATATATCTATAACACTGATCACTGTATACAGATATATCTATACCACTGATCACTGTATACAGATATATCTATACCACTGATCACTGTATACAGATATATCTATAACACTGATCACTGTATACAGATATATCTATACACTGATCACTGTATACAGATATATCTATACACTGATCACTGTATACAGATATCTATACACTGATCACTGTAACAGATATATCTATACCACTGATCACTGTATACAATATATCTATACACTGATCACTGTATACAGTATATCTATAACACTGATCAGTGTAAAACAGATATGCCCACAAGGGGAAGTAACTGCAATTATTTTCTCATGTCTGCTTTTACTCGAAGACACTTTCATTTTTTATGGTAAATAATTATAAAACAAACAAAACAAAAAAGAGTTCTATGAATTTTACATCCAAAATTTGGAATCTCTTGAAAGTCTACTTTTCTCAAAAAAAAACAGCTGTTACAGATGTAAAGACTGAGATTTCTGTTCATGCATGTTCACCTTACAACAACAACAACAAAACAAACAAAGAAAAACAAAACCCCAACAACTTCACAAACAGACAAGAGATAAAGACAGAAAAACACAGTCAGAGAAAAAAAGAGAGAGAACACAGAAGACATAGGGGTACAGGTAAAGGTGTCCCATAACCTAGGCGGTTGTAGGGGAGCGAGGTGTCAGAGACCTCAGCTTCTCTAGGGGCCAGCATGTTGAGGGCGGTGGCGCCCATCTCCTCTCCCTCGCTGCTTTACCTTCCCTGACCCTAAAGAGGGCAGGTACCCATTTACAGCTGGGGGAACTGTACTGAAGCCAAGGCGTGCAAACGGTCACCCATCAACTGGTAATAACGCTCGACGCTGCTTAATAACTTGACTGGGGGAAAGCGAGCGCTCTGACCACTGACTATCCCGCCCCCAGAAGACATATTACACCCATTGTGTGCATACCTGAACCATGTGGTTTAGGCATGTAGACAGATGCCTTTAGAATTTAAAGTCAACAGCCTTGTAACACATGCAGAAATCTGTTCATGTAACCCCATACACTCCACTCCTCTTTCAACAACACGGAAGAAAAACAGAACCCTGGCTTTTTTTTTTTTAAAGTATACAATACATGTATACAACGCTGTAGCCTTCAGTGCCTAGGCTTTATCACAGTTCTTGATTAAACCCTGATGCTGGGGGCAACAACAAAGTGAGAGGCTGTATGATCAGTGGCTTTCTGTCCCACTCATGGAATTCCACTTTACAGCTTAGTCTTTAGTGATCAACTATGACTAGGAGGCTTGACTTCCACAGTCCTTATGTGCTGCAGTCCTGGGAGCTAGTTGGCCTTTGGAGAACATCTCCAACGCTGACTGTCTTTTATGCCCTCTTGGCTGAGAGAGTGAGGGGGTGCTGTGGGCAAGGCACCTCCACTATGACCAAATTTCTGCCCCATTTCCAAAACAGCAGCTGCCTCTCTGCTGTTTTGGAGGTCATCGTTGAACATGACAGACAAGCAAACATTTTTACAACGCTGAAAGATGTCTGGCCTTGAATGCTAAGGAATATATTCACACAGACAGCGCCATGCCGCCATGGTTAGTGCATTGGCTTCCCAGCTGGACTGTGTCAGGAATAAATTTTAAAGTGATCATATTTTTTCCCAGACTCTGTCCAGCGTCTACCCACGTGAGTTTGCTAGGGACCACATTACAAAGTTGAAATTCATCCACTTGATGGAATCAATTTTGAGAACGTAACTCAAATTACCTGACCAGCACTGCAGATGTCTGAATCTCTCAGGCCTGGTTGAGGCCGGGATATAGGATAGGAAGGGTTGAGTGAAGTAGTCTCAATGGTGATGATACACTGCAAAGCATCATCATCAGCGCTTTGATTCGTTTTTTACCAGATAGAGTGCTATATAAATTCCATATATCATTATTATTATTTATTATCATCAACCTCATCACCACTGACCATCATGCAATAAAAAAAAAATTAAAAAAATAGAAAAAGGTCTCTGACTCCTTGTTCCCAGTTGTCTTAGTTTCATGGTGACCTCAGTGTTGGTTCCCCATACACTTTTATGTCGTGGTGGGTTCCTGTCAAAGTCTAGGGGATCGAAGGTTCATAGGACTGGTGTCTCACTCAGTCTGGCTCCATGACTGAGCTATTAACTGTCATTAATAGGAGGGGTCTTAGTATGTAGGGTTTTTTTGTTTGTTTGTTGTTGTTGTTGTTGTTTTTGGGGGGGTGTTTTTGTTGTTGTTCCTTGTTTAAAGCTATGAGATTCACCAAAGCTGAGATTTTTGCATTTAAGACGATCTTCCCCCCCCCCCCTACCATTAAGGTACCCCACATTCCAAATTCAGGGATGCAACTGGAAATGAGCCTACCAGTTTTGCCAGGACAGTTGGGAGGTACCTACCTGTTCTTTCCCAATTATTTTACCTGCTGTGGGTTCTTTTGATGTGCACAAGTCTGTGAGCACACAGGTCTGACCGTTTAAATGTAGAGTTCTCCTCTGAAAGACTTGAAACTCAGTTCCATTTTCTTCTCAAACTGGGGGGAAAAAGAAAAAAGGGCAAGGCTTGGAAGCAAACCCCAAAACCTCACCATTTTGGTAAGCCGGGTGAAAATCTGACCCATCCTGCCACCTTCACTTCTTGTCCTACATGATTATGTTCGCTCACAGCAAGGAGGAGGGTGGCAGGATGGTTAAGACACTCGCCTGCCAACAAGTGAACCGTGAGGTCCTGGGGCTCAATTCCCAGCCTTGCCCATTTTTCCCAGTTTGACTGAAGGTCAAAGTCCTTCATAGGAGACTATAATATAAACTGAATCCGTCATATGGCAAAAACGCACACACAGACCATCTTGGCGCACCTTTCAGAAGAGTAGGCCATTGTGTGTCAGCAGGAACAGACAACAGAAAAAAACACCATAAGTATGCACACAGGTGTCATGTTTAGACACTATCCCCAAAGCACAAACATGGCTACCTAAACAGTAAAAGGGGGTAATGATTGTATATATATATATGCACAAATCTCACCGACTAATGAGCCTCAGAGCTCTAGCTGAGGAACTGGAGACAAAAAAAAAAAAAAAAAATTTTTAAAAAGCTCGAAACAGGCATCACTGACTGAACACCACAAAAGTGATTCAGCAGCTGTATAGTCTAGACACTGATGAGCTTCCTGAGGACTTCGGATCCTGAGGATGTTTGCTACGTGATGAGCCTTGTGTATGATGGCTGGGGTGGAGATATCATATCAGGGTGAACAGCTTGGGAACAGCAAAACAGGAATGTCACTGAAAATGATGCATAAGGCAGCAACAAACAAACACAACAACAAACCAAAATGAGAAGAGAAGAGAGAGAGGAAGAGAGAGAGAGAGAGAGAGAGAGAGAGGAAGAGAGAAGAGAGAGAGAGAGAGAGAGAGAGAGAGAGAGGAGAGAGAGAGGAGAGAGAGAGAGAGACAGAGAGAAGAGAGAGGAGAGAGAGAAGGAGAGAAGAGGAAGAGAAGAGGCAGGAGGGAGAGAGAGAGGAGAGGAGAGAGAGAGAGAAGAGAAGAGACAGAAGAAGACAGACAGACAGACGAGACAGACAGACAGAGAACAGAGAGAGAGAGGAGGAAAGGGAAAGAGGACAAGACAGAGAGACAAAGAGACAGAGAGAGACAGAGACAGAACAGAGAGAGAAAGTGTGTGGCAATACATTCCAAAACCAGGGAGCATTGAACCCAATTTTCGACTCACAACACCAATCATCACTCTCCTGGTATTTATTTAAAGTATACATACAGCCTTGAATACATTCTGAAACCTGTTAGTTTATACTGGTATAAACACTTCAAGAAAGGGCCTATTCAGAGAACACTGAAGAAAAACCAACCCTGGTTACCTTTAAAGTAAAGTATACACTCATACCATACTGAGAGATGTGTCCAGCCTTGAATCGAATGATACCTAAAAGATATATACATGTATTGTATTCATACAAACCAGCCGTCATGAAAGAGAGAGAGAGAGAGAGAGAGAGAGAGAGAGAGAGAGAGAGAGAGAGAGAGAGAGAGAGAGAGAGAGAGAGAGAGAGGATGGAGAGAGAGAGAGAGAGAGAGAGAGAGAGAGACAGACAGACAGACAGACAGAATACAGACAGACAGCTGACAGACAGACAGACAGACAGACAGAAGACAGAAAGAGAGAGAAAGAGACAGACAGACAGACAGAAGACAATCAGAGTACAGACAGAGACAGACAGACAGATGAAGACAGAGACAGACAGAGAGAGAAGACAGAGCATGAAAGAGAGAGAGAGAGAGAGAGAGAGAGAGAAGAAGAAGACAGACAGACAGACAGATCAGAGAAGACAGAGACAGAAGGACAGAGACAGACAGAGAGAGAGAGAGAGAGAGAGAGAGAGACAGACAGACAGACAGACAGAACAGAGACAAGACAGACAGAGAGAGAGAGAGAGAGA
>CM060346.1:27722141-27737141 GCA_030674155.1 Stramonita haemastoma
AAAAGAGCAAAAACAAAACTTTTTCGAAAAAGCAGAAAAAAATGCAAAGAACTTCCTCCCCCCTCCCCCACCCACCACTATCCAGCCTAACTTAATAACACACAAAAAAACTTTATAACATCCGTAACTTGGCACGCTTGAATCAGACCTGTACACAATAATTTCAAAAAATGATTTAATCACAAAAATGTTAACAATACCCACAGTGTAGGTGTTTTTTCTTGGTGATTAAAAACACCCATGGAATTATAATTTTTTAAATATAATCAACACATATACACTGTCACATAAACCACATGAATATTAATACATAATCATGTCTGCATGAAAAAAAACCCCTTACTTTATCATTGCAGAATGGATATTGCTTTGCTGCATATATTATATATTATATGTGTGTGTGTGTGTGTGTGTGTGTGTGTGTGTGTGTGTGTGTGTGTGTGTGTGTGTGTGTGTGTGTGTATTTATCAACATGTGTGACAGCCTTACTGTATATAGCAAATGCATACTTATAGGCTATACCCTGTGTTACGTGAGAGCATGCGTGTGCATGACGGCGTGTTTGTATAAGAACTGCACACATATCCTTTGCCGACACCAGGCTTGGACTCACAACCAACATGAATGAGAGGAATATGGTGAATAGATCTTCAGTGCAGTGCTCTCTGGACTTCTACAAGGGTTAAGGAAAAGCAAAACACACGCACGCACGCATGCATGCACGCACACACACACACGCACACACACACACACAACACGCACACACACACTCAACACACACAACACACACACACAAACAACACACACACAACACACACACACACACACAACACACACAAAACACACAACAACACTCACACAACACCACACACACACACACACACACACACACACAACACACACACACACACACACACACACACACAACACACACACACACAAAACACACACATACACAAAACACACAACACACACACACACACACACCCTACACTCGTCTCAATATCACTTTTTGTGAAGAGACGTAAACTTGAAGACCACCACCACACACACACACACACACACACACACACACACACACACACACACACACACACACAGACACACACACACTTACATACACACACACACACTTACACACACACACACACACACACTTAAGAAGGGGGAAACAAAATGTGACGCTCAATAACCACTGGGTTTGCCGCCCTTCCTGAAGTCACTGACGGAAAGAGCCACCCACCATGCCGAGAGATGGCCTGCACGATGGAATGTCCCAGGTTTGTCGACTTGAGTTCGTGTCCCAGTTTCTCTAGGCCATTCAGAACAGCCTGCAACGATACAACAACAACCACAGTACAGCCACACACAGCCTGTTGTTTGAGAGAGATTAGGGGGGGGTGGGAGGTGGGGGGGGGAGGTGGGGGGGAGGAATAGGAGAAGAGAGAGAGAGAGAAGGGGGAGGAGGAGAGAGAGAGAGAGAGAGAGAGAGGAGAGAGAGAGAGAGAGAGAGGAGGGAGAGAGAGAGAGAGGAGAGAGGGGGGGGAGGGTGGGAGAGGGGGGAGAGAGAGGGGAGGAGAGGGAGGGGGGGGGAGAGGGGAGGGAGAGGAGGAGGGAGAGGGAGGAGAGAGGGGGGAGGAGAGAGAGAGGGGAGGAGAGAGGAGGGGAGGGAGAGAGGAGAGGGAGGGGAGAGAGGGAGGAGGGGGAGAGGAGGGAGAGGAGGGGGAGAGAGGGGAGAGGGAGAGGGAGGAAGGAGGGAGAAAGAGAGAGGGGAGAGAGGGGGAGAGGGGGGAGTGAGAGGGGGAGGGAGGAAATGAGAGAGAGTATGAGAGTGTGTGTGGTGTGTGTGTGTGTGTGTGGTGGTGGTGTGTGTGTGTGTGGTGGTGTGTGTGGGTGCTGGTGCGTGTGTGTGTGCGTGCTGTGCGTGCGTTGCGTGCGTGGTGCGTTTCTTGCGTGCGTGTTTGCGAGGTGCAGGTGCTGTGTCATCGTGCTGTGTGGGTCTGTATCTGTGTTGTTGCTTCAATTATGGACATCGTTTATAGTCCAAAGGACTTACATTCAATGGTGAGTGTGTGTGTGTGTGTGTGAGTCATGGCATTATGCGTGAGGTGTTGTGTGTGACAGACAGACAGACACAGAGAGAGAGATTAGGTGTGCGTTAACTCCAGGGTAAGATTCCATAAAACGGACGCTTCCAAAGTGGCACGATCCAGGGACATCATACCACGAACGCACACGCTCTAACCACTACTAGGCTAATCCCACAGCACCTACCCCCCTCCCTCCCTCCCCTCTCACCTGATCAAAGCCCTTCTCATACTCCAGATACACAGGCAACAGCTGGTGATGCAGACGCAAATCTCGGACAGCCTGGGTCACATTTTCTCCCAGCCACAGTTCGTGAGCCGTCACCTGCAACCACCAACCAAAAAACACACAGTAGATTTCCATCATGCTGTGACCATCACTAATTGCTACCACATATTTAAACCTCTATCAGGCTAGAAGGAGAAACCCTGCCGAGTGTCTGGAAGTAGTTCTAGCTGCTGGTATGTACTTAGAAGAAGGAAAAGGCCAGCCAGCATGTGTGCCTGACCTGATTTCGTGATGGATGGATTGCCAAATCCAGGAGCAGTTTGTGGTCAGAGAGTCCGAATGCAAGAGCGTAAAATAATGATAATACTATCCGACCCGAAAATCCCCTCCCCTACTACCAGCACCATTAACATTTTTCTGTGGGCAACACTCATTTTTCAGTGGTCAGAATTTGGACACGGTACAAAGCTTCAAGTATCTGGGAGCAATTGTAACAAACAAAGATTCCAAGCCTGAAATACTCGCAAGGATTGCACAGACAGTTACAGCACTGACAAAACTGAAGACCATTTGGAAGAACAGGAACATCTCGCTCAGCTCAAAGATCAGGCTGATGCGCACTCTGGTCATCTCAATATTCCTGTATGCTTGTGAGTCATGGACCCTCACAGCGGATCTGGAGAGGAGAATACAGGCCACAGAGATGAGATGCTTTCGCAGACTCCTTGGCATCTCTTACAAAGACCACATTACTAACCAGGAAGTGAGAATCAGAATCGGTCAAGCAATCACGCCCTTTGAAGATCTCCTGACCACAGTCAAAAAACGCAAACTGAAGTGGTATGGGCACGTCGCAAGATCAACAGGGCTTGCCAAGACGACGATTCTGCAGGGAACTGTGCAAGGTGGGAGAAGGAGAGGCAGGCAGAGAAAGACAACATCCGAGAGTGGACGGGCCTCAGACTGAGTGACACCCTGAGAAAGGCCGAGGACAGAGGGAAATGGAGAGAGCTGGTTGCGAGGTCTTCCTCCGTGGCGCCCCTACGGTCTAAAACAGACTACGGGATAGCAGAAGAAGAAGAAGAGAACACTCACGTAGGCCGTGGCAGTGGTGATGCGAGACCCTCCGGCCGCTCCCACCACGAAACGCACTTGGCCGTCGGGCATGACCAGAACGGCCGGGCACATGGAGGAGAGGGGTCGCTTCCCCGGGTGAATGAAGTTGGCCGGCGAGGGGGGGATGCCAAAGATGTTGGTGATGTTGGGCGAGGAAAAGTCGTCCATCTCGTTGTTGAAGACGATGCCCGTTTTCCTGCCTCGTCGCAGGGACCCAAAGCTAGGGGGCAACAAATCACACAAAAAAAGTTTGTTTTTTTTTTTTGTTTTTTTAAATTTTATACCACTTTATGTCACAGCAGATTTCTCTGCGTGAAATTCGGGCTGCTCTCCCTGAAGAGAGCGCGTCGCCACAAGTGCAGCGCCTACCCTTTTTTTTTTTTTCTTCTCAGGGATGGTGTCTAAACACGACACCTGTGTGCATGCTGGTTCTGTTTTTTAAATTTTGTCATCCGCTCCTACCGGCACATGATGGCCTGCTCTTTTGAAAGGCAGAACGGGGTTTTAACGTGTGCGCAAGATGTTCTGCGTGCATTCGCACACGGGGCCTCGGTTTACAGTCTCATCCGAATGACTTTGACATTCAGTTCGAATTTTTTCGTCAAACTGGGAAGAAAGGGTGAGGCTGGGTACACACCCAGAACCTCATGGTTTACATGTTGGCAGGCGAACATCTTAACCATCCTGCCACCTTCCTTCCATGAGTGATGGAGAAAGAGGGATGAAGAAGGTTAAGTAGATGTGGGGAGTAACACGTGTGTGTGTGTGTGTGTGTGTGTGTGTGTGTGTGTGTGTGTGTGTGTGTGTGTGTGTGTGTGTGTGTGTGTGTGTGTTGTTGTTCTTCAGTTTAACGTCCTTCCACTAAATAGTGATATCAGACAAAGAAGTGTGTGTGTGTGCGCGCGCGCACGCGCGCGCGTGTGTGTATATGTGTGTGAGTGTGTGAGTGTGTGAGTGTGTGTGTGTGTGTGTGTGTGTGTGTGTGTGTGTGTGTGTGTGTGTGTGTGTGTGGAGAGAGAGAGAGAGAGAGAGAGAGAGAGAGAGAGAGAGAGAGAGAGAGAGAGAGAGAGAGAGAGAGAGAGAGAGAGAGAGAGAGAGAGAGGTGTGTGTATGAGTGTGTGCACGCCACGTGTGCCTGCATTCATATGTGAGTGTGTGTGCGTGCGTGCGCCTGCGTGCGTGCATGCGCGCGTGTGTGTGTGTGTGTGTGTGTTTTGTGTGTGTGCGCGTGTGTGTGTGTGTGTGTGTGTGTGTGTTACGGTGTAACGACCTATTCTACAAAGTACTAAAGAGAACTAAGGAAGAAAACAGCTTAGCTGTTAGTATGGCGTTGAACTATAGGAAACAGAACAGGAATATTTTTCATAAATCTACAAGTCAAAAAATAAAAAGTAGAACAGAACATTTCAATTAACTACAAATCAAATGGGAACTTTAACATACAGAAAAATTTGAACTTTGAATACGTTTACACATAATAAAGTAGATAATGTGGTAAAGTTGGGGGGGGGGGGGGGGAGGAGGCAGTTGGAGAGGTATACAGAACAGGCCCTAAAGAATGTGTGTGTGTGTGTGTGTCTGTCTGTCTGTCTGTCTGTCTGTCTGTATTTGGGTAACGGTGTGCGTGAGCGTAGTACATGTGTGCTCGCAGGCATGCATGCATGCGCGTGTACATGTTTGTGTGTGTGTGTGTGTGTGCACATGTGTGAGTGCGTGAGTGCATGCGTACATCATGTGTGAGTGCATGCCACACGATGTCACCCTACCCCACAGCACAGTAAGCATGCCACACCACACCACACCACACCACACCACGCTACACCACGCTACTACACCAAACCACAGAACACTACACCATACAAAACTTCCCCATTCCACAACATACTATACCAAACCCTACCCTATGCCACACCACACACTAGTACAATGTGCCACCCAAAACAATTATGCCGTATCACGCCACATCATGCTACAAAATACCATATCACACCACATTACACCACACCACACAATATCTTCACCACACCACATCCCACAAAACTCTATACCACACCACGCCATATTCATTAACCACAACATAACCCTAAAACTATACCACACCACCCAAACTTTTGCACCACACCACATTGACCATACCAAACCACACAAAACTATACCACACTATGCCACATCACACCAACCACACCACATCTCCACACAAAACTATACCACACCACGCTAACTACACCAGACCACACATAATTACCAAATCACACAACACCACACCACACTACATCAACTACACCACACCACACATAATTACACCACGCCAAACTACTACACCACACCACAACACCACACCACATCAACTACACCACACTACACAAAACTTCGCAGGCGGAACATCTTGCAGACACGTTAAAATCCTGTTCCGCTTTTAGAAAGAGTAGGTGTAAGGCCATTGTGTGCAGGTTGGGAACAGATGACAAAATTTACAAAACTGCATACACACTGGGACTGGATGTGAAAAAAAGCACTTGAAAGGTTATTCCATTATCTTCAATATAAAAGAATAATTTTTTTTTTAATTTAAATACCACACCACCTAACACCACTCTAACTACACCAAACACCACAAAACTACCAAATCACACCACAACACACAATACCACCCTCTCCAACGCACCCCACCCACCCCACCACAAAACCACCCCATCACACCACACCCCACCATGAAACCACCCACCACACCACACCCCTCCCTGCCACAAAACCACCCCACCATACACACCCCAAAACCACCCCCACCACACCACACCCCTCCCCACCACAAACCACCCCATCACACCCCATCCACTGCAAAACCACCCCATCACACCCCACCCCACCGCAAAACCACCCCACTACACCACAAAACCATCCCACCACACCACACCCGTCACGAAACCACCCATCACACCACACCCCAAAACCACCCCCACCACACCACACCCCTCCAAAAACCACCCACAACACACCACCCCACCCCACACCCACCACAAAACCACCCCATCCCACCGCAAAACCACCCCACCACACACCACCCTACCCCCACCCGCCACACCACACCCCAAAACCACCCCATCACACCCCAAAACCACCCCACCCAAAACCACCCATCCCACCCCACCCCAAAACCATCCCACCCCACCACAAACCACCCCACCCCACCGCAAAACCACCCCACCACACACCACCCTACCCCACACCCAAAACCACCCCATCACACCACAAAACCACCCCACCCCAAAACCACCCCATCCACCACAAACCACCCCATCCCACCACAAACCACCCCATCACACCCCATCCCACCACAAAACCACCCCACCCAAAACCACCCCACCACAAAACAGAACAACACAACTCAGCACAGCAACAACAACACAACAGCAACAGCAACAACACAGAAGTCTTTTAGAACTCTTAGTTCTAAAAAGTCTTCTCTTCCCCCCCCCCCCCCCAGGGGAGGGGGTGGGGGGTGGGGGGTGGGGGTGTCCCCTCACCCCTCACCCCTCACTCACTCACCGGCCATTGACCGTGCTGGTGACCGACACCGCATTGCCCTCCGCATCCACCACAGCCAGATGCGCGGTGCTGGTGGTCAGGCGGTCGTAAAAGGTGGGGCCGTAGTACGAGGTGTTGTGCGTGGAGTTGTCTGTGATCTGCGCGCGGATGCTGTCGGCGTACGCCCGCGAGGTCAGGTTGGCTACCAGCTGTGGGGCGACAAAGAGAGGATGGGGTGGAGGTGGGGGTGGGGAGAGGGGGCGGGGAGGGAGTTATGTTTTTTGTGTGTTTTAAAAAAAAAAATTTTTTAAAATGTGACGCTCCACCACGAAAATGAGTCGTTTTAGCACATTCTCCCATTTTTGCGCTAGGAGCCATTAAAGGTGGGTCAAGTGGTCAATTTTGAGATTTTGATCAATTGTTAAACCACATCCCGTTATTTTTCTTTCTTTTCTACCTTGTGATGAAATTTCTTCGAGGCATAATTTTTTTTTTTTTTTTGAATTTGAATTTTTAGATTGTGTTTTGAAAATACCCAAGCCCCTCATTCCGACAGCCTGTTACTAAAAAATAAACGTGCCCGTTTCTCATTTTGTCATATCCTGTAGTCTTATCATTTCAATTTGTAATAACTTTGCTCAGAATTGTCCGATTTTCACTCTGGTTTTTTTTGTATTGAATAGCCTTTTTATTGCAGATAAAGAACTTGTCAATAACTAAACATTGACCTCCGGTGCAACGTGACTCCTTATGTGGTGGAGCGTCACAAACAGGTAAAAAGGTATAAGTGTCCCATAACCTGCGTGGTGGTCGTAGGGGGGGGGGGGGGGACACAGTGCACACAAATCTAACATCACTCAAAGAGTCCAGAGTGCTTTATTTAGCGCGTCCCTCCCTTTTACCTAGCTGTCCAAGTGTGGTCAGTTCCTGCTATAAATAGCACCAGCTGACCCCCCAAAGTTGAAATGTGGCTACGTTCAAGGTGGCTACAATTTTTTTTTTTTTTAACATATTTTTTATGGTGGCCAAAATTGTTGCATTCACAAAATTTCATTACTGGTTGAGGAATGGAGAAAAAAAAAAAAAGTGTTCATCAGTCTGACTCTATGACTCTTCGATGTCTGTCGCCAGTAGAACCACATTTCGTCTGCGCTTTACTGTCTCTTTCCAAATTCTCTATAGAGTCCAGGCTTCTGACCCATACAGCAATACAGGCCAAACTAGTGATGACTAGGTAGGTATGCCTCTATCTTTCCCCAATGTTTAACCAAATCAATGCCACACAACAAAAAACACAACACAACACAGTACAGTACAACACAACACAAATACAATTACTGCAATTCTGACTTACGTCTGTGACGTTCACAAAGTTCTCATCGGCAAGGTCCGTGCGTTTGGCGTACGCGAACTTGAAGGTTTCCACGATGCGATGCAGGGTGAGCACAGAGTTGTCTGTGCCATTCAGGTCTGAAGATGTCAAATTGTAACCTGTAGGGAAAGACACACAGCAAATGAATAAGCCATAAATACCAACAGATAAACAATAATAATTTATTGGTTTATCTTTTTAATATTTTATACCACTTCATGTCACAGCAGATTTCTCTGCGTGAAATTCGGGCTGCTCTCTCCCGGGGAGAGCGCGTCGCCACAAGTGCAGCGCCTACCCTTTTTTTTTTTTCCTCCTCAGGGATGGTGTCTAAACACGACACCTGTGTGCATGCTGGGTTTTTTTATTGTTTCAATTTATACAGCGCTGAACCTTGCAAAGCAACAAATCAAAGCGGCTAACATTTTAAATCATCTACAGACACGCAATCGTCCATAAAACAGATGAACATATATATCAAATCCATGCATGCGCACGCACGCACGCATGCATGCAAGCACGCACGCACACACAATGTGCACGCACATTTGCACACACTTAAGCCAGGTGATGATGGCTGTTGGAAGGGTATGGATAGACTATGAGGGGGTCAGTCATGGACAGAGACACACACAAACACAGACACACTCACACAAACATGAGTACACATTAAAAAACCTGTTCCACCTTTCCAAAGAGCAGGCAGGCCACTGCATGCCGGTAGGAATGATATACACACTGGTGACATGTTTCAACATCCATCTCCACAGTCAGAATGTGGCTACCTTCATGGTGGGAAAGAATGGTTGCATAAAAGGTAAAGGTAAAAAAGGTAAAAATGTCCTATAACCTATGTGGTCATAGGGCAGCAAGGCATCAGAGACCTCAGCTTCTCTAGGGTCCAGCATGTTGAGGGCGGTGGCGCCCATCTCCTCTCCCTCGCTGCTTTACCTTCCCCGACCCTAAAGAGGGCAGGTACCCATTTACAGCTGGGTGAACTGGGGGGGCTGTACTGAAGCCAAGGCGCGCAAACGATCACCCATCCAACTGGTTACCACGCTCGACGCTGCTTAACTTGACTAGGGGAAAGCGAGCGCTCTGGCCACTGAGCTATCCTGCTGCCAAAGGTTGCATACGCAAAAAAATATCACCGGTGGTGAACCTCAGAGTTCTAGCGGAGGAAGAAAAAAAAAAGTGACGCTCCACCACGAAATGAGTCGCTTAGCACATTACCCAATTTTGCGCTAGGAGCCATTAAAGGCAGGTCGGGGGGTCAAGTTGTCAAATTTGAGATTTTGATCGCTTATTAAACTATATCTGTTATTCTACCTTGTAATGAAATATCAAGGCATTATTTTTATTTCTTTTGAATTTTAAATGTGTGTTGAAAATACCCAAGGCCTCTTTCAGACCACCTGTTACGAAAATAAACTTGCCCCGTTTCTCATTTTGTCACACCCTGCAGTCTTATCATTTCAATTTGTAATAGCTTTGTACAGAATTGTCCGATTTTCACTCTGGTTTTTTTTGGTATTGAATAGCTTCTTTTTTTTTTATTGCAGATTAAAAATTTGTCAAAAACTAAAAATTGACATCTGGTGCGATGCGACTCCTTATGTGGTGGAGCGTCACATTAATGGCAGTAACCACTCACCATCCAGCACATTGAGCATGAAGGAGAGAAGAACGCCACTGGACGGGGGAGGAGGGGAGAACACTTTGACGCCATCTTTCAGAGTTATCTGTTTTGATTCTTTCAGCAGAGCGGTGTAGTTGAGCAAATCCTCTCTGGTGATGATGGAATCTACGACACAGGTTAGAAAATGAGCATCAGCACAAACAACAGACTCAAGTATTTCTATTGAGATAATAATAGTACTGACTGGTAGTAGTAACACTAATGATGATGACGATGATGATGATGGTAGTCATAGTGGTGGTTAATGATGATAATGATGACATAATAAGAATGATTACATTATGATACTGATGACACAATAATAACAGTAATGGTAGTAATAATAGTAATAATGAAAATGATAGTAACAACAACACTGATAATGATGATCATTATTATATGATAGTTATACGGGTTAATGATAGTGATGATGATGGTGACGATGTTGATGACAATGATGAATCATTCTTATAAAACATAAACTCTTGCATTAGCATCATCCCAATGTTGTGAGTGTGTGTGTGTGTGTGTGTGTGTGTGTGTGTGTGTGTGTGTGTGTGTGTGTGTGTGTGTGCGTGTGCGAGCGTGCGTGCGTGCGTGCGTGCATGCATGCATGCGTGTGTGTGTGTGTGAAAGTCAAAGCCAAACTTTTATTTTCAGATGGTACACTGAATAAGCAGTGCAATTGCTTTTTTTCCATCATCCATCTTAAGAAAAACAACAACATACATATGCATATGTGTGTGTGTGTGTGTGTGTGTGTGCGTGTGTGCATATGTGTACGTGTGCGTGCGTGCATGCATGCATGCGTGCATACACCCATGTGTGTGCATACATGCGCGCACGCACGCGTGCATGCGTGCATGTGTGTGTACGCACGCACGCATGTGTGTGTGTGCATGTGCGTGTTCATCAATGCGTGCGCACACACATTTGTTGCCGTGGGTTCTTTTACGTGCGCTAAATAGTGATGCATGATAAGTGCCACCTGCATGCATAGGGAGGGACCTACATGCCTGCACACCCCCAACCCCACTGATAGCTCCCCTCACCGATATAGTTCAGGTCCTCCAGAATGTCGTCTGTCAAGCTCCCGTTGTAAAACGCCTCCTCCCCTTCCTCCGCAATCTTCTTCAAGGTGGCCCCCAGCAGAGGAAGCTTGATCGTCTCCCCTGTCTTGTACAGCTCTCCTGTGTCGGGGTTCACGTACGCCTCCCTGAGGGTCAAGGACACCGCGAAAATACAGCCGCCTGGGGGTGGTGGTGGTGGTGGTATGCTTACGGTTCATTAACCCTCTTGCGTTCAGATTCTCTGAGCACAAACTGCCCCACAAACTGTTGAATAATACCCCCCCCCCTAAGTCCGGAACCCGGGATTTGCTGGGATTTCCACACAGTAGATTTCCATCACGCTGTGACCATCACCAGTAGCTACCACATATCAAAGACTCTCTATCAGGCTAGAAGGAGAAACCCTGTAGAGTGTCTGGAAGTAATTATAGCTGCTGGTATATACTTAGAAGGAGGAAAAGGCGAATGAGCATGTAGTGTGCCTGACCTGATTTCGTGATGGAATGCGAAATCTAGGGGCAGTTTGTGTTCAGAGAGTCCGAATGCACGAGGAGGATTAAGCCTCACTGCTACCCACAATGACCTGACCATAATATGACACTGTCCCTTACCTCTTCAAAACTGTGTTCTACTTATACAGCTTTGGTGACCCATGCTATAGCCGAGTGGTGAAGACTGTTCAACTTCAAAGTCATGGCTCCATGAAGTCGTGGGTTTAAATCTCGGTGGCATCTGGCGAGTTAAGGATGGGGCATTTTCACGATCTTCCAGGGCAACGTCAAGTGCAGACCTGCCAGTGCCTTCATTCCCTTCAAGTACACATACACGAAGAGATCAAAACTAGGCGTGATAAAGATCCCGTGATTCATGTCAAGTGTTCAGTGGGTTGCGGACACGTGAACGTACCCAGCATACATCCCCAAAGTCGGAATCCGGCTTCCTTCATGGCGGGCAAAAAATGGTCACTTCTGCCAAACCTCACTGCTGGTGAACCTCAGAGCTCTGGCCCAGGAACCTCTATAACACAGCTACAGCAGTCCTGACATAGGTGTCAGAGAGATCTGTCCTATGCACAGCTAGTCATCTGCCTGACTGACACAGGTGTCAAAGAGACCTGTCCTATGCACACAGCTAGTCATCTGCCTGACTGACACAGGTGTCAAAGAGACCTGTCCTATGCACACAGCTAGTCATCTGCCTGACTGACATAGGTGTCAGAGAGACTTGTCCTATGCACACAGCTAGTCATCTGCCTGACTGACATAGGTGTCAGAGAGACTTGTCCTATGCACACAGCTACTCATCTGCCTGACTGACACAGGTGTCAGAGACTTGTCCTATGCACACAGCTAGTCATCTGCCTGACTGACACAGGTGTCAGAGACTTGTCCTATGCACACAGCTAGTCATCTGCCTGACTGACATAGGTGTCAAAGAGACCTGTCCTATGCACACAGCTAGTCATCTGACTGACACAGGTGTCAGAGAGACCTGTCCCATGCACAGCTAGTCATCTGACTGACATAGGTGTCAGAGAGACCTGTCCCATGCACACAGCTAGTCATCTGCCTGACTGACACAGGTTCAAAGAGACCTGTCCTATGCACACAGCTAGTCATCTGACTGACTGACTGACTGACACAGGTATCAAAGAGACCTGTCCAGTGCACAGCTAATCATCTGCCTGACTGACACAGGTGTCAGAGAGACCTGTCCTATGCACACAGCTAATCATCTGCCTGACTGACACAGGTATCAAAGAGACCTGTCCCATGCCCTGGTGTTTTCTCGTGGACAGTGCCCAGCCTCCTGTCCGAGAAACGCCTCAGGCTGTAAGATCAACCCTTTCTCTTGAACCTTAGAGCTCCTTTCCCTTTAAAGTGCTTGAATGCTCAGAATGGTGACTACGCCAATTATGATTATGACCGCAGTAAACTTAACCATCCGTGAAAATTGACTTGAGAAGGTTGCTGGCACATACAAAGACCTCCTCCTATATTATTATATTTTTAAAAAATATTTTATTCTTTTATATCGAGGATAGTGGAATAAGCAATCATGTGCTTTTTAACCACCAGTCCCCGTCTGTATGCAGTTTTGTAAATTTTGTCATCTGTTCCCACCGGCACACAATGGCCTACTCTTATGAAAAGTGGCACAGGATTTAACATGTACGCAAGATGTTCTTCATGCACTCCCACACGGGGCCTCGGTTCATAGTCTCATCCGAAAGACTTTTGGGAAGAGCAGACAGAGTCTGCACTGATGTTAACTCCAGGGAGAAAAAAAATCCCCTCGAACAGGAATCGAACCCGGGGTCGTCAAATTGCAAGCGCAATGTTCTGACCACTAGGCTATCCCGTCTACCCTACAGATTTCTAAGACACCACAGGAGAAGACCAGGCACTATGCCACCCCACCCAGTAAAGGGGAAAAATGCAGAGGAGGAGGAGAAGAAGAAGAAGAAGAAGAAGAAGAAGAAGAAGAAGAAGAAGAAGAGAAGAAGAAGAAGAAAGAAGAAAGAAGAAGAAGAAGAGAAGAAGAAGAAGAAGAGAAGAAAGAAGAAAGACAAAAGAGAGAGAGGAGAGAGAGAGAAGAGCGAATCTTGAACCCAGTTCCTCAAAACACTTACCTCAAGGATTCCTCGTTCAAAATGTCCTCTTTCTGATCCTGAAACGCGTGCCCCAGTGACCCGGGCACTTTAAAGCCCGACTCCGCCATCTGGATGGCAGGGGCAATAGCTGCGCCCAGGGGAGACGACCGTAGTTGCTGTGGGCCAGCCAGTATCCTCGTACCTCTCCTGGGACAGCAATGCTCAGAGGCCCTGCACATTGATCGCGTTTTAGGATCGTCTTTCGAGGTTCCAGGATGAAGTCTGTGGTGACAAAGAGGTTTTTGCTCTCGGGGCTAGTGTGTGGGGGCATGGGTGAGTTGTTTATTCATTATATATTTTATAATTTTATGTGTGTGTGTGTGTGTGGGGTATGTATATATATATATATATATATATATATATATATATATATATATATATTATATAAGGTAAAAAAAAAGTAAAGGTGTCCCATAACCTATGTGGTCGTAGGAGAGCGAGGCGTCAGAGACCTCCGCTTCTCTATGAGGGCGGCACCCATCTCCTCTCCCTCGCTGCTTTACCTTCCCTGACCCTAAAGAGGGCAGGTACTCATTTACAGCTGGGGGAACTGTACTGAAGCCAAGGTGCGCGAACGGTCACCCATCCCATTGGTAACCACGCTCAACACTGTTTAACATTGGCTGAGGAAAAGCAAGCGCTCTGATCACTAAGCTATACCATCCCCATATATATATATATATATATATATATATATATATATATATATATATATATATATATATATATATATATATATGAAGGTTACTACATGAGCATACAACAGGAATAATGTTTGCAAGCATGTGAAAACATATGCAGGTATGTTATACATAGGCACATGTGTGCCTGCAAGCAAGCATGTGCATGCATACACACAACACACACACACACACACACACACACACACACACACACACACACACACACACACACACACACACACTCTCTCTCTCTCTCTCTCTCTCTCTCTTATTTTTTTCTGTCTTAAAATTGTTATCAAATTAATGTGATGTGTTTTGCTTTCATTTGCTTTGCTTTCAAGCTGTATTTAACCTCATGTCATGAGCAAGCAGTGACATCAAAAACCGCATCAACAAAGCAAGAGCTGCTTACAGAAATCTGAACAATGTGTGGAAGTCATCCCAATACAGCACAAAGACCAAACTAAGACTGTATCAGAGCTGCGTACTTTCCACCCTCCTGTATGGCTCGGAATGCTGGAGGATGACTGAGAGTGACATTAACAAACTGTCTACATTCCACACGAAGAATCTCAGGAGAATACTGC
>CM060346.1:27742141-27754641 GCA_030674155.1 Stramonita haemastoma
GTATTTCATTATGACGCTGATCTTTTTTTTTCTTTGGGGGGGGGGGGGGGATACTCATTTTGGTGTCACTGACATTGTTCATCGTCACTATTATAAATTAAATGAATAAACAGATTAAAACAACCACTCGCCTATAGAGTGCATCTGTCAAATGTCACCTCCACCACAATTTTTTTTTTTCATATCGAGCATAATGGAATTTTTATTTTTTATTTTTTTAAAAATTTTATTCTTTTATATCGAGGATAATGAAATAAGCACTCTTGTGCTTTTTTTTCATCCAGTCCCCATGTGTATGCCATTTGTAAATATTGTCATCTGTTCCCACTGGCACACAATGGCCTACTCTTACGAAAAGGGAACAGGATTTAACGTGTGCACAAGATGTTCTGCATGCATTCACACACGGGGCCTCGGATTACAGTCTTATCCAAAAGACTTTTGGGGAGAATGGAGTCAGCACTGATGTCAACTCCAGGGGAAAAATCCCCTCCACTGGGAATTGAACTCGGGTCATCAAATTGTGAGTGCAATGTTCTGACCACTAGGCTATCTCGTCCCGCTATGAGACGCTTAGCACCTGACCAACTTTTCCGCTAGGAGCCATTATATGCCGGTGGGGGTCAGGTTGCCCATTTGAGATTTTGATTTATTGTAACATAACACTATAGCAATTATTCTACCATATAGTGAAATATCAGGGCATAATTGTGATTCCTTTTGTGTTTTAAAAATAGCCAAGCCCTCATTCTGACCACACCTATTAGTGTTTGCTAAACTTCTCAATTTCTCATTCTGTCATTTTCTGCAGTATAAAACTTCCAAGTTTTTCATATCTTTTGAAAGAATTGTCCGATGTTCAATCTGGTTTGTTGTTTTTTTTTGTATTGTATAGCTATCTTATTGCAGATTTAAATAACATATCACTCAGGTGCAATGCGACTATTATGTGATGGAGCGTTAAAACAAATGTTCCAGCTGCACAACAGTGCAAACATTAGCCCCTTCAAATATAAAATAATTATATTAATTTTATATATATATATATATATATATATATATATATATATATATATATATATATAACCAAAACTATTAGCCCCTTCCTTTCACCAAGTCCAAGTGGGATCAGTTTCTGCTATATAAATTAGCCCCAGCTGGCATTTATTTTATTATTTATTTATTTATTTATTCTTTTATATCGAGGATAACAGAATAAGCAATCACGTGCTTTTTTTCATCCGGTCCCCGTGTGTATGCAGTTTTGTAAATCTTGTCATCTGTTCCCACCGGCACACGATGGCCTACTCTTACGAAAAGCGGAACAGGATTTAACGTGTGCGCAAGATGTTCTGCGTGCGTTCGCACACGGGGCCTCGGTTTAAAGTCTCTCCGAAGGACTTTTGGGGAGAGTGGAGTCAGCACTGATGTTAACTCCAGGAAGAAAATTCCTCGACCGGATTCGAACCCGGGTCGTCAAATTGCCAGCGCAATGCTCTGACCACTAGGCTATCCGTCCCCCAATAACATAACATATGAACATAACATATGCTATCCGTGGCATGAGGTGGATAGCAGCTGAGAGGAGCTGAAAGTGGAGGAAACGACAGCTGTCACTGACATCCAGACCAATCCACACAAGCCCTTCAGATGAGACTATAAACCTAAAGGGCCCCGTGTGCGGAACGCATGCAGAACATCTTGCTACACGTTAAATCCTGTTCCATTTTTCATAAAGAGTAGGCCATCATGTGCCGGTGGGAACAGACGACATTTACAAAAACTGCATACACACGGGGACTGGTGGTAAAAAAAAAAAAAAGCACACAGTGCTTATTCCACTATCCTCAATTTAAAAGAATTTTTTTTTAAAGAAGAAAAAAATGTAAAGAAGCACATGAGTGCTTATTCCATTATAGGTGAAAGGTAAAGGTGTCCCAAAACCTATGTTGTCGTAGGGGGAGCGAGGCGTCAAGACCTCAGCTTGTCTAAGGGGCCAGCATGTTGAGGGCCGGTGGCGCCCATCTCCTCTCCCTCGCTGCTTTATTTTACCTCCCCTCACCCTAAAGTAGGGCAGGTACCCATTGACAGCTGGGTGAACTAGGGGGGAACTGTACTGTAGACAAGGCGTGCAAACAAACGGTCACCCATCCAATTGGCAACCACGCACAATGCTGCTTAATTAACTTGGCTAGTAGTAGGGGAAAGCAAGCGCTCTGACACCGCTGAGCTATCCCATCCCCCTATATATATATATATAATATTCCATTATCCTCCCGATATAAAAGAATAAATAAATAAATAACTAAAAACAAATGCAGGAAAAAGAAAACAAAAATAGATATTTTTATTTATTTATTTATTCTTTTATATCGAGGATAACAGAATAAGCAATCCTGTGCTTTTTTTCATCCGGTCCCCGTGTGTATGCAGTTTTTGTAAATATTGTCATGTGTTCCCACCGGCACATGATGGCCTACTCTTACGAAAAGCGGAACAGGATTTAACATGTGCGCAAGATGTTCTGCATGCGTTCGCACACGGGGCCTCGGTTTAAAGTCTCATCCGAAGGACTTTTGGGGAGAGTGGAGTAGGCACTGATGTTAACTCCAGGAGAAAAATCTCCTCGACCGGACACGAACCCGGGTCGTCAAATTGACAGCGCAATGTTCTGACCACTAGGCTATCTGTCCCCCCTTGCCAACAGCTTCTGCACATGTGGCAACGCACTCTCTCTCCCCAGGAGAGAGAGAGAGCAGCCCCAAATTTCAGGCAGAGAAATCTGCTGTGACATAAGTGGTACAAACTACAAATAAAACTACAAATTAATACCTGTTGTAGATGGTCATGAAGAAGCCTCCCCCAATGCCCATGGACTGAGCATCCCCCAGCCCCATGCACAGCAAGGTTCCAATGGCCGCGTCCACTGCATTTCCCCCAGACTGCAAGAGATCTCTGCACACACACATGCGCACACACATACTAATACTAATACTAATACTACTACTACTAATAATAATACATGGAATTTATATAGCGCTATATCTTGCAAAAACAAATCAAAGCGCTTGCACTCAACCCACAAAACACACAAGCTACCAATGACAATAAATAGTTTTAGCATAACACACACACACACACACACACACACACACACACACACACACGTACATGCGTGTACATGTGCACAACACATACGCATGCGCACACACACACATGAACGTACACGTGTGCGCACACACGCAGCACACGTCGTCGTCGTCGTCGTCAGATGAATGTGAAGATGTACAGGGGAGGGATGAAGGAAGAGAAAGAAGGAGAGAGGGGGGAGAGGGAGAGAGAGGAGGGAGAGAGAGAGGGAGAGAGAGAGACAGAGAGAGAGAGACTGAGACACAGAGAGACAGAGACACAGAGAGAGACAGAGACACAGAGAGAGACAGAGGGACAGAGAGAGGGAGAGGGAGATAGAGACAGAGACAGAGACAGCGACTGATCAATGAACAATATTTATTCTCTAGGCTTCCACCCCTGGAATGGGGCCAAACAAAGCATAACGAAACAAAGAAAAGCTAACACAAAGCAAAAACGTGGGACTGCCAAAGCGTGACAAATGTGCAACGGGTCCTTCTCAATGTATTTAACAAATGACCTACTTAGAAAAATCACATCCCCTTGCCAGTTCCCCAAGTTCTCAACGAAATCCTGCCCTACTTTTAAGGCACTGAACAGATATATATATATAAACTAAGACTGCGAATAGTTGAAACAGAACCGTATTTCAGTAGATCTATATGTATTGTATGGTTGATCTTTAGGTTCTCAATATTTATTATTTTGATTATCATAAAGAGAAAGAGAGTAGGGGGGGGGGGAGGGGGGGGAGCAGGGGGAGAGAGAGAAAAGGGAGAAGGAGGGGGAGAGAGGGGGGGGAGGGGGAGAGAGGGAAGAGAAGGAAGTTGGGAGAGGGAAGGGAAGGGGAGAGCTACACGTGTCAGTTACTGATGTAGGCTTATTGCCAAGGCCTACATTTTCTCTTTAAAATGTTGGACATCATGTTGTAAAATAATGTTCAGTCGAGACTGTGTCTTCAGCCATAACAAGCTTTTACCCTAACAACCTGTAGCCTCCTTCTCATCACCCCCCCCCCCCCCCCCCCCTAAAAAAAAAAAACAACCAAAAATCCTCTCTAAAGTTAAAAAATGGCTGCTGGTGCCTACGTTGTGAGGTATTAAAATAAATGGCCCCACCATGTAACTTTTCAGCCAGTATGTATACAATCTCACAGGGGACTGGATAAAAAAAAAAGCACAGGAATGCTTATTCCATTATCCTCGATATAAAAGAATAGTAAAATAATTTTTTTTAACACAAACACACCCCCCCCCCCCCCCCAATAACTCCCTGGTCGGATGAGTTGTGACAGAATGCATATATTCTCGGTGCAATCCAGGGTAGTAGTACACTGGTGGATGTACAACAACAACAACAACAACACTCATTCATCAATCATTCATAAAAAAATAATAAAAAAAAAAAAATTTTAAACCAACACCTCCTCCCCCCCCCACCACCACCACCACCACACATATCATCATATGGGGGGACGGATAGCCTAGTGGTCAGAACATTGCGCTGGCAATTTGACAACCCGGGTTCAAGTCCGGTCGAGGAGATTTTTCTCCTGGAGTTAACATCAGTGCTGACTCCACTCTCCCCAAAAGTCCTCCGGATGAGACTTTAAACCGAGGCCCCGTGTGCGAACGCACACGCGCAGAACACCTTGCACACGTGTTAAATCCTGTTCTGCTTTTCATAAGAGTAGGCCACTGTGTGCCGCCGGTGGGAACAGATGACAAGATTTACAAAACTACATACACACGGGGGACTGGATGTAAAAAAAAAAAAAAAAAGCACAAGGAGTGCTCATTCCATTATCCTCGATATAAAAGAATAAATCAAAATCAAATCAAATCCAGCATGCACACAGGTGTTGAGGGGGAAAAAAAAAAAATAATAATGGGTAGGCGCTGCCCTTGTGGCAACGCGCTCTCCCCAGGGGAGAGAGAGCTACAGCCCGAATTTCACACACAGAGAAATCTGCTGTGACATAAAGTGGTATAAAATCCAATCCAATCCAATCCAAACTACTCACCTTCCGATCTGAGAGCACTGAGCCACATCCGAAGCCACGGCTGCATGCTGGTATCTGAACTGAGCGTCCTCGCCTCCCTCGTTGCCGCTGCTCTGCCCGGCAAAGTACAGCCCCAGGACCAGGGCCCCGAAGAGCAGCACCAGCACCACCACCACCACCAGCAGGCGGCGTCTGCAACGGGGCATGCAAGCAGTTGTTTGCTTTGCTTTGATTTGATTTGCATGATATTTGAAGTTATCATGTAATCAATGTCTGGACAAATATGAAGTTAAAAAGTCTGTCCAGAGCTTTAAAGCTCATCAGGCCGGTGCTTATCCCGGTTTCTGTGGCAGCGTTAAGCGACTTGAGAGTCATAGATACTCCCCCCTGGATAAGACACCAGTCTATGCAGGGTTAACCCCCCCCCCCCCCCCCCACAAGGTGGTACCCCTTTTTACACCTGGGTGGGTGTGAGAAAATAGCGTAGAGTGCCTTTTCCAAGGGCACACAACGCCATAGCCGAAAGCTGGGACAAATATGAAATGTAGCTATTTCATGTGTTTGATGATATGATTTGTATCGATATGCCTGTCAGTATTGTAAATTACCCCTTCAGGGATGATTTTGAAAGTGTTTTTGACTTGACTTGATTTTCCTAAACATTCAAAAAGCGTGCTTGCCAGGCGAGGGCGGGAGTGGGTGGTGGGGGAGGGGGATAGCCTAATGGTTACAGCATCGGTTCCGGGGGGGGGGGGGTGGGGTGGGTGGGGGTCGGGATAGCCTAGTGGTCAGAACATTGCTGCTCGCAATTTGACGACCCCCGAGTTCGATTCCTGTTCCGAGGGGATTATTTTTGGGAGCTCTGGAGTTAACATCAATGCTGACTTCACTCCCCGCCCTCCCCCCCAAAAAAGACCTTCGGATGAGACTGTAAACGAGGCCCCCGTGTGCCAACAACGCACGCAGAACACCTTGCCACACGTTAAAATCCTGCTCTGCTTTTCATAAGAGCAGGGGAGGCCATCATGTGCCAGTGGGAACAGATGACAAGATTTACAAAACTGCATACACACGGGGACTGGATGTAAAAATAAAATAAAAAAGCACACGAGTGCTTATTCCATTATCCTCGAATGTAAAAGAATAAATAAAATAAAATAAAATAATTTTTAAATTGCACTAGTAATCTGAGAGCCCAGGAATGAGTCACCCCCAAGACGCCCTGATTTAGAGAATTATTCCCCTGGAGTTACCATCTGCACTGACTCCAGTCCTACTTCCCCTGAAAGTCCTTCAGAGGAGACCTGGAAGCCCTGGGCGCAAATGCATGCAAGAACATGTTGCTACCCGTTAAAAAACCTGTTCCGCTTTTCCTAAGACTAGGCCATTTCATGGTGGTAGGAAACGCGGACAGGTAAGATTTTTTTTTTTTTTTTTTTTTTAAAGCAACCCAATTCAGATGCACACAGGTGCATGAAATTGTTTTAGACACAGGTGTCATGTTCTGCTTGTGTTTTGCACACCAGATCTCAGTTCATTGTCTCATCCCCTAGGCTATAAGCCCACCCCTCTGAAGCAATGTGGAGTGGAGTGGAGTGGAGTGGAGTGGTGTGATGTGATGTGGAGTAGAGTGCAGAGGAGAGGAGAGGAGAGGAGAGGAGAGGAGAGGAGAGGAGAGGAGAGGAGTGGAGTGGTGGTGTATGATAGTGCTTGTAGGCACCAAACTCAATCTTTCTTCCATTTCAACGGCTTCAATTGAATTTGGTAATATGTCAGTTCCGCTATCCACTCCTGTGAAGTATCTAGGGGTCGTTGTTGACAACACACTCTCCATGCAAAAAGTCATCACCCAGACCTGTCAGTCATGCTACTATCAACTACGGCGTATATTAATGCAATTCGAAAGTACCCGTCCACTGATGCAACATCAAAACTTGTCACTTCTCTTATTCTTTCATGTCTGGACTATTGCAATTCTTTCTTTGGCTATCAACTCCCTTCAACATATACAAAACTCTGCAGCTCGATTGGTCCTTAGAAAGAAAAAATCTGAACACATTACCCTCTCTTACAATCTCTCCACTGGCTGGCCCAATAATAAAGATGTCCTCACATTCAAAACTGCACCCTCCTACCTCTGTGAATGTCCTTCACTTGTACACACCTTCTCTTCCCTCTGCTCAGCTGAAGATACCTTAGTCCTTAAGAATACCCAGATTCAACCTATCTACTGTTGGCCGCCGCTCTTTCTCTTTTCTGGTCCATCAATCTGGAATGACCTCCCTCTCTCCCTTCGCAAAAGCTTCATGACACTTTCAAATCCAACCTTAAGACACATTTGTTTCAAACCTCAGATTTTTGCCTTCTGTTTCCACTCTTCCTGTCCCTGCCTTCATAATGTGAAATCCCGTTCATCCTTCTAAAGTGTATAACCTTTATAAGTGTGTGCGTGCAGGCGTGTGTGTTTGTGTGCGTGTGTGTGTGTGCGCATGTGTTGTGTGTGTGTGTGTGTGTATTATTTGTTATTACTGATTGCTTGTGTCTTGTATAGGTCAAAAGCAAGCACTTTGTTTTGTTTTTGCAAGATATAGCGCTATATAAATTCCATGTATTATCATTATTAGTGTAGTGTGGTGTGGTGTGGTGTGGTGTGGTGTGGTGTGTGTGGTGTGGTTGATGTGATGTGGTATGGTGTGGTGTGGTGTGGTGTGGCGTGATGTGGTGTGGTGTGTGTGGTGGTGGGTGTGGTGTGGTGTGGTGTGGTGTGGTGTGGTGTGGTGTGGTGTAGTGTAGTGTGGTGTAGTGTTGTGTTGTGTTTGTGTAGAGCATTAGCAGTAGTTTTTTTACTGTGGGTTTTTGTGTACTGTACATTTGTACTTCCTGCATGGAGCTCTATTTCATACTGTTTTCTGACAGATGCTAAGCCCAGTGGTTAAGACAGTCTGACTTCAATCCCACAGGTTCCATGAAGTCATGAGTTTAAATCTTATGGCGTGTGGTGAACTAAAGGTCGGGGTTTCCACAATCTCCCAGGTCGACTACAAGTGCAGACTTGCCAGCGCCTTAATTCCCTTCATGTATAAATATATTCATGCAGAAGATCAGATATATGCATGTTGAAAGATCCGGAATTCATGTCAGCGTTTTTGGTGGATTATGGAAACACGAACATACCCAGCAAACATCCCTGAAGTCAAAATGCGGCTACCTTCATGGTGGGCAATAAAGGGTTGCATACGCAAAATGTCACCATTGGTGAACCTCAAAGCTGTAACCAGGAAAGGAAAAAAGAAAAAAAACGAATCTTATACACACTGATAGATCTGCATCACAAAAACCCAACAGAGCACCGCACCAAGCTTGGTACAAATTACGAACGACAACCATACCATTTTGCACAAAATTTCACAGAAAAAAAACATACCAGGTGTGCACCCACCCATTACACAGAAACACCACACCACCATGTCAAATAACAATGAACAGATGCTATTCCAATCCATGTCTGTAAATATTTTATCTAAAAAAAAAAATATTAAAAAAAAAAAAACCCAAACCCACACCACTCTGTCAAATAACTAATAACAGAAAACTACTCCCTGTTTTTACATATTTTTCATGAAAAAAAAAATCACTGATCTGTAATTGTAATTGCCCTTCAGGGATGATTACAGTTTTGTTTTTGTTTTTACTTCACTTGACTGTAACTATTAACAGAAAAGTACACAATGTTTGTACACGTAAAAAAGGTAAAAGGTAAAGGTGTCCCAAACCTATGTGGTAGTAGGGGAGCAAGGCATCAGAGACCTCAGCTTCTCTAGGGGCCAGCATATTGAGGGCGGCGCCCATCTCCTCTCCCTCCCTACTTTACCTTCCCTGACCCTAAAGAGGCAGGTACTCATTTACAGTTGGGTGAACTGGGGGACTGTACTGAAACCAAGGTGCGCAAACGGTCACCCATCCAATTGGTAACCACGCTCAATGCGTTTGTACAAGTATGTATATTTTATCAACAAAAATACCCACCACCCAGTGAAATAACTATGAACAGAGAGCTACACCATATTTGTACATGTACATATTTGATCCAAAACAACAACAACAACAACAAAAACAAACAAACACCCACCTGTCAGATAACTATAAACAGAAAACTACTACACCATGCATTGCTCATAAATACACAATGACACAGCAAACCACACCACCCTGTCAGTAAATAATTTTCAACATAAAACTTGTTGGTACATGTATATTTCAACAGGACCACACACAGAGAAGCCAGAGAAGAACATTCTGCTTACAAGTAATAATGTGACGCTCCACCACATAAGGAGTCGCATTGCACCAGGGGTCAATTTTTAGTTACTGACAAGTTATTAATCTGCAATGAAAGCGCTATTCAATACAAAAAAACAGAGTGAAAATCGGACAGTTCTATGCATGCACAGTTATTACAAATTGAAATGATATACTGCAGAATGTGACAAAATGAGAAACGGGCAAGTTTATTTTCATAACAGGTTGTCAGAATGAGGGCTTGGGGTATTTTCGAAAACACACTTAAAAGCAAAAGGAATAAAAAAAAAAATTATGCCTTGATATTTCATTACAAGGTAGTATAACGGATATAGTTTAATAATCGATCAAAATATCAAAATCTCAAAATTGACAACTTGACCCCCACCTGCCTTTACTGGCTCCTAGCGCAAAATTAGGTAATGTGCTAAGCGACTCATTTTGTGGTGGAGCGTCACAAATATCAACAGAAAACCACACTATGTGGAGCACTACCACTACCACTACACTATGTGGCTTGGCTGTCTAGAAGTAACGCACCTGTCTAGACAGCGAAAAATCCAGGTCAAAGTATGCGGTGGTTCGAATCCCATTTGGGCCCCGAAAACCTTTCCCCCATCCGTTAAACCATGAGTGGTGGTCTGAGTGCAAGTCTTATGAGACGATAAACTGAGGTCCCGTGTGTTACACATCATTATTAGTGCATGTTAAACCCACGGCAACAAGAGAGTTGTCCCTGGCAAAATTCTGTAGAAAAAAGCCACTCTAATAGGGAAAAAAATACAGTTGCAGACAGGGAAAAGAAAAAAAAAAACAATGGGTGTGCTGCACTTGTGGTGACGTCGCTCTCTCCAGGGAGAGCAACCCGAATTTCACGCAGAGAAATCTGCTGAGACATAAAGTGGTATATATATAACAATCCTGTCAAATAATCGTTTACAGAAAACTCGTCCATGTTTATACACATTTTCACTACCAAAAAATCACACCATTTGTACCAGTGAATATCAACTGAACACCATGCCATGTTTGAATAAATGTCAACTTATAACCCTACATGCTTACGACCGTTTTAACAGAGAACAACAACAGCCTGTCATGTAATCATCCACAGAAAACTACACTCTGTGTGTACAAATATTAGCAGAGGAACACATCGTGCTTGTACACATTTTTTTTAAACAGAAAACTACACTACGCTTGCACAAAAATATCAACAGAGAAGCCACGTCCTATGCGTACACACAACAGAAAACAGATACGGTGCTTGCAGAAACGTTAACAGAAAATAGCCCGCTTGCAGAAGAAATGTTAACAGAAAACGATGCCATGCTTTCAAGAACAAACAGCAAAAAAGAAACAACCCCCCCCCCCCCAAAAAAAAAACAACAACCAAAAACACCATGCCTGTGCTTACACCAAGACCAAGCTTCATCCCCCCCCAAATTTTTAACAAGATGTCTTCATTATTTACCAAAAATATTCATGACAGAAAACTTTCTTTCTTCTTCTTCTTTTTTTTTGCCCCCATTCCTCGGCCAGAGCTCTGAGGTTCACCTGTGATGAGATTCTGCATTTGTAACCGTTTTCGTCCTCCTCCATGAAGGTAGCCACATTCCGACCTCGGGGATGTGTATGCTGGGTATGTTCGTGTTTCAGTACCCACCAAGCGCTGACATGAATTAAGGTATCTTAAACATGCATATATATAATCTCATCTTCCGCATGCGTATACACGAAGAGAATTAAGGCACTGGCAGGTCTGCAATTTGAGATCGTAAAAATCCCCACCCTTCGTTCACCAGACACAGTCGAGATTCAAACCTGTGGCTTCCTCTACCTGTGGGCTAAAGTCGGAACGGTCTTAACCACTCGGCTATAGCATCCCCCAGAAAACAACATCAAATAGAAATCCGTGCATGAAGTACTACTTGTAAATGCACCACACACACAAAAAAAAATCCACGAGAAAAAAACATCAAGCAAAATAGGCCATACTCAAAGCGCAAAAGAGATCCATTAGTTACATAAAATAACCCACCCCCCACCCCCACAAAAAAAAAAAAACAACCAAAAACCCGCCACTAACAACAACCAAAAGAAAATTCAGTTAACAACGAAACAAACAAGCAAAAAAAAAAAAAACCCAAACAAATCAACCAAAAAAAAAACCCCAACCCTAACCCCAAACAAATTAAGGAAAAATACAACCGATACCCGAAACCTACAACTGATACAAAACAAAGTTTGAATAAAAAGGGTTAACCGCTTCTTGCGTCAAGTTGCTTGCTAAAATACAGCAGTAGCAAAAGGTTACACCGTTTCTTGCTTCCAACTGCCCATAGAGGGTGAAAGGGTTAAGTTAATTAAATTAAATTAACTGCACACAAGCATAATACCAGATATAGGGAAAAAAAAACGAAACATAAGCAGGCCATTCCATCAGAACATGCACTTGAGCACACCACCCCTGTGTTCCTACCTCGGTCGGATTCCAAGCTTCAGATGAACTTCTGGAGGCCTTCCAGAGTCAAATCGAAAAAGAAATAAAAACAAACACACACACATATACACAACAATTGTTTTCAAATTAAAGTGTCATCAAAATTATAATTTGGTCATGCATTTTTTTTTTGGGGGGGAGACAAAAAATGATTGATAAAGGAATAATAATCCACAAGTTAAAACAAAACCAAACAAAACAAAAAAACCCCCACCAAACTTAACCAATGTTCAACAGCCTTATTATAATTCTTTTCACAGATACACCACAGTCTTTAGTTAAGGCTTCTCTTTTGTTGTTTCTGGTCTGTAAGGGGTTATTGTTGTTGTTGTTGTTGTTATGTTGTTGTTGTTGTTTTTAATTTGGTAAAGCCTGTTCTATGATTCTGAAGCTGAGTATAAGAGACGGTTAAAAAACAATAAAGCCTTGAAATTAACTGAATTCAGAAACAGATTTACTCAATTTTTTTTTTCTTTGTTCCTTGGGTAGCCTAGAGCTTCAAGGCTCACCAATGGTGAGAATGTGCATATGAGACCGTTTTTACCCACCACTAGGGTAGCCGCATTC
>CM060346.1:27759641-27769641 GCA_030674155.1 Stramonita haemastoma
ACAAGTGCTGATCCATAATTATTGAATATAATATAATCTCTTACTCTATCTCTGCCTCACCTCCTTCACCATCCCCCTTTTTTGGTTAGAGTGATTAACAAGCTGCTAATAAAGGAAACACATGAACACACACACACACACACACACACACACACACACACACACACACCACACACACACCAACACTTCCTTTAACCCCTTTTGAGGGAGGAAGGCCTACAAACAAGTACCACTTTTTCTACCACTATGTCATGGCAGATTTCTCTGCATCAAATTCTGGCTGCCCTCCCTGCCTGGAGAGAGCAAGAGTGCCACCCATTGGGTTTTTTTTTTCTTTTTCTGTCTGCAACTTTATTCATTTTCAAACTCAAATTCAAATTCAAAACACTGTATTATGTCATAGACAGAGAAATTCAGGTGTGTACAAGCCATACATTTAAAAAAAAAACAGTAAACATGTAAACATATTAATATCAGAGACTGTATAAGCTACGCTGAGATAGATGACGAGCTTCAGGGCGGTTAGCGCGTGCACTATAGCTGTACTGACTGAGAGCGCGCTGATGCTCGGCCAGCCAAATTCGACAAGGCTTTCAGCAGCTGGGGTGGGAACCAGCGTGGTGACTGGTCGGCTTCAGAGGTGGTACATAGTCATAATTCAATCGTTGTACTGGCAGTAAAATGTGCTTTTACAGTCAAAAACAAACAAAATTTATACAGAACTGTGTTGCATGCAGAGAAATTGATAAAAAATATTTGCAGATACCAAAAATGAAAACTCTCTCTCTCTCCCTCTCTCTCTCTCTCTCTCTCTCTCTCTCTCTCTCTCTCACACACACACACACACACACACACACACACACACACAACACACACACACACACACACACACACACACACACTCTCTCTCTCTCTCTCTCTCTCGCTTTGGTTCAGTTCAGATTTGTTGTCATGCTCTTATTAAGCAGCATAATTGAGGTGGGAATAAAACCATTTTTATATCACAGAGTTTTAGACCTGGGTACTCTGTAGGGATTGTGAGACAGAAGGAGTCTGAAATATTTAGCTAGCACATGAGTACCATCAGTTACAATCTGTCTGGCTCTGCCTCTCATACAGCATTCATACAAATCACTCAGTTTCGTTTGCTCACAGCCCACACTTTTGCCACATCTGGTTACAATTTTGTTCAGCATATTTCTGTTGACAGTCAGGCTTTTGTACCAACATATATCAAAGAGAAGGAAAGGACAGACTAAATAAAGCTTTGATAGAAATATAACATTCATTTCAAGATTACAGAGCTTTTGAAGGGAAAAGATGCCAGAATGGCATTTTCTATTTAAAATATCTCGATTTGTATTAAAGCTAAGTTTATCATCAATAATAGTACCTAGGTATTTATATTCATGCACACATTCAACTATTGCACCATCAATGAAAAAAGATTTATTATACAATATACTGTATAGGTTCAGGGTTTATTGTGAAATCAATCAACATCTCTTTAGTCTTTTTAACATTTCAATCAAAACACTTCTGTTTGCACCAAGAGGAAAACTCCTCAACTTGTTTAGAATATATAGCATGGGAGTTGGACAGATCTTCCAGAGCAGAGTCATGAGAATATTTGATCGACGGTATAAGATCAGAACCAGTGCAGTCATTAGCGTAAAGAGTAAAAAGAATGGGGGACAGAGCAGTATTTTTGGGAGAACCAGTGGAAGTTGATCTTTTAATAATAATAATAATAATACATGGAATTTGTATAGCGCTATATCTTGCAAAAACAAATCAAAGCGCTTGCATTCGACCTACACAACACACAATCAGCAACATTTACAGTTTTGACAAATTCGAATGTACACACACAAATGCACGCACACACGCACGCACGCACGCTCGCACGCACGCAGCACGCGCGCGCACGCACACACACCTACAAACGTTATGCACTTTGGCAGGTGGATGTTGAAGGCAGGGACAGGTAAGAGATGGAAGCGGAAGGAGAAATACTTAGGTTTGGAATAAGTGTGTCTTGAGGTTGGATTTAAAAGTGTCATAAGTAGGCTTTTGTCGGAGGGAGAGAGGAAGGTCGTTTCACATTGATGGACCAGAAACAGAGAAAGAGCGGCGGCCAACGGTAGATAGGTTGAATCTGGGTGTTTTTAAGGACAAAGTATCTGCCGACGAGCGGAGGGAGCAAGAAGGTGTGTACAAGTGAAGACATTCACAGAGGTAGGAGGGTGCAGTATTGTGGAGACATTTGTAACAGAGGGTGTTGATCTTGTAGTTTACTCTCTGTGGTACGGGCAGCCAGTGGAGAGATTGCATGAGAGGGGTAATGTGCTCAGATTTTTTCTTTCTGAGGACCAGACGAGCTGCAGAGTTTTGTATATGTTGAAGGGAGTGGATGGATGATGCTGGCAGACCAGCCAAAAGAGAATTGCAATAGTCCAGACGTGAGAGAATAAGAGAAGTGACAAGTTTGCAAGTTGCATCAGTGGACAGGTACTTTCGAATTGCGCTAATACGCCATAGTTGATAGTAGCATGACTGACAGGTTTATTGGGTAATAAATTTTCGCATTTTTAGTAGATACTGCCTTTTAAAAATGGGCAAACTGTGTTTGATCTGCAAGAAAACTCATTATCCAGAGAATGAGCCGAGCTTTCCTATCAGAGTGGCTTTTTTTTCCAACAGAAGTTTGCATGGGGCTACTCTCTTGTTGCCATGGGTTCTTTATGTGTACTAAATAATTTTGTGTAACACACAGGACCTTGGCTTATCGTCTCATCCAAAGGACTAGCACCCAGACTACCATTCATGGTCTGATGGATGGGGGGGGGGGGGGGAAGTTTGGACCTAAATGGGGTTCAAACCACAGCACAATCCCGACCCAGACTTTTCACTTTCTAGACAGGTGCCTTACCTCTAGACCACTGATCCACCTTTCACAGAAAAATCAATCTAACCACAACTGACTTCACATCAGTACCTACATAACACACAAAACACTGATGAGGGAACGGATAACCTACTGGTTAGAGTGATGCGCTCGTGATCTGCTGACCCAGGTTTAAATCTTGTTCAAGAGGATTTTTCCTCTGGAGTTAACATCGGTGCAAACTCCGCTCTCTCAAACAGTTTAGATGAAACTATTCACATTTTAAATCAAGGTCCTGTGTGTGAACGCACATTAAAACCCATTCTATTTTTTTGGAAGATTAGGCCATTGTGTGCCGGTGGGAATGAGTGACAAAATTTACAAAAAATGCCTACACACGGGGACTAGATCAGATGTGAAAAAATCACATGAACGCTTATTCCATTATCCTCAAAAAAAAAGAATAGAACACACACACACACACACACACACACACACACACACACACACACACACACACACACACACACACACAAAGGGAGGCCTGCACAAGTGCGCGCGCGTGCGCGCACACACACACAAACACACACACACACACACAACAAACATGCACATATAATGATATATATATATATATATATATATATATATATATATATATATATATATATATATATATATATATACACTCACACTCACACTCACAAACACTAAACACACACACACACACAGAGCCCTAAAATTCCAAACAATATTTCTCAAGCCCTCTGTGAGTCTCTAGTGAGCAGGATAGACCCTTAATTAAGAGTACAAGAGAGTACTCAAGCATGCGAGCATGAGTTTTAATGCCTATTTGACTTTATTCCCCTGTACACGTGTGTGTGTGTGTGTGTGTGTGTGTGTGTGTGTGTGTGTGTGTGTGTGTACATGTGTCTGTGTCTGTGTGTCTGTGTGTGTGACACTCTGTGTTTGAATTCATTTAATGTCTTTTCACAAGTTGTGATTTTAAACTCTGTGTGTGTGTGTGTGTATGTGTGTGTGTGTGTGTGTGTGTGTGTGTGTGTGTGTGTGTGTGTGTGTGTGTGTGTGTGTGTGCGTTCATGTGTGTGTCTGTGTGTGTCTGTGTGTGTGTGTGTGCGTTCATGTGTGCGTGCGTGCATGAGTGCGTGTGTGTAACTGACACATCCCCATCTTTTGAAAAAAAATTTTTTAATCTACAACGGTATCATCAAAGTCAGACTGCAGATTACAGCAACAGCTGTTATCACTCAATATCGCTAAGTCCTAACGGTAACGTGCTAAAGTTAGACAACAGCTGCTGTAGCTCAACAACTGCTATTTTTATATTACAAAGCTCTACAGCTGTGGCTAGACAGTAGACCTCGTTTAACATGTCATTCTCACTAGGCCTACTACTTCTCTTCTTCCTTGAATGCAACAACTGAACTATTGTTGTCTCTCATATATATTCAGAGCGAAAATGTCTTGTGCTTCCGTGAAGTGCCTAAAAAGTCAGGCCCAAGCACATCTGACTTCGGCATGGGAGAGAAATGTTATCTTTAGTTTTAGGTCTTTCTGGAAAAGAAAAGAAAAAAAAAAAGGCAGGAGAATGGACCAAGAATGCAGAAAATCGATAAGGAGGTGGTGACAGAAAGAAAAGGAAAGCAGAAAAAAAAAAGAGAGGGAATGAAGAGAGGGAATTCCTAGCGCAGATTTTCCAAAAGATGGGCATGCTTTTTTATGATTTATACTGACAAGCACCCCAGCATCCAGGGGAATTCTCACTACAAAGCAAATATTTACCAATGAATTGGTGCATTAGTGATTTATTAAATATTTACTGAGTTGTGACAATACTGATTAGAACATATAGATAGATAGATAGATAGATAGATAGATAGATAGATAGATAGATAGATAGATAGATAGATAGATAGATAGATAGATAGATAGATAGATAGACAGATAGATAACCATGATAGCATCTTTTGATAATATATGTCACCATCTATCCAATCCCAATTTGTTTAAATACTTTTGTATCATACAAATACACACAAACAGTTGAAATTTATACACATGTATGCACACACACACACATACTGCAAACATGCATACACAGGCACAGGCATTTATAATATACATGTGTAAACACACATGCACAAAAATATACATGTGTAAACACACACAACCGCCACATGCTCACATACATTGACACACACATCCGTGTATGCATACATGTGTGTGCATGCATGTGTCACATTGTGTGTGTGTGTGTGTGCATGTGTGTGTGTGTTGTGTGTATTTGTGTGTGTGTGTGTGTGTGTGTGTGTGTGTGTGTGTGTGTGTGTGTGTGTGTGTGTGTGTGTCACTGTCACAAGAGTGTCAGTGTGTGTATGTGAATCTTGGTGGAAAGGAAAGGACACATTCTTAAATATTTTTTATAGAACTATTATTTCCAACACTTGTATCTCAGACAGAAACAGAGACAGACAGACAGAGAGAGACAGACAGTGAGACAGACAGACAGACAGACAGACAGACAGACAGACAGACAGACAACACACACACACACACACACACACACACACACACACACACAAAGCACCACATGCTTCATTGCTTGCTTGCACAGTTGCAGGCAAACCAACACCCACAGTCCACACACACAAACATCACATGACTGATAGGCTTGGCAAACACACACACACACACACACACACACAAGCGCACGCACGCACACACACACACACAAGCATACACACAAGCGCATACACGCACACGCACGCACACACACACATCCATGTGCATGCATAGGCACGAGCATGCATACACACGTGCATGCATGCATGCATGCATGCATGCATGTGTGTGTGTGTGTGTGTGTGTGTGTGTGTGTGTGTGTGTGTGTGCGCGCGCAGAAGAGTGAATATCAGTCAAAAGGTAAAGACATATATATATATATATGATCTATATATACATAATATTAATATATGTATATATATATGTATATATATATATATGTATATATATATATATATATAATATATATATATATATATATATATATATATATATATATATATTCAGAATAGTTTTGGGGGATTTTTGTTGGTTCTGTTATGGGTTTTTTTTTAGAGCTATTAAATTAATTCTTACTCTATGTAATAGCAACACTGAGACAAATCTTAAAATTTGCTTTATCATGCTAATGGCACACTTGGCCCAGCTTTTGACTTCTGTCAACGGTAACACTGACTGTGTTATGACTATGAGTAGATATATTATCATGAATCGGCTGCTAAACTAAGTAATGAATAACTTTATCAACATGAGATCTATTTACCGTTTTCGACGTTGTTCATACTGAGCTGCTTCTTCGTCAGAATGAGTTAGAAGTGAGTAGTCAGCTCTGTTTGGTCTTCCAGCCATGGCGATTCCCGAGTTGCGAAAACCCAACTCTTGTTCTTTCGAGTGTGTTGATACAGAGCGTTCTGGGTCAGATTTTCTCCTCCCTCCGCACTCTTTCTGAGTATTGTTAGAGTTGTCTTTCTTAGGCCTTGGCTAGCTCTTTCGATTTGAAGTCGAATTTGTTAGCTACAGCATCCAAAATGGAGGACTTGGTGGACGTGGAAGACGAAAACATCTTGACGTCGATTTTTAAGGAAGCTTTTCCAGGTAAATGCATCGCGAGAATTATGAATTACTGCTTATTTATCAGAGAAAGTAACAATAACATGAAGCATGTGTATCAGATTTTGGGAAATGACACACTTCTGATTGTTTCCTTGTCGAGTATTGATTGATCTTGGTTTCGTTCTGACTGTTGGGCCTACTGACTACTCTTTTACCAGTTTTAGTTTTATGTGATCATTTTTAATTCATTGTCAGACACTGCACATCATGACACTTGCTCTCTCTCTCTCTCTCTCTCTCTCTCTCTCTCTCTCTCTCTCTCTCTCTCTCTCTCTCTCTCTCTCTCTGGTACACACACACACACACACACACACACACACACACACACACACACACACACGTTTGTTTAAATAATTATCAGTGTCTTCAGTTAGGATGACGCATTTTGTTGAATGTATCCCGTTTTCTTCTCTAAAATATCGGTTGAACTGCTATTGGTGGTGATGCTGGTATGTAGGGGTAGGGAAGGGGGTTCTTAGCTTATTCCCTGATCAGGGCAAGGGCTGGATGAAAAAAAGTATGTAATGCTTACTCTGTAACCCTTGAAAAATAAAGATTATTCATTATTCACTCATTCATTCTCTCTCTCTCTCTCTCTCTCTCTCTCTCTCTCTCTCTCTCTCTCTCTCTCTCTCTCTCTCTCTCTCTCTCTCTCTCTCATTATGAGCCGGTGGGAACAAATGACATAAATGCAAAACTGCATACCCACAGGGGACTGCCTGTTAAAAAGCACAAGAGTGCTTATTCCATTATCCTTGATATAAAAGAATATTAAATCAAATCAAATCATCCATATTGAGAAATGTTTTTTTTTCTCATATTTTGTACTCTATATCTTAATAATCACTGTGTCGAATGTAACTGATTTTTTGGTGTAAACTTTGAATTAATGATGTTTCTAAGAAAGCTGAATAACTATGTAACTATGTTAGTTATGATTATGATAGGATCATGAACATAATTTTATGATTATTATCATAACATTGATTTAGGTATTAGAGCATACATGTTTTAAATATATGTGCCTAAGTTATAGTAGATAGATTACTCTTATGTTTCATTGTACGATTTTAGTTAGAATTCAAGGCATATAATTATTTCCCTTAGATTCAAGTTATTGATGACAAGCACAAGAACCTGTAAAATATGTGTGTGTGTGTGTATGTGTGTGTGTGTGTGTGTGTGTGTGTGTGTGTGTGTGTGTGTGTGTGTGTGTGTGTGTGTGTGTGTGTGTGAATCATTACCCAATTTATCAAAATGTCATGTTTTAGATATGACTTATTTTGTTGATGGATGGTGGTGGATTGATGTTTTCAGTCATTTACCTCATCATATTCTCATGTTTGCTCCTTTTTTTTTTTCTTTTTTCATTCTTCCAAATCAAAATCATCATTGATTCTTCTTATTTTCGTTTCTGAATGAGTGCCTTTTTATATCATTACCTTATTATCGTATCTCTGTCCTATTTTTGCATGCTGTTTCATACTTGGTATGGTTTCTTGCTCTTGGTATTTGGATCATTATTATTGCTGTTGTGTAGTTAGAGGTTATTTTTTTTATCTTGATGTTTTCCCTGGAAAGGGTGGGGACTGGATGTAAAAAAGCACATGAGTGCTTATCTATTATCTTTGAATAGAATAATTTGCCTTGCCTCTCTCTGTCTCTCTCTGTCTGTCTCTCATTTTTGTCTCTTTTTTTTTATAACCTACTCCCTAGTACAAGCAATTTTTACATGTTGCGGCATCTTTGATACTCTGCCATGGGCACAAATACATTCCAGTCTTGTTTATATTAAGTCGTATATAACTGCAAACACTCTAAATCACAAATCTGTAAAGAAAAAGACTACTACTTTACTTTATAAGGGAAAAGGAGGCCTTGTCAATATCAACCCCATATTTGGATAAATTTCTCTCCCTTGGCAACAGGCCAACAGACTGGTTTTAAAGTGATACAAGCACTCCTCATCCACAGGTAGTATCTGGCATGAAATAAGGCAATGCAATCCAAATATCAATGTTTATGAGTTTTCCCCTAATATTCACTCACTCACTCACTCATTCAGTCCCATGTCCCAAAAGACGTAGGGGGGACATGAGAGAAGACGCAACGGAGATCTTTTTCCATGCTTCACGATCCTGTGTGGCTAGTAGGAGGCGTTGCAGGGGTTGGGCAGTCCAGTCTTTGATGTTGTCAACCCCTGATTTCTTTTGGCGGCCTCTTCTTCTCTTGCCCTCGACTGTTCCTTGCAAGATGGTTTTTGCTAGGGTGTTGTGTCTTGTGGTGTGACCAAACCACATCAGCTTTCTCCTCTTTATGGTGGAGAGCAAAGGCTCTTGGGGGCCCACACGCTTTTTGATTTCTTCTTTCACATAGTTATTGGTCTTGCGTTCTTTGTATGATATTTTGAGGAGTCTTCTGTGGCACTTGTTCTCGAATGCTTGGATTCTTCTCTCTAACTCTGCTGTCAGAGTCCATGATTCACAGCCATATACTGATATAGGAGGATAGATATCACGAGGGATTTGTAAAGGTGGTATTTGGTGCAGAAGCTGATGTTGTTGCTTCTGATGATCCTCTGGAGTCTGACTAGAGCAGATGTTGCTGTTGCAATGCGAGCTTTCACTTCATTGTTTGATGTGCCATCTTTTGTTAGGATGGAGCCTAAGTATTTGAATTGGCTCACCTCTTCCAATATTTCTCCATTCATCTTTATTTCCGTGCTGTCATTACTCGCGCTGTTGACCATGATCTTCGATTTCTCTGTACTGACCTCCATGCCGTATGCGCTCGCTCGATCTGTTAGACTGTCTGTGAGGATTTGCAGTTCTTGTTTGCTGCTGCCCATGAGGTCAATGTCATCTGCAAATCTGAGGTTGCAAAGGGGTCTTCCACCAATGGAGATGGAAGCGTGGTGGTTTTGCAGTGTCTCTGTCATGATGTTTTCGAGGAAGAGGTTGAAGAGTACAGGTGAGAGAAGGCAGCCCTGGCGGACTCCAACCGTGGTCTTGAAGAACTCACCCACGTGATTGTTCATGAAAACTGCACTTCTTGCATTCTCATACAGAGCCTTGATGACTTCAATTAGGCAGTTGTCAATGTTGAAGTGCCTGAGTACTTGCCAGAGGCCGTCATGCCATACCCTGTCAAAGGCCTTTTTGAAGTCTATAAAATTGTGGTACAAGTCTTTTTGGTGTTGGAGATGCTTCTCTATCAGAATTCTCAGGTTGAAAATTTGTTCCATTGTGCTGCGTTTTGGTCTAAAGCCCGCTTGTTCTTCTGCCAGGAGTTTTTCTGCTTGGTTTTTCAGTCTGTTGAGGACTACCTGCAGCATGATCTTGCTAGGATGGCTTATGAGACTGATGGCTCTGTAGTTCTGACATTGCTTGAGGTTTCCTTTCTTTGGCAGGGGTATTA
>CM060346.1:27774641-27802141 GCA_030674155.1 Stramonita haemastoma
ATGATGGCCTACTCTTATGAAAAGTGGAACAGGATTTAACGTGTGCGCAAGATGTTCTGCGTGCGTTCGCACACTGGGCCTCGGTTTAAAGTCTCATCCGAAGGACATTGGGGGAGGTGGAGTCAGCACTGATGTTAACTCCAGGAGAAAAATCTCCTCGACCGGACTCGAACCCGGGTCATCAAATTGCCAGCGCAATGTTCTGACCACTAGGCTATCCGTCCCCCTCAGCCAGTGAGCACTCTGCCTAGTGATGAGAGCATTCTGCTCATGATCTGAAAGCCCCAGATCGAGCTACTATGGAGGTGCCTGTTTTAGAGGATTTGTATTTTTACCCTGGAGTTAACATCTCACTTCGCTCCCCTGAAAATCCTTTGGATGAAACTGTAAGCTGAGGCCTTATGTGCAGATATCTAGATGCATTCAGAATGCCATGCGCACACGTTAAAAACCTGTTTCATTTTTCAGAGAGTAGGAAATTTCCTGCTGGTAGGAACAGATGACAAATTTAAAATAAACGCCCTGCACACGTTGTGTTAAGACACCATCCTTGACATTGGAACGTGGTTACCTGTGGCTATAGTAAATGGTAGGTGAAAATGGTTGCATATATGGAAAATGTCACCATTGGTGAACCTTGCAGCTCTAGCTGAGAAATGAAAAAAAAAAATCACTGCCATCTCACACATTTGATTAAAAATCTTGAATCATTTGGCTTTCCCACCCCACAATTTGCTAACCCCCCCTCCTAAAAACCCACCAAATATACACAGAGTTCACTCCCTATTCTGTGTTACCTGTATTTAAGAGTCACTATACTGAGCGGAAGGCGCATAACACACCATGTGTACTAATTCCTGGTGCTGGTAGTATGTGCTGTGACAGTGACATGTATAGCTCCAACGTTCACATCACACACATTTTTTATGTCCTGACATGACATTACACAGCTGACAATGTCACAGGTCTTTTCCTGAAGAGGTAGAGGGCGTGTACTTGCCAGGAGTGTGTGGAGCACAAAAAAGCCAAAATCTGCGGTCATGTCTTGTGTCATCCTTTCAAAGGGGATGGGATCTCTCTCTTGACAGCTTGGCATTCTGTACAGAACAGAGCAAGCAGAAGGAAATGGAACAAATGGCAGCAGGATGAGAATAAGACAGAACACAGGGGGTTTCTCACTTAGTTCAAGTCACATCTCATGGTGCACTGCAGTATCTCACAAGTGAAGCATTCCTTTCTACAAAAAGAAAAAGAACAAAAGAAAAGGAAGTTAAGTGCTTAATACTATTAAAAGGATACTTAGAAAGCAAGAAGTGTGGATTCAATCCCTGCTTGTGCCCGAGACTCTCCCCTTCCCCCCTAATTCAATAGATGTTGAATGGTGCTGTGGGTGCTAGTCTTTCAGCTGACATGAGAAATCCAGGTCCCATATGCAACACTCATTTCAGCCTACATAAAAGAATACATGGCAACATGACACTTATTTCTGCCAAAATCTTGTAGAAAAAAAAAACCCACTCTTGTTTGGGGGGAAACCCCCAAAACAAATACAGATATATGAAAATAGAAAAAAGAAAAGGTGTTGCTACTCCTGAGGCAATGAACTCTCCCCAGCAGCCCAAATTTCATGCAGAAAAATCTGCTGTGACTGAAAGTGCCTATAGAAGTAACATTATTGTGCTGCCATCAGCCATGACAGAAAGGCTTGACAGGGAGTCCTGCTCTGAAACCTCTCTCTGGGCCATACCCAGTGGTTGCAGTCATAGCACATTGGGGCACAGATCCAGTGGAATGCAGACAGTTTGACCTGTGGAGGTGAATAGATGGGGGCAAAAAGCACACTAGTCACTGTAACAAGTAATGGCCATTGTGGGTTGATGGCAAGAAGCCTGGCTCCCCACAAAAACACCCAACCACAATAAACCCTAACAACACCCACTGCCCATAGTGCCCCATGAATTGAAGTCTTTCATTGTCTGAATATTTTTTTTAGGTATGTTCTTCTTCTTCAAATGCTCAGACAGCAACTACTGTTAACTGTCACATGGGCAAAATTGCAGTGTGCTGCTGTTAAGCACCTGAAAAGTCAGGCCCAGCGCATCCAACTTCGGCATGGGAGAAACCTATTATCTTTTAAGTCTCTCTTGAAAAATGGGAAGAAGACAGAAAATAGATGAGAAGGAAGTGACAGGAAGGAAAGGAACAAGGCAGAAATAGAGGGAGAGAAAAGAAGGAATTCATAGGACAGACTTGGGGATGCTATTTATACTAACACTGACAGACCCCCAGCATTGACACAGGGGGATGCCTGAATCATTACGGAACATTTTCTGTCAGTGTGATCATGTGGTCCAGCAGGAAAGTAGACCTGCAGCAAATGTTCTCAAACATATCCATTTCTGCATCCCTTTGTGCACAGAACCAGCGTGACATAAACTGTACAGGAAAAAAAAAGACAAAAAAAGACATGAATGAACACCAGGTTTACTGTGTGTAATGACATGCTCTTAACCAGTTCTGAAGGGAAAATATCAGTTGTTGTTGCTGCTGGTTTCAAAGACCAAGAATTCAAAAAGAAGAAGATGAAGAAAAAGAAAACCCAACTAATCAACCAACCAAACAACAACAAAGAAAAAAAAAGAAGCACACTGTAACATGAAGGCCCACCATGTCGCATGGATAAGATATGAAGTAATTTTTTTTTTAAACATTCCAGTAGGCTTACAATGTGAACAACATTTATAATGGGCATTTTTATATATACACAAATATATCCATCCAAACCCACATCCAAGCACATGCACGCGTGCGCGCGCACACAGACACAGACACACACACACACACACACACACACACACACAAAAGCAAGCAGAGTAAGATGGCTGTGCACTGTACATGATTAGGTTATTTCTCAACAAGAAATGATGAGGTAGGTGGGTTCTAAAGTCCCACACAGTTTAAGGCTGATTGTGATGGCTACATGAAATAGAAAAAGCTGTAGAGCTCTTCAGTTCCACCTGCAGTTCTTTTTTTTTTTTTTTGCATACTTCTTGCTCTGCTTGTTCTCTTCCTCGTCTTTCTTAAATAAATTACTGATAATATGTCCATGCTAGTTTGACTTACTGTAGTGTACAGTTAAGCGTGTGCCCATGCATCAGTTACAACAGCTGGTATGACAAAAATGTGGTCCTTATCTCCCAACATTCTGCTGCCCTCTCAACACAAAGAGGAAAACGTCAATCACCTGTTCGAGAGCGCAGAATAATGGATTACTGACCAGGAAATCAGTTTCCAAACCTGTGGGATATTCCTTGCAAATCCTTTCACTGTCTTCATTTATATCTCAACCTCACTGCTTTATGGTCAATGAAAATACATACCTTTCAAGGAATAGATTACGGGCAGAAGTGTAAAATGGCCAGCTGTATGATCATTTACTAAGTAACTGGATAACATGGCCATCTTCTGATGACTGGTAAAGGCTATGTCTGTGAACAGTGCATGGTGGAAATAAGGCTTCATATTTGAGATGCATACAACATGGCTATAATTGAGTAAACTGGACCTTCCCATATCAATGAATTGGAAGGGTCACCAATATTAGCCTAGGAATCATAATGGTTAAGAGAAGTTACTGTTGTGACAGGTGTGCTTTTTGGTCCAATGTGCTGTTTGAACAGACAAAACTCGTCTGTATACCCATGGCCTGTGGTATGCATTTCTTTTTAATCTCCTCGTTGCTTTCTTCTCTTTAAGGAAACAAAAAGCAGTTCAGGACTTAATTGTCCCCCTCCCTGCGGCTTTAACACTTTCTACTTGGGTAACAGATTTATCCATACAATGCAATTATCTCACGTGGATGGGGTACCAATTCAACCATACCTCAGCAGTCACTTTTGCTTTCACCCTCCCATTCTGTTCTTTTCTCACCCAGTTGTTTAGCTTGTTGGCTTTAGCTACTACATTGGCAGTACATTATTCACAGCTGATTTGCATATATATGAATTGAGTGTGTTTTGGGTTTGTTTGCTGTTGTTGTGCATGCCACATGCTTGAAGTATATCTTTGGCACGTCAGACTTTCACAACTGAAAATGTGAAAGGTGTTTAAATGACGGTGCTGATGAAGACAATGTTTCCTATAGTGATAGTGTGAAGTTTGAGCCTCACAATACTAACTCCATGCCACTTCAGGAGAAAGGTTAACCAGCTGGGGGGGGGGGGGGGGGGGGGGGATGTGGTGTTGTGAGTACTGCTACAGGGAAACACCAACTGCTTGCATGAAAATGAGCCACAAGCCACAGGGTAAAGTGCCAAAATGTTGTGTGTATAAAGTAGTGTAAAAAAAAAATGTAACCAGCCGCCATGGCGCAGTGGTTAGCACCTTGGATTCCGGACTGAAAGGTCGTGGATTTGATTCCCATAAGAGTCATAGGGTTTTTTCGGGCTCCAGCCAGCTCCTTCCCAGAGTGAGTGTGCTGTGGGCTCAATGGGAAGACTGGGACCACACAGTAGAGCTTCATCTACTTTACAGATGGAGTTTGAGAGTGTTGCTCAAATTACCTGACCAACACTGCAGGTGTCTGTATCTCTCCGGCCCCGTTGACATTGGGATATATTATGATGGTAAGCACAGGCACAGCCCTGTCAAGTAGTCTCAGAGTACATGCACTTCCAGAGCAGCATCATTACATCATCCGCATTGTCATCGATCACCATGCAATGAAAAAATTGCCTTGCCCTCTGATTCCATGGTCCCAGTTGCTCTGGTCTCATGATGATCTCAGGTTCGGTTTTCCCATACGCTTCTGTGCCTATGGTGAGTTTGTGTCAAAGCCTTTGGGGTTGGAGGTTTGAGGGGGGTGGTTGTTGGAGGGATGTTGTGGTGGTTGCCACCTTCGGGGGGGGGGGGGGGGGGGGGGGGGGGGGGTCTCACTCAGTCTGGCTCCGCAACTGAGCTAATACTGCCGTTAGTAGGGGGCTTAGTAGGTGGTGTCCTGCGTATGTTAGCTCAGAACAGGCACCACTGAACACCACCAAAGTGACCCAGCAGAAGTGCAGGGCCCCTCTGGCTGGTGACCCCATGGTGGCCCAATATTGATGAGCCCCCGGTGGACATTCAACCCTGAGGATGAGACATAGCAAACCTTAGGTATGGCTGTGGTGGGGAGATTGAAACGAGCGGCGTGGGAACAGTAGGGATAATAACATCACAGAATTTGAGGCAGCCCCCAAAAAAACAACAAAATTTTAAAGGCCAGGAAATTAGTCGGACAAGGGAAGAAGTGTTATATGTATAAATTACATGACTGTCACTGCAACAATGTGTACAGTTCTGTAGTTGGGAATGTGTGGAGTATTTCATGGGATGTTGTGCTGGGATAAAACTATTGTATTGCAAGTACCTTATGTTTCTGTTGGGTTTTTTTAATTCTTGCATGAATTGTTTTGTTATTGTGTTGTATTTGTTGCAAGCATTGTGTAAGAATCATAAGTGCAGCAGCCCCTCACCACTTGAAATTATACCCATTACATCATTTCACACAATAAATAATTAACCTATATTTTATGCAGTATACACTTTAATGCACACATTCAGTAGGCAGTCATTCACCCATACAATGTCAGTGTTTCAGAAGAAGTGGGCTCTAAACAAAAAAAATATGATTTTATTATGATGACTGGGTGCACAAAGGGAACATACAGCTGAGGGAACATAGACTTGCTCCCTGAATTCACTCGGCTTCCATAGGCTAGAGCTAGTCCACAGAGACTGCAGTGCAGCTGCACTCGTGGAGTACTAAGTATTAAGTAACCCGGGTTGCTAGTCAAATTATATTCCAAAGCCCAAGAGCTTGTGGTTCAAGTATCCAAAGAGGCTGTGTTGTGTGGCGGTAACCTAGCAACTCACCCTCACGCACCGTGGTGCGACTTTTTAATGTGACGTCAAGGGTGAACATTCCAAACAACCGCGCGATTGAAATTTGCCATTTTGACAGAACGCCTCCCCTTCTTAACTTTTTTTTAAAACCTGCTCCTTATAGACCCTTAGACACCATCTCGTAGTCCCTTAATCAATTCCTGCTAGGACATAAATTCAATCACAACAACAACAATAACACCTCCCCGGCTGAATGCCGGGAAGGTACACTGATCCAACATGGCCACCTTTAGCCAGATACTCGCAATAGGCCTTAAGCCTCGCCCCTTAACGTGGAAAGTGGTTTTGAAGTTTGTACTTCTAGCTTCCCTTGTTATTCTTATTCTACATAAGCTGATCTATCTGACTCAAATTTCCCGGAAACGTGTTGTGGTGAAAAAGGCAAGCAGCGATGACTTCGACGCACAAAGCACACAACAGCTGAATGCAGTGTGGAGTTGGGACGACTCCACCCTCTATCTGGCCGAATCTGTGTTTGTTTTGTTGCCGTTCAACAATGCCAAACACAACATCAATTTGCAGCAGAAATTCCAAACTTGCGTGACTTCAATGTCGGAAAAGTCGTCAGTTCCAATCGTGCTGTTCGTCGTTGGGGACGCTGAAAGCCAGGCAATTGCTGCGTCCGTTGTAGGCGGTCTCAAGAAGAAAAACGTGAAGGTAAGTGATGCACAGTTTTAGAAAAGCCTACAATCGTTTGAGGCCTAGTACTGGGATATTACCGTTTATAGAAGCTGACAGAATACTATTTTAGTAACGGTTTACAGTTTGGAAGTGGATAGGTGGAGCTTGGAGGTGTTGCTTTCTTCTTCCATTATTTTTTTTCCCATTAGCCTGATTAGGGTAAAAAAAATTGCATGGCCATATCGAGTAGAATGCGCAGTGCCTGGTCTTCAGCGCTTGTAAAGTTCTCAGCAGGAGGTGTGCCGGTGGGCTTCAGCCAACACATTCCAACTCCAGGACAGCTCATTAAAAAATAAAGAAAAGACAGGAGATTACTAATGGGCTGGTTAGGCAGAACATTAAACTAGTTTCAGAGCCAGAGAGAAAGAGAGACTTACAAAGGATAGAAAAGGGGAAAAAAATTCCCACAGAATTTTCAAAAAGTGAAGATGATGCTTATACTGAGAGAGACCCTAGCATTCCAACTGGGAAAGGGGGGGGGGACCTTAGTTTAACTGTATTACCTTTAGGCAGAAGCTAAGGATGGAGTAGTGTGGTTGTGTTGGTCAGTATATGAATGATATGGTGTTGTAGTTTGTAAACAGATATTTAAGCTTTTGCCATTTAGTTTTGCGCAGTATCGTCAACATGTTTACCTATTTACATAGTATATCACATTTTCTGTCTGTGATTCATTGATCAGTATGCAACGATGGCTTCTTACACTGAAAGACTATCAGCGGAAGTGAAAAGTTGCATTCAAAACACCTTGTGTTAAAGCTGAATAATACATGTATTAATAATTATATACTCGAGTCATTCTTTGCTCTTGGTCACTAAAAAGGGGCATATGAGCACAAGTTTTCAAAATCATTGGATGGACTTCAGAGTGGGCAATTCAAGTACATCAAGAAAAGGAAAATTAACTACAGAAGAAATAAAATTGGTGGCAAAAGCTGTTTTTCTGTTACTTCTCATGAAAGATAATAGTTATGCCAAAATGTAACCAGTGTTACAACATAGTTACATACACTGCTACATCATCAATTAATCCATAATGCACCTGATTTTAATGACATGACAATATGCATGGGCTTACCTGTTGATAAAAGTGATTCTTGTTAGTAGTAGACACAAGTAAGATTTATCATATTGGAGGTTTACACATACATGTGCATTTTCAGCCAATGGTTTTTGCAACACTGTAACAACTAGCATGTTACATAGTTGCACTTTAACCAAAACAGTTTTTATAAAAGAGTTGTAAGATAAAAAATAATATTTACCATTACCATGTTATATTTGTTTCCTAGCTGATAAATCGACAGTGCTAAAATGACTTACAACAATTTTGCAATAAATAAATCAAATTAAACTTAAGGCTTAACTCACTAACTGTGTTACACATGACACAAAACACACAAACAAAAACCACAACATCAAGTAAACATTGATAATTTTATTGAAACAGTTAACTTGTGTCATTCTTGTTCTCAAAGGTTTTCAACTCATGCAAGCACTTCCAGTCTAAGTTTCAATCTTTAATTCAGCCGCTAGAGGGTTTGTTTTGGGGTGGTGGTGTTGTTGTTTTTTTTTTACCTAAACATAGCCTCACAAAAATGTATTTTTTAAGCAAAACATTTTGAGTCAGTGCCAAAAGGTTGTGCCAAAAACAGGACACAGGTCATAGAATTGTGAAATCGTATAAAAATCTCAGGTCATAGAATTGTGAAATCATATAAAAATCTCTGTAATGTTCGAAAGGTAAACCATTTACCTGCATGAAAACTAAAAGCAAAAGATAACTTATAAATGCATTATTTTTTCTGATAACATGGATAATGTCAGACCACCCACAAAAAGTCAGTTATTGATGCAGGACATGAAAAATGTCTACAATTGTACAGTTAGAGTTTAGCAAGGGTCATGAAACAAGGGCTTTTATGGAAGATGGATGACATTACTATAATGATGAAGAAATTCAGTGGTTTTGTCTGAGTTATAACTGGTGAATGGAGTACACTTTTCATGTCCACCACCATAACTGACACAAGTTCATGTTTGTACTTTTTCATGTTATGCAAACTTCTACTGCAGCTGTCATAGAGCATAAAACAGTTAAATATGCCCATTTTAAAGACAATGAAGCACTCTTAAGTAATCAGGTTCTCTTTAATACGTTTTTTGAAAGAAAGAATGTATGTCAGTTATGACATGGACATGAAAAGTACAAGAAAATCTGCTTTTTCATTAAATCCACTTCTGAGATGACCCCTTGAATCATGGTCTGCAAAATCACTGGGTACAAAACAAACCAAATGAGTAAAGTTTATTAGCTATTGATCGCTGCTTTACATGGCTGATAAGATTAATGTCTCAGTTATGATTGTGGACATTTCTGTAGAGCTGTTGGTGATAACACTGACATGACAGAAATTCCAGAAAAGTGAATAAAAGCATCGTTCTTGCCGTGTGCTTCATGACAATCGATGTGTTTGTGTTTGGCAGTGCTTCAAATGCATTTTTTAGGGCCATTGCATATGTTTTTCACCGCAGAGATGATTCCTGTGTCAGTGATGATGATGCAAACGGCCGTGGACATGACTAATAGTAATACACCAACAAATATTTCACTTGTCTCGCATGATATGCTCCTGGTTTTTCTTCTTTGGAAGAACATGTGACCTGGTGGTTGTAAACAGACTACAAATGGCAGAGACAAGCAGCACATAAAATTTTTACAGCAAGATGGTTGGTGGTGATGATTGGACATGAATTTAGAACACGGAAGATTTATTCTGTTTTTGAAAAATGTGTAAACTGAACATCTTCCTAAATAGGTTTATTATGACACTAACACATCTTGCTTTAATAAATTTAAGATGTTGCCTCATTTCCAACATAGCAAAAAGCAACAAGAAGCAAAGAAGGTGACAGGTCTCTTGGACATGACAAGTCATAACTGACCAGTTCAACTTTCTGATGTAACACAAACTTCACCAAAAAGCATGCACATATGATTTAGGGATGAAAATGTTGGCAAAGGTATAGTATACATGTTTTAATTGTTCCATATGTTTAAATTTTTGTTTGAAACTTAGAATGACTGTAGTGACACAATGTTTGTGGCCTATCATTAAATGGCCCATTTTTGATTGATCGATTGGGACTATTTCCTTTTTACAAACATCAATTTTATGAAGTCAATCAAACGCATCTTCCTAACATTGTGGTGTCTATCTTTTTATGGTATAAGCTGACAGAATTACACAACCAACTAAAGAAAAAAATATTGTAAGTAGTTTATTTTTCTTATCAAGCACACTAGGGTCTGCCACAACGACCTTTTGGCACTGTCTCATTTGATACATTGTAATGTGCTTCCAACAGTTAGCACTTAAATTCTTTGCAAAAGAGATGAAAAACCACCAAGCAAAAGAGCAGAACAGCTGACTTGCTTACACTACAGTGAATTATCAACTACTCTCATAGTCATATCCAGATTTACTGACCAATTCCACCTTAAGATTGCTTTGCATAACTAGTCATACAGTACTTTTCATTCGCAGAAAAATGAACAGCTTTCAATTTGTATGTTAATACTCTCAGTGTATCTATGCTGTGATGGGCAGCTATGCACCGTGGACCTGGGCAAGCTAGGAGAAATGATGAAGCAAACCATCAACAACATGAAAAAATACTTTTCCTACAGCCAGGACTCCTACTACAAGCACACCCTCTTCTTCGTCTCCATCGCCATTCACCGCCTGGCCCCGCCCGCCCTTCCCCGCCTCATCATGCTGGATGCGGACCTCAAATTCCACGACGACATCAAGCGGCTGAACGAGCTCTTTGACCGCTTCCTTCCCTCCAACCTCTTGGGCATCGCTCGCGAAAACCAGCCCGTGTATCGCCACGTCCTGTCCCAGTACAGACAGGCCCACCCAGGCACGCGAGCGGGCGAACCCCCCCGGACGGTCTGACAGGGTTCAACAGCGGAGTGCTGTTGCTGGACCTGGATCGCTTGCGGCAGTCAAAGCGCTACAACGCCTTCCTGGACAACCATGTGCTGGAGAGTCTGTCGAAGAAGTATACGTATGTGGGTCACCTAGGGGACCAGGACTTTTACACCCTCATCTCCTTGGAAAACGAAGACTTGTTCTTTGTGCTGCCCTGCGGGTGGAACCGCCAGTTGTGTCGGTGGTGGCTGGACAAAGGGTATGAGGATGTGTTTGATAAATACTACACCTGTCCAGGAAAGATCAGTATCTACCATGGCAATTGCAACACTCCCATCTCCTGAATGACTGAAGCATGTCTTATTTAATGTCTTGTCTGTCTTGATTGTCCTCAGTGACTCGTAATTGATGTGTGTCTGTGTGTGTGTTTGTGGGGGGGGGTGGGGTCTTTGTCCAGTGCGAAGTACTTGTGTAAAACTGAGTGTATTGTTTTTGAAATGCTAATGAGTAATGTGAAGGGGTTTGGGTTTTGTTTGGGGGGGGGTTCTTTTTTTTAATATAATTTTTTGAAGAATGTTGCTTGAAGTTGCGTAGCCCAAATCAAAAGTTCTCCTTCGTAAAATTCCTTGACATGCATGTATGCCATTTGTATGTTCTTTGAAATCCAGAATACTTGCCATAGGTCTAGATGCAATAATCCCACAACTACCATTGTTAGTCTTGTGCTTTGCTGCAAGGTGAAATCTGGGTGTGAAAGTGTCAAGTTAGTCTATCATCACAACAGGAGAACTGTCTATATCATCACCACAACAGGGGAATAGTCTGTCATTACAACAGGGGAATTGTCTATATCACCATAACAACAGGAGAACAGTCTATATCATCATAACAACAGGGGAATAGCCTATATCATCACAACAGGGGTATAGTCTATATCATCATATCAACAGGGATATTGTCTATATCATCACAACAGGGAAAGTCTAAATCACCATAACAACAGGAGAATAGTCTATATCATCACAACAGGGGAACTGTCTATATCATCATAACAACAGGGGTATAGCCTATATCATCATAACAACAGGGAAATTGTCTATTTCATCATAACAGGGGTATAGTCTACATCATCACAACAGGGGAACTGTATATCATCATCAGAACAGGGGAATAGTCCGTGTCGTCACAACAGGGGAAAGTCTTATCATCACAACAGGGGAATAGTCTATCATCACAACAGGGGAAAGTCTTATCATCACATCAGGGGAATTGTCTGTATCATCACAACAGGGGAATAGTCTGTCATCACAACAGGGGAATAGTCTATCATCACATCAGGGGAATAGTCCGTATCGTCACAACAGGGGAATAGTCTGTAACATCACAACAGGGGAATGGTCTGTAACATCACAACAGGGGAATAGTCTGTATCGTCACAACAGGGGAATAGCCTGTAACATCACAACAGGGGTAGAGTCTATCATCACAACAGGGGTAGAGTCTATCATCACAACAGGGGTAGAGTCTATCATCACAACATTCTGCATTCCAACTTTGGGGATAAGAAGTTTAAAGCATGGGAGCCCCATGCCACATGCACAACAAAAGTGTAACACAATCTTAGCCTTTGGCTGTTTTAAACCTAAATTGTGATGGAAAGGATACCCCCCATTTTTTTAGGCCCAGCCAAAGATGATAGTATACCAGTAGTATATTTATGTGCAGTAAATGGTAGCAGGTTCTGAAAAATGAAAGCTGCTTTAAAAAGTTGACAATCACTGATGGGAAATTAAGTCAACATAAATAGATTGTTCTAACGTTCAAAATATGTTCACATGTAGGAGTTGATATGTACACACGCTTACAGTACATAGATTCAGACATATGCATGCTTATACATATAAGTGCTCGCACATGCATGCATGCATGCACGCGCGCACACGCACGCACGCATGTGCACACACACACACACACTACTTACTAATTACCGTCTTCTTTTTTTTTACCATTCCCAGATGGATGGGTGGTGTCGAGGTAACACGCCTGTCTACAAAGCGAAAAGCTGAGGTCTGAAGTGGGCAGTGGTTTGAATCCCATTTGGGCCCTAAACTTTTTTGCCCATCCATTAGACCATGAGTGGGGGGTCGTGAATGCTAGTCTTTCTGATGAGACGATAAACCAAGGTCCCCGTGTGTTAAACTAAATTATTTAGCACATGTAAAAGAACCCATGGCAACAAGAGAGTTGTCGCTGGCAAAATTCTGTTGGGAAAAAAAAACACTGACAGGGAAATACAGCTGCAGACTGGAAAAGAAAAATATAATGGGTGGTGCTGCTATTGTCGAGGCGTGCTCTCCCCAGGGAGAGCAGCCCAAATTTCACGCAGAGATATCTGCCATGACTTAGAGTAGTATATAAATAAATAGCATGAAGTACTGCAATAGGTTTGATAGCTGACAAGATTGACCAAAATGCAATTTAAAACACCTTTTTTTCTGTTAGCTTTATCTGTCACAATATTTGGCTTGCTTACTGTGTTAGCTATGAAGAGAAGACATATATGTATGTAATCATTTGGTGGGGAAGGGGGGGGGGGGGGTGCTTTTTCTACTTGAGTTTGTGATATTTTATGTGAGACTAATTTGAATATCATTCCTAAAAAGATTGAAAATTGTATGATGCCTGTGGATAGTTGTATCCATATATATTTTACATGATTTGTTACAAAAAGATGAAAGTTGTATAATACATGTGAATAACTGTATGCGTATATATATATTTATTTATATAGATATGATTTATGATGCATGCTGTTCTGTTGCGGAGTCAACACAGAATCAGAATCATGGTAGGGGGGGGTGTGTGTGTGTGTGTGTGTGTGTGTGTGTGTGTGTGTGCATGCTTGCCCACACGCGCGTACTCATTCATGTGTGTGCATATATATTTTGTAATCCTAGGCACTTTGCTTTTTCTTCCTCTAACACTCAGACAGCAACAGTCTAACGCTCAGACAGCAACTATTGTTGTCTGTCATATGAGCGAAAATACGTTGCTCTGCCATTAAGCGCCAGACAAGCCAGGGCCCGGGGCATCTGACTTTGGCCTGGGAAAGCATTGTTCTCTTTTAAGCCTTTCTGGAGAAAAAAGCAGGAGAATTAACCAAGAAGGCAGAAAATCGACAAGAAGGATGTGACAGGGAAAAAAGGAGCAAGGCAGAAACAAAGAGGGGAATAGAAGAGAGGGAGTTCTGAAAACAAAATTTCCTGAAGGTGGGGGTTTTGTTTATATTAATTAACAGCTTTGTTTTGCTTCGCTTTGCTTTGCTATGATTTAATTTGATTTGATTTGGGGGGGGGGAGCTTTTGTGTTGAGTGGTTTATGTAAGTTATAGATATTGGATGGGTTTGTTTTTCTTATACATTTTTGTTTTACTTGCCATAAGGGGTTTTTCTTTCTTGGTTGGGGGAGGGGAGGGGGGGGGCGGGTGCCTTAGGGCTCATTTTTTATTTTGTGTGTGAATAACTTTGCAGATAATTTTCTTTGAGATGTAAAGCTAGTGGTACATTCTTCTGCATGGATATTTAAACGGTTGTGTGTGTGTGTGTGTGTGAGTGCGCGCTTGTGTCGGTGTGTGTGTGTGTGTGTGTGTGTGCATGCGCAAACTCTCGGCAGAGAGAGAGGAGGGAAAAAGGTAAAACAAGGCAGGAATCTCTTCACCGTGAACTAAATTTTGATTACAATTCTTTTAATTCTTCATAGAACCGGTTGTTGTTGTTTTTTTTTAATTCTGTTCATTTTTCATTTTTTTAATAATTTAATATTCATGGTATTCTTAACAGAAGTTTGTAATAAATAATAAAACATCATTTGCATCATTTGTATATATATTAACCCTTTCAATATGGCAAGCCTGTTTTCCGGCTCAGCTTTCTGCTACCCTTCAGTCCTGTAAGGAGGAAAACCAGCACAACCAAATTTTCCTTCAATTCCTGGGTTTCTGAGGTGCAGAGGAGGGCAAAATTGGTACCTAGGTAAATTTTACATACAGGCACAGGAATATTTATAAACATTCTCATGGGAAAGGAGAAGCAGTGTTTGCCGTATCAAAACTACTTTCCAGAGTCCATTGATGCCAGTTAGCCGCATGACGGATCACTGTAAACAAACCCTCCTCTGGCACTGTTATCTCCGGGAAATCGGCGGACAGGACTAAAGAGGAGAGCGCCAGGGCAGGAATTCAGGATAGGGGAATTAATTGTCAGCAGATATTCAGTGCTGTAAGGGTTAAGTAGACCATGCGGCCTTGTTCATTTTCTTCTTTTTTTAATTTGGATATTTTTAAAGTTATTTTTATATCATTTTCTCCATTTGACCAACTGTGCTGACCCAGCTTTTAAGTAGGTGTAACTTAAGTCTGCATGGGAATTCTCTCCAGAAAACATTTTTATTGTGGGGGGGGGGGGGGGGTTGGTTTTAGGGGTTTTTTTGTTCCTCAGCTAGAACTCAAGAAGTTCACCAATTGTAAGATTTTTGCATATGTGACTGTTCCCCCACCCCACCATACACTGATATAGGTGGTGGCATACAGATTTTCAGGATGGTGTCTAAACACCACACTACATGCATTTTTGATATTTTGTCATTTGTTCCTACCAGTATGCAACCATTCCCCCCCCCCACCCCCACCATATAGGTAGCTGCATTCTGACTTGGGGATGGTGTGCATGCATTTTTAAAATTTTGTCACCCATTCCTACCAGCATGAAAAGGCCCACTCTTTTTAGAGGCAGGAAGGGTTTTTAATGTGTGTGAAAGATGTTCTGCATACATTCAGACATGGGGCTTTGGAGTCTCATCTGAAGGGCTTTGACATTCAGGTCAATTCTCTCGTCAAACTGGGGGGAAAGGGCAAGGCTGGAATCGAACTCAAAACCTTGCGGTTTACTTGTTTGGCAGGTGAACATCTTAATCATTCTGCCACCTTCCTTTTTGAAAACTTGTTTAAAAGGAAAAGGTTAAAATCTGATAATACAGGTGAAAGTGACTTTTTTCTGAAAGAAAATGAAAAGAACCACACATTTCAAGATGTTTTGTTTCTGGTTGGGGTTGGGATGGGTGTTTTTTTTATCATTATTATCGTTATTGTTATTATTCCTTGGCTACAGCTCCAATGTTCACCAGTGGTAAGATTCTGCTGCCCACCATAGGTAGCTGCATTCCAACTTCATGGATATTTTTTATTTGATCAGTTATATGATCCAGACAAAGCATTTTCTCAGGTTGAGACGTGACTGTTCTAGAACCACTCACATTGCAGGGTAATTAGTATGTAGTAATACAGTCTTGTCAACAAATGACTTCTGTTCTTGCGTGTGTGTGTGTTCCACTGCTTGAGCTTCGAGGTTTACCAGTGGTGAGAGTTTGCATATATATATGCCACCGTTTTCCCACCATCAGGTAGCCGCATTCCAACTTAGGGGATGACGTCTAAACATGACACTGCATGTGTTGATGTGGTTGTTGTTTTTTTTGATGTTGTCCATCCTATCCTACCAGCGCAAACAGGACCTACTCTTCTGAAAGGCATGCCTGGCTTTGATGTGTGTGTGTGCTAGGTGTTCTGCGAGCATTTACACACTGGACCTTGGTCTGCGTCTCATTCGAAGAACTTTCAGGGGAGTGGAGTCGGTACTGACGTTGACTGCAGGGGGAAAAATCCCCTCAACCAGGTGCCTTGGTGGTGGCTTGAACCTTGGCTGCCAAGCTTCACACTGTATCACTAGGCTGTCCCGCCCCCCAGCTAGGGTGTGTGATATAATCATGATTGGGATTGGATTGGATTGCTTTTCACTACTGCCATTGTCACTGCTGGACTGTGTTCACATGCTGTGTATTCACTTTGTGTGCGTGTGTGTGTGTGTGTGCACTGCTGTACCTGCTTTTGTTCACGTGTTGTGTGTGTGTGTGTGTGTGCAGACCTATGTTTAGTATACATTTGTGCTTGGGCATTTAATTAAGCACACAAAAAAGTTAATATTGGCATGGATGATTTTTCTTCCGTTTTAAACGGAATTTCATATTGGCATGGATGATTTTTTTTCATTGAAAGAATGTTAGATCCAAGACCTTGAGTCCTGTTGAAAATGATCAAAATGATAACCTGTGACAATCACCCAGAAAACCCTTGAAAATTGAGGCTTGTCAAGTATTTTCATAAAGAATAATGATTAAGTAAAGATGCATTTTTATGTAGAAAATAGAAAAAGGTTCAAATGCACGCAAGTGTGTGGATGAAATGAACAAGGACCATCAGACAACAAAGTCTCCAGAGCAGGTAGATATTAATTTGGCGCATGTACAGTACGTCTCCAGAAGTGGTCTATTGATCACCTAAAATTACAAAGGGAAGCAAAAACTAAGCATTGAATCTTGTGAAACAGACAACAGAGAGCTCGGAGGCTAGATTGATGAAGTAGCAACAGACAAAAGTGTTTTCACTGTGCGTGTGATACAATACATTGGCCTGCAAAAAAAAAAAAAAAAAAAGAGGGGGGGAGGGGGGAATGCAAGAGTTAGCTGAAGCCAACTTCCAAGAGCAGATTTGACGCTTTTATTTGGGCTCAAGTTGCCATGAAACGGATGCATGATAATGAAATTTGACACAACACAGTGCCAAATGTTCTGGATAAATAAAATCTACTTGCTGATTTTGTATAGGAATGACCTGATCAAGATGATTTATGAGTGAACAGTGTGCTTTTGGTTTCCACACATTCGGATATTTGATCTCAAGTGGAGCATTCTTTGCTGACTGATATTTATCAGTAGATGCTGTATCCAACTTCATAAGAAGATAGTTATGAACTGATATTTATCAGTAGATGCTGTATCCAACTTTATAAGAAAAAGATAGTTATGAACTGATGTTTATCAGTAGATGCTGTGTCCAACTTTATAAGAAGAAGATAGTTGTGAACTTGGAAGATTTTTTCTTTTTACTTGATAACACAAAACTTTTTGAAGCTTAAAACAAAAAACCCAATAGCAGTATAAACATGCTATATAAGATGACCGTAACAGTTTACAGTATCTCGGATGTTGTGCCTTAAAGTATTTATTTTAAGTGAAACAGTGTCTCCTCACACACACACACACACCACACACACACACACACACACACACACACACACACACAACACACACACACACACACACACACAACACCACACACAACACACAGATGCATTGCTTATTCAATGCACAATCTGAGAGAGAGAGGGTGCCAATGGTGTTTTAGGATGGCAATCAGTGATAGAGCATAGCATGGGTAGGCTACAAATGTAATGCTGCATGAATCACACCTTGAATTTCCTAAACTTCTTAAAAAGTTCTATACTGAGAGGTCTGTAGGAACCCTGTGAATGATCCACATAAATGGGGAATCAGACACATGCTCACACTCCCACATCTTTTGAAAGGCTTTCTTCTCAGGATCACACAACAATGCTGCCAGCCCTTTTTCTTTGTGGTTGTTTTAAGACAGTTTAAAAAAAAATAATAATAATAAAAGGATTTTAGATATTTTCATTTCTGGAATAATTTGTTTGGATTTTGAGAAAAAGCCTCAGCTTCAGGGGACTGTGCCCCCTGATCCCTGCATTTTAGGAGGAGAGGCGGCACCTCTCCCGTAAACTTACCCACTGTAGTATATACCTAATTTTGAGTCTGAAAGGTTGGTTACTTGGCTTTTGTTCATGTAGCTTTGCATGGTTCCGGTTTTCACTTATAGCCCAAGACATTTGGCAAAAGGTTGGTTTCTAGGCTCTTTTGTTCATGTAGATTTGCATGGTTCAGGTTTTCACTTATAGCCCAAGACATTTGGCAAAAGGTTGGTTTCTAGGCTCTTTTGTTCATGTAGATTTGCATGGTTCAGGTTTTTACTTATTATAGCCTAAGACATCTATATTTGCAGTGCAGTGTGATTATCTGGCAAATGGTTGGTTTCTGACAATTTTTTTAGCAATACCAGTATAAACATGGCTTTAAATGTGACAGTCACTCCGATGTTATGCCTAAAAGTGGTGTAAGTGAAACTCCTCTCACATGACACAGGTCCACCTGCAGTTAATGTGCATTCATAAACTCAAGGAATAGGAGATGTTCATAAGTGATTAGTTTATTGCCAAATTAATAGTCCCATTATACTTGCCTGCCAAAAAACAAATTGGATAAGACAACTAGAGAAGTTTTGAACCCACCCACCCAAAAAAACCACTGGCACAAGCTGATATGCATATGTATTAACAGTTCTATTTTGGGTAGAAGTCGGTGATAGAATCAGCATATGTAAAACTACATGATTCACACACGTGAATGTTTTAAAAATCTTGAAAATTCTTTGAAATGTCTTAATTTTATACTGAGAGGTCTATATGAATCTATACCTATCTAATGGGGAAAAGTCTTCAGGCCTAAGCTCACAATCCCACACATTTGAAAATATTTCCTGATTTCCTGCTCAGGCTCACACAACAATGCTGCCAGCACTTTTTTTTTTTTTTTTACTTGATTATGATTATTCTAGACAGTAAAGGGATTTTAGATATTTTCACACATGATAGGTTTTCATTTTTGAAGAAAGTCTATGTGTTAAAAAAAAAAATTGCTTCTACTTCAGGGGGCTGCGCCCCCTGAGCCTTGCTTTTTTTTTTCTTCTTTTTTTTTTTTTTTTAAAGAAAGGGAAGGGGTCACACCTCTTCCTTATGCTCATCCACTGTAATATTCTGTATGTTGACTGTAAAAAAAAACCCAGTAAAATGTGGGTTGCTTTGCTGTTATTTATGAAGTGTGTATTTCAGGTATTCACTTACACCCTAAAACATCTTTGTTTGCTATGATTATTTGATAAAGACTAGCATGTATCTGGTGGCTATTGTTAAAAAAAAAAAAAAAAAATTTTAAAGGTCAGTATTGGAAAAATAAAATTGAAAATCGCCCCTGCAATCCCTTTTTTGTGATTGCTTTAGATTCAGGATTTTTTGAGAGAAGTTTAAGGCTACGTTTATACTGCTACTCACAACTGTCAAGTAAGCATGAAAAAACATATACATGAGATACAATTTGTACTAAAGAAGTTTGATACTATGAAAAATCTTGATCTGATGACAATAAATTGAAAAATACTCATATTATTTGTATTGTGTGTGTATAGTGTCTGTGTGTGTGTGTGTGAGAGAGAGAGAGAGAGAGGGGGAGGATGGGGGCAATTGGTATCATAGAGAGATAAATATAGTTGTTGTTGTTGTTTTTTTTGGGGGGGAATATGTTTTTAGCAACAAAGTTATAAACTGTTGAGATTTTGCTTGAAATTCACAAAGAAGACTTCACAGTTTTTATCATCTTTAAGGAATACTTGTTACATCACTTTTTTTATTTAAAGGTTCTTCTCTTGTCTTGTTCACTTTACACCGTCATGTGTCTGGGAAATGTTATGGCATGACCTTTCCAGCTCCTCTCGTGGGCCAGACAGCTTGGTTTGCAGGGATGTCTCTATCGGCCACACAATCTTTCTTAGGTCACTGTATAGCATACATCTTTTAAAAATGTGGTCCATCAGGGTGTGGGATGTTCCCAGGTTGTGGATGACTTTGCTCTGTACGCTACGGGCAGTACTTTTACAGGAGTTCAGAGACAGCTACAACTCTGTGTGAGCAAGGTGCAGGAATGGGTGGAGGACAATGGGTTCAAGTTTTCGGCCACAAAAAAAACGAAGTGCATTCACTTCACTAACTTAGTTCAGAGAACACTTCCCAGACCCCGTCATTCATGTGGGAAAATCCACCATCCCGGCGGTGATGGGGGCCAAATTCTTAGGGATTGTGTTTGACCAGAGACTGAATTTCAGAAGTCACACACATCACCTGAGAACGTCCTGTCAGATTGCCCTGAACCTCCTGCGGGTGATCGCCCATACTGACTGGGGAGCAGACAGGAGAACACTGCTGCACATCTACAGGGCGCTGGTGCACTCCAAACTGGACTACAGGTGTGAGGTGTACAGCTCGGCTAGGCCTTCCTACCTGAAAGCCCTGGACGCTATCCACCACCAGGGGCTCCGGATCTGTCTGGGAGCGTTCTGAACAACACCGGTGTATAGGTTATACGCAGAGGGAGGAGAACCCTCTCTTGCAAACCGCCGTCTGAAACGGACCTTGAACTATTGTATGAAACTCTATTAATTCAGAGTATAATAACCCAGCTTACAAGTGTGTTCTCAACCCCTGGTTTCAGGCCAAGTTTGAGAAATTGCCTCTGGGCATTTTTACCCATCATTAAGGTAGCCATATTTTGACTTCAGGGGTGGTGTCTAAAACACAATACCTGTGTACATACATTTTTTAAAAAAATTATCTTCCCGTTTTTATCAGCACAGAATCGTCTGCTCTTCCGAAAAGCAAAATGGGTTTTGTAACATGTGCACAAGCTGTTCTGCATACGCTCACACACAGGGCCTCAGTTTATAATAAAGTCTCATTCAAAGGACTTTTGGATGGGGAAGTGGAGTCAGTACTGATGTCAACACCAGGGTAAAATCCCTAAAGCCGGTGCTTCGGTAGGGGCTTGATCCCAGGCTGTCCAATCACAAGCACAATGCTCTATAACCTCTAGGCTATCCCCCTCCTGTGCTTCTTACTCAACAGGAGGTCTGCCTGCGGGCTTCAGCCAACACATCACTACTTTACAGCAGCTCAGTTTTGGGATACAGGATGCATGCTGGCTATGTTCCAAAACCTGATAGAAATTAGGGGATCTTGAACATGCTGTGTTGATCTTGTGAAAGTGTGTGTGTGTGTATATTATATATATATATATATATTATATATATATATATATATATATATATATATATATTATATATATATATATATATATATAAAATTATATGCACAGAGGTAATCAAAACATTGGCAGGTCTGCATAATGTAGTTGACCTGGGAGATCATAAAAATCTTCACCTTCAAATTCGCTAGATACCTCTGCCGATACTCAAATCCATTAATTCATGGATTCACGGGAGACTGAAGTTGTATGGACGTAACCACTCGACTATATATAGAGTCTGTGACATGTGTTGTTTTTTGTTACCTGCAGCATCCTGTTTGAAGTCAGTACCGTGCCACAGTGATTCAAGGAGCTACAAGGGAGAAGTCACAGTACTTACTCAGGAAGATACATGGGTACATTGCTCATTTTATAATCCCTGAAGCCAGAGTGTGGCTGCCTTGATGGTGGGCAAACAGTTGCATATGCAAAACCTCACTCTAGGTCGATCTCTGAGCCCTAGTCAAGGAAACTAAAAAAATAAAAAATAAAAAATCAGTCACTTTACTGATGTATACGTGTGTGTGTGTTTGTGTGCGCACATGTATGTGCATGCATGTGTGTGTGTGCGTGCATGTGTGTGCGTGCGTGTGTGTGTGTGTTTGTGTGTTGCAGATAGCTGGCATGAGAGCCCAGAGTTTGTCAAGTACCTGGTGGAACTGAGCTCCTATGGCGTGCAGAAACTGGGTAAGTCGGCACAGAACCGGGCCTTGACTTACCACTTTTTTTTTTCCCCCCCTACTGTTAAGGTAAGCAGTGTGCACATGCAGCTGGCCCAAAACAGATGGAACCTGGTGATGCTGGTGGCACCACAGCCTCAGTCTTGGTATGACGCCTAACCCTCCAGCGTAGTAAGGCAAGACATCAGAGCATACATGGCTAGAATAGAGATGGGCCACTTGCACTGAGGGACCAGTTCCAGTCAACAGTATAGTGATGCATCGGCTTATTGGCTGATGAATTCATACGGTGTCTTGGGGAATCCACAAGAGACGTCTAGAGACCTGGTAATTTGTCTTCTTTCGGTGTCTGGGAAAAATAATGGCATGTCCTTTCCAGCTCCTCTCGTGAGCTGTTCAGCTTGGTCTGTAGGGTTGTCTCTGTCGGCCATACTTCCTTCCCCCAGGTTGCTGAATAGCATACACCTCTGACATCAAGCATCCTAAATATTCTTCTGTCATATCATTGTTGTTATTATTGTTATCATCATAATTATTTTTCTTCTTCATCCAACGTGCAGACAGCAACTGTTCTTGTCTGTCATTTGAGCAAAGATGCGTTGTGCTGCCAGTAAGCTCCTGACAAGTCAGGCCCAGCACATCCGACTTCGGCGTTGGAGAGAAGTGTTAACTTTGAAGTCTTTCTGGGGAAAAAGACAGGAAAATGGACCAAGGATTTCCAGAAGATGGGGATACTAGTTATTTATTCTGACAGACCCCTGATATCCCCTTGAGGTAATTGAACTGTTGTCTTTCTATCTTTGGTTGGGTTTTTTTTTTTTTTTTTCGTTCCATGACTAGAGCTCCAAGGTTCACCAATTGTGAGATTTATGCAAATGTGACTTGTTTTTTGCCCCACCATTTAGGTCGCCACATTCCAACTTCGGGGATGGTGTGTAAACATGACCCTTGTGTGCAGGCTTGTTTTTTATTTTCTTTTATTTGTCGTCCATTCCTACCGGCATGCTATGGCCTACTCTTTGCAAAGGCAGAATGGATTTTCAACATATGCGCAAGATGTTCTACATTTATTTGCACACAGGGCCCTCAGTTTATACTCTTTATCTGAAGGACTTAAAGACATTCAGCTTGATTCCCCCACCCCTCATCAAATTGGGAAGAAACGGGCGAGACTGGGAATGGAACCCAGAACCTCATGGTGTATTTGTTGGCAGGCAAATGCCTTAACCATCCTGCCACCCTTCTTACAGGGGAATCATTATCATCTTATCTATCTATCTATTATCTATCTATCCCTTCTATCTATCTATCTGTCTGTCTATCCCTTAGTCTGGTGACCGTGGGGGCACCCATGAAGACTTGACAACCAGTCCCCTCCATTCCTCTCTCTGTTCTGCCTTTCTCAAAATTTTGTTGAGTTCTAGGCCTGTCCATTCGCTGATATTGTCTTCCCATCTCTTCCTTGGTCTGCCTCTTTTTCTTCCTCCTTAGACAGTGCCTTGCAGTATTGTTTTTGCAAGTCCTTTCGATCTTGTGACATCCCCGTATCATTCAAGTATATGCTTCTTTACAATTGACAGAAGATTTCCGTAATGGCTTGCTGGATTCTGTAATGTACGTCTTCGTTGCTTATGCGGTCTCTGTAGGAGATGCCAAGGAGTCTCCAGAAGCATCTCATCTCCACCGCCTGTCCTCTTCTTCTCTCCAAATCATCCGTCAGGGGTCCACGATTCAACAGGCATGCAGGAGTATATGGATATGACAAGGGAAGCACACACACATAAATAAGTCTGATCCTGGGAGTGGAGCGAAAAAAAATTTTTTTAATCTTTCCAGATGGTGTTCAGTTCTTTTGACAGTGCTGTCCTTATCATTGTCATTATGATTATGGTCAATAAGCACATACATAAGTCTGATCCTGGGAGAGGAGCGAAATTTTTTTTTTTTAATCTTTCCAGATGGTGTTCAGTTTTTTTGACAGTGCTGTCCTTATCATTGTCCTTATGATTATGGTCAATATTATAAGCACATACATAAGTCTGATCCTGGAGTGGAGCGAAAGATTTTTTTTTTTATCTTTCCAGATGGTGTTCAGTTTTTTTGACAGTGCTGTCCTTATCATTGTCATTATGATTATGGTCAATAAGCACATACATAAGTCTGATCCTGGGAGTGGAGCGAAAGATTTTTTTTTTTAATCTTTCCAGATGGTGTTCAGTTTTTTTGACAGTGCTGTCCTTATCATTGTCCTTATGATTATCATGGTCACTATTGTGATTGCGCTTTTTTGTGTTGGCGGGATGGCTCACAGCCCAGGAGCCAGACCGTTTGGCGGAGGAGAAGAGCCAGATTGTGGAGGAGACCCAGGACCTGGCTTTCCACAACTACACCACCTTCATCCAGACTGCCAACTGCTCCAAGGAGATCTTCCAGGATGTCAGTCACTTTTCTCTTGTCTGTGTGTGTATGTGTGTGTGTGGGGGGGGGGGGGGAGGGGGGGGGGGGGAGGTGTTTGTGTGTGTAGGTGTGTGTGTAGGGTGTGTGTGTGTAGTGGGTGGGTGTGTAGGTGTCTGTTTGTGTGTAGATGTGTGTGTGTGTGTAGGTGTGTGTGTGTGTGTGTGTAGATTGTGTGTGTGTGTGTGTGTGTAGGGGGGTGTGTGTGTAGTGTGTGTGTGTGTGTGTGTGTGTGTAGGTGTGTGTGTGTGTGCAGGTGTGTGTGGTATGTAGTGTGTGTGTGTAGGTGTGTGTGTTCGTGTGTGTAGGAGGGAGGGGTGTGTGTGTGTGTGTAGGTGTGTGTATGTAGGGCGTGCGGGTGTGTGTGTGTAGGTGTGTGTAGGTGTGTGTATGTAGTGTGTGTAGGTGTGTGTGTGTAGGTGTGTGTGTATGTGTGTGTGTGTGTGTGTGTAGATGTGTGTGTGTAGGTGTATGTCTCTGTGTGTGTGTGTGTATGTAGGTGTGTGTAGGTGTGTGTGTGTGATGAGGAGGTTGGGGTGTTTGGGGGGTATCTGTTGGGGGGGGGGGGATCTGTGTGTGTGTGTTTATTTCTTTTATTCCAAGGATAATGGAATAAGCACTCATGTGCTTTTTTACAGTCAGTCCCTGTGTGTATGCAGTTTTGTCAATTTTTTCCTCCGTTCCCTCCAGCACACAATGGCCTACTCTTCCGAAAAGTGGAACAGGTTTTAACGTGTACTCAAGATGTTCAATGTGTGTGTGTGTGTGTGTCAGTGTGTGTGTGTTTTATTCTTTTATATCGAAGATAATGGAATAAGCACTCCTTTGCTTTTTTTACATCCAGTCTCCTGTGTATGCCGTTTTGCCATCTGTTCCCACCGGCACATGATGGCCTACTCTTTCGAAAAGTGTAACAGGTTTTAGCTTGAGCACAAGATGTTCTCTGTGTGTTCGCACACAGGACCTCGGTTTAAAGTCTCATCTGAAGGACTTTTGGGGAGAGTGGAGTCAGCACTGATGTTAACTCCACTCCAGGGGAAAATACCCCCTTGAACAGGATTTGAACCCGGGTCAGATAGCGAGCACAATGTTCTTACCACTAGGCTATCCTGTGTGTGAGTGAGTGTTTGGGAGGAAGGTGGGTGAGAAGAGGTAGGCTGGTGGGGGGGGGGAGCAGGTAGTTGTAGGTGGGTGGATGTAAATGTATGTATGTGAAGGGGGGGGAGAGAGGGGTAAGTCTGTAAGTAAGTATGAATCTTTTTGCTTGTTGAGATAAAGTATTTGGAAAGTATGCGTGTGTGTATTTGGGGGAGGGGGATATGTAACTGTGTATGTTACAAATCTCTGTGTGTGTGTGTGTGTGTGTGTGTGTGTGTGTGTGTGTGTGTGTGTGTGTGTGTGTGTGTGTGTGTGTTGTGAGGGAGAGAGAGAGAGAGAGAGAGAGAACAATTTCAGCATAGTTTATGACTAAAGACATGCATGGTTATATGTGCATACATTTGTGTGTGTGTTTGTGTGTGTGCATGCATCTGTGTGTGTTTGCATACGTTTATGCATTCCTCTGTGTGTGTGTGTGTGTGTGTGTGTGTGTGTGTGTGTGTGTGTGTGTGTGTGTGTGTGTGTGTGCAGTTTCAGATCATTGAGCAACACCTGGACGATCTGTTGAACAAGTTGCCTCCCTTCTCTGAGGAATGCAACAAGGTTCTGCAGAAAGCTCAGGAAATCAGCTCCAGGCGAGTTGAGGCTCTTGTTCTTGTTCTTGGTGGTGTTCTTAGTGTTGTTATTGATGTTCTTGTTTGGGTTCTTGTTCTTGTTTTGGTTCTTGCCCTTGTTTTGGAAAAGGGTACTGTTTTAGTTGGGGGGGGGGGGGGGGTGTTTGGGGTTTTTTTGTTGGGTTTTTTTTTTTTTTTTTGTCATTCCTTGGCTACAGCTCTGAGATTTACTAATGGTGAGATTTTGTGTATATGCGACCGCATGTTTCCTCCCCTCCCCCCCCCCCACCCCACCCCTATAAGGGTAGCCGCATTCTGTTAAAAAAAAAAAGTTAAAGTCTGTCCCAAGCCTAAGGCTCATCAGGCCGGTGCTTATCCCGGTTTCTGTGGCGTTAAGCGACTGAGAGTCATAGACTCCCCCCTGGATAGGACGCCAGTCTATCACAGGGTTAACCCCCAACACAAGGTTGGTACCCCTTTTACACCTGGGTGGGGTGAGAAAATAGCCGTAAAGTGCCTTTTCCAAGGGCACAACGCCATAGCTGAAAGCTGGGATCGAACTCGCAACCTTTAGATTACGAGTCCAACGCCCTAACCACTAGGCTACAGCGGCGGCTTAGCCGCATTCTGACCTCAGGGATAAAGTTGGAAATTGAACCTACCGATTTAGAGACCAGTTGGAAGATAGCTCGATGTCCTATTTGGTTTTTGACTGTCATGATGTTTGTTTGGTTGGGGTTTTTTGGTGGTTTTCTTCTTTTTTTTTGGGGGGGGGGGGGGGAGGTAGTGACTATCGAATATCGTAGACATTACTTCCCTACCTGGTGTGGATCACTATACAAAGTGGAAAAAAACAATTTCAGAATAATGCAATTAGCAGTCATTTGTTTTTGTTGGGTTGTTGTTGTTTTTACACCCAGTCCCCATGTACATGTAAATTTTGTTGTCTGTTCCCACCAACACGAATAGCATACTCTTCTGAAAGGTGGAACAGGATTTTTTTTTTTTAATTTTTTTTATATCACTTTAAAATCGGGGCAGATTTCTCTGCGTGAAATTTGGGCTGCTCTCCCCGGGGAGAGCACGTCACCTCACAAGCAGTGCTACCCAGTATTTTTCTTTCTTTTTCTTGTCTGCAACTGTATTTGTTTCCCTATCACAGCGGGTTTTTTTTCTATAAAGACAATCTTTGCCAGGGACAGCCCTCCTGTTGC
>CM060346.1:27809641-27834641 GCA_030674155.1 Stramonita haemastoma
TAATGATTGTCACAACCACCACCACCACCACCAGGCTGACTTTGTGTGTGGCTGCAGGTGTCACAGTTCCTATCAACAATTAAAATTTGTTAAAAAGATAGAAATAACCGTAACGATAATCACCACCACCACCAGGCTGACTCTGCATGTGTGGCTGCAGGTGTCGCAGTTCCTGTCCACGCTGGAGGTAGATTTGAACCGTGGGGTCGGGGGTCGGCTGGACTCGTTGCTGGGCCAATGCATGTACTTCGGACTGTCCTTCAGCCGTGTGGGGGCCGACTTCCGGGGCCTGGTGGCTCCGATCTTCCAGAGGGCTGCCCTCACATACTTTGAGGAGGCACTGAAAGAGGCCAACAAGAAGTGAGTTTGGGTAGGGGGTAGGGGAGGGGGGTAGGGGGTAGGGGAGGGGGGTATGGGGGGGGGGTATGGGGGGGGGGGTATGGGGGGGGGGGGTATGGGGGGGGGGGAAGGTGGAGGGAGGGGGAGCTGTTTTGTGTGAGGGGGGTCAGGGTAGGTGGGGGGGGAGGAGGTTGTGAATGAACAGTTGTGTTTTGTGTGTGTGTGTGTGTGTGTGAGAGAGAGAGAGAGATAGAGAAAAAAAGAAAAAGAGAAAAAGAGAGTGTGTGTATGTGTGCATGTAGCTCTGTGTGTGTGTGTGTGTGTGTGTGTGTGTGTGTGTGTGTGTGTGTGTGTGTGTGTGTGTGTGTGAGTGAGTGAGTGAGTGAGTGGGGAAAAAGTGTGTGTGTGTAATTGTGTATGTATATATGTATGTGTGTGTTTGTGTGTGTGTTTACAGGTTGTGGGGGGGGGGGGGGGGTAGTAGAGGGTATGTGCAGGTGTGTCAGTGTGTGCGTGTTTACTTGTGTATCCATACATGCAGGTGTGCGCAGGCAGCCATACATGTCTATGTGCTGATGAAAAGCTGCTGACTACGAGTGGTGGCTGGAACGGTGGAAGAATTTTTTAAAAATTATTTTAACATGAAGTCACTTTTTTTCAATAGGGCACAGAGGATAGCCTAGCGGTTAGAGTGTTGCACTTGTGATTTGATGGCCTGGGATTGAGCCTGGGTTCCAGCCACCACCAAAACACCAGGTACAAGGGGATTTTTTTTTGTCCTGGAGTTAGCATCAGTACCGACTCCACTCTCCCCAAAGTGCTTCAGTTGAGACTGCAAACCCAGGCCCTGTGAGCAAATGCATGCACAACATCTTCTTGCACATGCGTTAAAACCTTGTTCTGCCTTTTGAAAGGGTAGGCCATTCATGCCGGTGACAACATATAAAAATTGGGGGGGGGGGGGGGGGGGGGAATTGCATGCTCACTAGTGTCATGTTTAGACATCATACCCAAGGTCTGAGTGTGGCTCTACCTTGCTGGTGAGTGAAAAACAGTTGCCTATACTGAAATTTTACCATTGGTGAACCTTGGGAGTAGGAAGGAGAAATTCTTGAATGAGAAAATGCATTAAAACATGACACAGAGCATCAGCAAGCTTACACCTGATAATCTTGCTTTGTCAGGCGAAAGGATCTTAATCTTGTCTTCTGTGTATGCAGTGTATGTGTTGTTTGGAGGGGTCTTTTTATTTGTTTGTCGTTGTATTTTTTATTATTCCTCAGCTAGAGTTCCAAGGTTTACCAATGGTGAGATTTTGTATATGTAACTGTAATTACCCATGGTTAAGGTAGCGGCATTCCGACACTGGGGATGGTGTCTAAACACGACACCTCTGTGCATGTGGTTTAGTTGGCTTTTTTTGTTGTTGTTGTTTTTTTTTTAATTTGTCATGTATTCATACCGGCAACGCAATGGCAAACTCTTCCAAGAGGCAGAACAGGTTTTTAAAGTGTGCATAAGATGTCCTGCGTGTGCTCGCACACAGGACCTGAATTTATAGCCTCATCCGAAGGGCTTTGGGGGAGTAGAGTCAGTGCTGATGTTAACCTCGGGGTAAAATTCCCTAAAAACAGGCACCTCTGTGGTGGCTGAATCCTGGGCTGTCAGATTAGATTGTGAGCACAAGGCTCTAAGCACTAGGCTGTCTCCCCCCCCTGTGTATGTGTTTATTTCATGGCCTCTGCTTATGCGCGAGTATTCACTGATGTATATGGGAACTGTGTTGACAGGTTTGAGGAGAACATGCAGTCGTACAACCTCTTGGGAGTGACGTCGTCAGGAGGTCTGAGTTACGGACCCGCTTCTCAGGTAAAGAACCTAGACCTGCACTGCACTGCACTGGGCACCACAGTCGATCACAGCAGATTTCTCTGTGTGAATTTCAGGCAGCATTGCTCTTTTCAAAGTCAAAGTCAAAGTCGAAAGTCAAAATTTTATTTTCAGATGGTACATTGAGTAAGCATCGATTTGCTTTTTTTCATCAAGCCATCTTGTGAAGACACGCCATCGCTGGAGAGAGAGAGCGAGGGCAGCCTGAGTCGCCTGCAGAGAAATCGCCCATGACTGAAAATCCAGTGTGCACACACTCACAGATCTTGTACACGCTCATTTACAAGTCTGAAAGACTTTCAGGGAAGTGGATTCGGCACTGATGTTAACTCCAGGGGGTAAAAAAATCCCATTGAACAGGTGGTGTGGCTTAAACTGTCGGGTGTTACATTCCACGCTCTCAACAGTGCTGTTAAAACCACAAAGCTATCCAGCCCCACCCACCCATTTCAATATATATATGTGACGCTCCACCCCGAAATGAGTCGCTTAGCACATTACCCAATTTTTGCGCTAGGAGCCATAAAAGGCAGGTGGGGGTCAAGTTGTCAATTTTGAGATTTTGACTGATTATTAAACTATATCCGTTATTCTACCTTGTAATGAAATATCGAGGCATAATTTTTATTTCTTTTGAATTTTAAAGGTGTTTTGAAAATACCCAAGCCCTCATTCTGACAACCTGTTACGAAAATAAACTTGCCCGTTTTTCATTTTGTCACATCCTGCAGTCTATCATTTCAATTTGTAATAACTTTGCACAGAATTGTCCGATTTTCAATCTGTGTTTTTTGTATTGTATAGCCATTTTATTGCAGATTAATAACTTATCAATAACTAAACAATAGCCGCCACTGTAGTCTAGTGGTTAGGGCGTTGGACTCGTAATCTAAAGGTTGCGGGTTCGATCCCAGCTTTCGGCTATGGCGTTGTGCCCTTGGAAAAGGCACTTTACGGCTATTTTCTCACCCACCCAGGTGTAAAAGGGGTACTACCAACCTTGTGTTGGGGGGGGTTAACCCTGCGATAGACTGGCGTCCTATCCAGGGGGGAGTCTTATCTATGACTCTCAGTCACTTAACGCCACAGAAACCTGGATAAGCACTGGCCTGATGAGCCTTAGGCTCGGGACAGACTTTAACTTAACTTATAACTCCAGGAGGTAAAGAAAATCCCATTGAACAGGTGGTGGCGTAAACTGTCGGGTGTTAAATTGCACACTCTCAACAACACTCTAAAACCACAAAGCTATCCAGCCCTACCCACCCACCCACCCACCCATTTCAGTATATATAATACCTATAGAAAACTTGCTACATCTCAAGCGTGGTGGTTTCTCTCTTTTTCAGGCCGGACAGCTCTACCCTCCCACGGTCCTGCTGGATTTCTACCCCCTGGCGGCGTACTGCAACCACGTGCTGACGGCCTTCAACGACCTGCGCCTGTGCGCCCCTGTCAACCTGGTGTGCCAGGTGGTGGCCGCCCTGGGCGCCTCCCTGCAGGGGGTCAACCGCATCATCCTGGCCTTCCACAGGTTGGGTTGGGTTGATTTTTTAATTTTTTTTTTTTTTTTGTCTTTTTTAATTTTTTTTTATATTTTTTTTAATTATTATATTGAGGATAATGGTATAAGCAATTGTGTGCTTTTTTTTTTTTTTTTTTTTTCATCCAGGTGCCCCCCTGTGTGTATGCAGTTGTTTTCACCAGCTGTCAGTTCCCCCCCCACCCCCCCCACACACACACTTTCAGCTCCTCTCAGCTGCCAATGGTTTTTTTTTTTTGTTTGTTTCGTTTTTTTTTTAATATCGAGGATAAGGGAATAAGCACTTGTGTGTGTGTTTTTTTCATCCAGGCCCCGTGTGTATGCAGTTGTTTTCACCAGCTGTCAGTTTTCCCCCCCCCCCCACTTTCAGCTCATTCCTCTCAGCTGCTAATTATCCCATTCTATCCCAGCCCAGCCCAGCCCAGCCTAGCTGGGGCCAGCTGGTGCTGCCCGGACCCAACCCTCGAAGTCTTGGACATTAACTCCCCACAGGTAACAGAAGCGATTGCAGATTTCTCTGCTGGAAATCAGCACAGCTCTCTGGGTTGCCTTGCCACAGTTACAGCACTGCTTGAGTTAGTTCTGTTTAATTGTTTTGGTTCTGGTTGTTTTTTTTTTAATTATTATTATTATTTAGTTTGGTGATCGATCATCCATCCCCCTTGACTTCAGTACAGTCCCCCAGTTCACCAAGCTGTAAATGGTTACCTGCCCTCTTTAGGGGCAGGGAAGGTAAAGCAATGAAGGCAAAGAGAAAGCTATAATGCACACAACACTTTTCATCCACTGTAAAACGGCCTTAGGTGAGTCCCAGATGGGACGAGTGGGACAAACCGCATATTCTGGATGCCCCCCCCAAGGCATTAGTTAAGCTGGAGAATGGCCAACAACAACAACAACAACAACAACAACAACAACAACAACAACATGGCTGATGTTCACAGCTCAAGGTTATACTGTAGTATCTCAAACTTGAGAAAGTGTACGAGCTACAGCATGTTAAAAAGGACACAGCGTCGTGCATTAAACACACACAGAGGAAAAAAGAGATGAAAAGAGTCGCAGGTCTGGAAACCCAGCCGCGCTCGACGTCACACACGTGCGCACGCACGGCTTTGCACGCGTATACAGCCTGATGTCACCATTTATTGTGTTGAAACTTTCTCTCACGTACAGGGCGGAAGAGACGACGTTCAACCAGCGAGAGAAGGCTCAGTTTGAGCAGTTTTGCGCCACCTACGTCACGGATTTGCTGCCCTACCTCAACCGCTGCCTGCAAGCTCTGTTCCCCGCAACCCAGATGGCTCACACACTGGGCATCTCCGTCACTGAGCTGAACAGAATGGTGAGTAGGGGGGGGGGGAGGGATTTGGGGGAGGGGGGAGATGTTTGGGATTTGGGGGGGTTTTATCTTTTTTTTTTATTAGCATGCATATGCTTTTTCAAATGCGCTAAGTACTATATGATGATTTTGGGTTTTGTGGTGGTGTGTTTTTTTTTTTTTGGGGGGGGGGGGTGGTCTTAGATGGATGGCTTGATGAAAAAAAGCAGCTGCACTGCTTGTTCAGTGTACATTGGAAATAAAAGTTTGACTTGATTGATTGACTTGACAAAAGAAACAGATTGTGTTATGAGAAGTGTTGGTGAGGTTGGTGTGGGGTGTTGTTGAGAAGTGTTGGTGAGGTTGGTGTGTGGTTGTTGAGAAGTGGTTTGGTGAGTTGGTGTGTGGGGTTGTTTAGAAGTGTTGTGAGGTGGTGTGTGGTTGTTGAGAAGTGTTTGGTGAGTTGGTGTGTGGGGTTGTTTAGAAGTGTTGTGAGTTGGTGTGTGGTTGTTGAGAATGTGGTTGTGTGTGGTTGTTGAGAAGTGTTGTGAGTGGTGTTGGTTGTTGAGAAGTGTTGTGAGTTGGTGTGTGGTTGTTGAGAAGTGTTGTGAGTTGGTGGTGTGGTTGTTGAGAAGTGGTTGTTGGTGGTTGGTGTGTGGTGTGTTGAGAGTGTTTGTGAGAGTTGGTGTGGTGTTGTGTTGTTTAGAATGTTTGGTGTGGTTGGGTGTGTGGGGTTGTTAAGAAGTGTTGTGGGTTGGTGTGTGGGTTGTTGTTGAGGGTTTGTGAGTTGATGTGTGGTTGTTAGCTAGTTGTTACTTCCCTACGTAACAGGTCTGTCTCCCTCTTCTGTAAAAAAAAAGAAAGGGATTGTTTTGTTGTTGTTGTTTTTTTTCTGTGGGTTTGTCTGTCTGTGTTTGATTGTTTGTGGTGCAGGTTCTTTTGTTTTGCTTTTGAGGGTTGGGGGGGGGGGGGGGTGCCAATTATTTTTCTTTTTTTTTTAAATCTTGGATTTTAACATAAATTAGAATGTCGCCTTCCATCCACAGGGTAACCTGGGCATTCTGGATTTGAACCCCATCCTGCAGCAAGTTCAACACCTGATCCCCGTGGCCAAGGAGGAACCCCGGACCCTCCCCCCCCTCCCTCCCCGCTCCACCACGCTTCACAACCCCAACCCTCATCATCATCGCTACCACCAGCACAAGCATCATCGTCGTCATCGCCACCGCCACCTGCCCAACTTGCTGCCCCTGTCCCTCCCAGCAGCAGTGGTGGTGCTAGCGCTGAGCCAGCTTCCCAGTTGTCGACACCACCTCCACCACCACCAGAGGTCACTGTTTGGGTTGTTGTTGTTGTTGTTCCCCAGCTTAACACTCTGGGGGTCTGTCACCCGGAATGTGTTCTCTGACTCACTCACTCATCCCACCTGGGAATCACTGTGAGATTGAAATTGCACACTACTGAATGAGAAGTTTGCGTGTATGACTATTTTCAAGTACCTCCTCGCCGTATAGGCAGCCATACTCCGACTTCAGAGGATTTTTTTCTCTCCTTTGAAGGAGAGTGCAAGGTTGTTCTGTTAAGAGCTTTGTCATGGCTGAAGGCAAGTGTCAACACGACATTTTACAACATCACAACTTTTTAGTGTAGGCCTTGGCAATGAGCTGACATCAGTAACTGACACAGCTTTTTGGCCTGAGCCAGGTCAGCTTTGGGTGAAAAGAAGTCTGAGGGAGGCTGTAGCCAAGGGGTTAAGACTCATCGACTTCAGTCCATGAAGTTTGCGGGGTTCGAATCTCGATGTCCAGCGTTTGGTGAATTTAAGGCTGGGGGATTTTTACGATCACCAAGGTCAGCTTTCAGTGGCAGATCTGCCAGTGCCTTTATTCCTTTTTGTGTGTGTGTATAATACTCATGCAGAAGATCAAATATGCACGTTAAGGATCCTGTAATCCCTGTCAGCAATGGTTGGGTTACTGAAACTTAATCATAACCCAGCCTACACATCCCCGAAGTCGGAATGCGGCTACTACCTTCAATGTGGGCCAAAACAAGTTGCATAGGCTGAATCACACTGTGGGTGAACGTACCTCACCCTATAAGCAGCCCTACTCTTGACTTAAGAGTGTGTTTTTGTGTTTTTTTAACCCCTTTAATTTTGGTGATCAGGTAATGAAATTGATCAAGGCTGGGATGTGTGCACAAGATGGTCCATTCTGCAGTGTTATTTGGCTTATTTTCTGTGTATTCTTTGATACTTTGAAGTGGGGGGGTTTTCTCATGCTTTTTTTATATAACCTGGGGAGGATGAATTAAGTGGAGGGCTGGCATCCTCAGCACAGCCTGAGGTACTTTGTCTTTCAATGTAATTTTTTTTTTTTTTCTTCCATGTTAACAACGCTGGATTTTTTTTAGGGGATTTGCAGGTGTTGAGTTTGAAGTGAATGTTAGCCCCCTTTTGCTGCTTATCATATTTTGGTAATACCCATGCTAAGAAATTTTTTTTTTTTTTAGAAAAACACAAAAAATCATGCCTATGACTTTCATTTGCTTATAATTCAAATGATATTGAAGATAGCGACATGATAAGGATATAAATTTATTTGTAATGGGGATTTTCTTTTTTTGTGTGTGTGTGTGTGTGTGAGAAATATGATTATTTCCCAGCTGCTGAGCAGCGTGTGCTTGCTAACACACTCGCTTGTACCGTTGGAGATAAAAAATATAAAAAAGGCACCTTTCAGCTACGCTGGAGAACACAGAAAGAGAGTTGAATCATGACAAGTGTTCCGCAACTGAGCATTGCAGGCGACACTTTTCATGATAAATGCTGTTCGTCAACAGCGCAGTGCAAAGGTTAACCTCTTCACTGCGCTGTTGACAATGAGCGTTCGTCATAGAAGCCGTCGCCAGCAATGCTCAGTTGACGATCGCCGTTTGTCATGATTCAACAACGCTTTCTCTGTTTTGTCCAGCATGTGCCTGAGCAAAATATAGCAGTTTTGTTTGTTTTGTTTTGTTTAATGTCCTTCACTACTAGATGATAAAGACACACCTGCATTCAATCCATCACCTCTCTCTCTCTCTCTCTCTCTCTCTCTCTCTCTCTCTCTCTCTCTCTCTCTCTCTCTCTCTCTCTCTCTCTCTCTCACACGCACGCACACGCACGCACACACACATACATATATATATATATATATATATATATATATATATATATATATATATTATATATATATATATATATATAACACTACAGTAGAGGTCTTACTGGAGAGGAATATATTATAACCTCAGCAACGGATGTTATGAACTGCTGAGAGTCATATAAAACTTCTTGAACAGTGGCATATCTTTTTTTTAATATCCAGTCCTCTCCTTTTATGATAGCAGTGAAAGGGTTAATGCGAGTTAGGGGCACTGAGGGAGTTGGCAGCCTCCATCCATGCGGTGTTTGGGGCTCAGTGAAGCTGTAAGCTGTAAACACTGTGGACATAGCAAAGATATCTATTGTTTGGAAAAGCAGAATCATGGTTTTCATGATTTCCAGGAGAAAGAAGAAGGACCGAACCCCAGCACTGCTGGCCAGCCAGCCAACACAGAGACAGCAGGAGCCACAGATGGTCCCCCTACCACCACCACCACCACCACCACCACCCCACATGACCTACCCGCCTCCCAGCAGCTGCCCACAGGTCCCTCAGCCACAGACCAACCAGCACAAGAGAAAGAACCAACACCTGGTATGAATGATTTTTTTTTTTTTTTGGTACCACTTTATGTCACAGCAGATTTCTCTGCGTGGAAGAACACACACACACACACACACACACACACACACACACACACACACACACACATACACACACACACACACACACACACACACACACACACACACACACACACACACACGGGTATTCAGGATAGCCTAGTGGTCAGAACATTGCGCTGGCAATTTGACGACTTTGGTTCGATTCCCAGTCGAGGGGATTTTTCTCCTGGAGTTAACATCAGTGCTGACTCCACTCTCCCCAGAAGTGTTTCGGATGAGACTGTAAACCGAGGCCCCGTGTGCAAACGCATGCAGAACATCTTGCGCACACGATAAATCCTGTTCCGCTTTTCTTAAGACTAGGCCACTGTGTGCCTGTGGGAACAGATGACACTATTTACAAAAACTGCATACACACAGGGATTGGATGTAAAAAAAAAAAAAAAAGCACATGAGTACTTATTCCATTATCCTTGATATAAAAGGAAAAAAAAAAATTTTAATAGAAAAACATGCTGAAAAGTTTATATAGAAATGCAAAAATTTTCACAACTCCCCAAAAATCTACCACCACCACCACCCCCAAAAAAAGAAGAAAAAAAAAAAGTTTGGGGTGAAAATAGAAAAACATGCTGAAAAGTTTATATATAGAAATGCAAAACCTCTCACAACTCAAAAAAAATCTACCACCACCACACCCCCCTCCAAAAAAAAAAAAAAAAAAGTTTGGGGTGATTTTTATCGTGGTGGTTGTTTTCTATCACAGAGCCGGTGGCTGCAGAAAACAGCTGGCTGCAGTCAGACGACATTGACCTGGACGCCATCCCCGATGCCTGGCTGACCGCTGGGGAGGGGGAGGGGAGGAGAGTGGGACGACAGCTGGAGGCGCAGGAGAGGCCATCGATGCGGGACTGGCGGCCAGTTTGGCCAGCGGTTTGGTCATGGAGGAGAAGGCGGGTGGTGGGAAGGACGTGAAAAAACAGGACTGAGAGAGGGAAGGTTTGAAGGCTGGGGAATTCAAAACGCAGTGGTCACCGTCTTTTTTGGGGGTTGGGGTGGGGGGAGAGGGGGGGGGGGGGGGTTTTTTCGCAGTTTCTGTTACGTCAGTGTCTTATTTTCTCTAATGTTGATAGTTGTTCTTTACCGCTGAACAGGTTGGTTTTGTTCTTTGTGTAATTGATGATTGGAATTTTGTCTATCTATATATCTATCTGTCTGTCTATCCATCTATCTATCTATCCCTTAGTTTGGCGACCGTGGGGGCACCCCTGAAGACTTGTCAACCAGTTCCCTCCATTCCTCCTTCTCTGTTCTGCCTTTCTTTAAAATTTTGTTGAGTTCTAGGCCTGTCCGTTCGCTGATGTGCCCTCCCATCTCGTCCTTGGTCTGCCTCTTTTTCTTCTTCCTTTGTATAAAAAAACTATAAAAAAAAAAATAAAAAAAAGAAAACAACCAAACATGATTTTAAATCCTATGATTATTGCTGCCATGGCTGACTCTCTTTGAACACTACTCTTCCTTTTAAACATTGGATAGTGATAAACTGGAGATTGACTGCAAGAAGTCTGAAATCTACCCCGTGGAAGAAGTTGTTTGGATTTTTTTCATTTTGTTTTGGGGTTTTTTTGCTGTCTGATCTGGTGCCCTTCCCTGTCCTGCTGTTCCCACACCACTCGTTTCAGTCTCTCCTCCCCAGACCTGCTATGTCACATCCTCTGGGTCCGATGTCCCCAGGGAGCTTATCATTGTCTTGCTGCCACAGGGCCACCTGCCAGAGGGGCCCTGCACTGCTGCTAGGTCACTTGGGCAATGTTTAGTGGTACCTGCTCTGTGTTAACATAGTGTCATGTGATTTTGTTATTGTTGGTGGTGTTGTGACAAGTTTTCTCCCCATCTCCATCCAAGATGATGTGGCTTTGGGGTGGAGGAAAGAAATTTTGTGAACATCTGTTTTCCTCTTCAGACCACTCGTACGTTTCATGAGGATTGTGTTGATATCTTACGCTTTATGAAAATTTGGCTTGGATATATATATATATACTATGTTGAGTTCTTATGTAAATGGATCGTTTTGATAATGAGGGATCTGTGATGTTCAAATGGACATTTTGTATAAAGTGTGTAACAATTCTCATGGGGGGGGGGGGGGGGGGAAACATCATCGAAATAGGTTTTTGCTGAGTTTTAGGGTGCAGATGTTGTTTGGTATGGGTTAGCATCTCTCTTTTTTTTTTTTTTAATAAATACCTCAAAAGAATGGTTGATTCTCTGTAGGTCTTTTATTGTTGTTGTTTGTTTGTTCCTCAGCTGGAGTTCTCAGGTTCACCAATGGCGAGATTTTTGCGTATGCGACCGTTTTTAGCCACCATCAAGGGAGCTGCATTCCTTCCTACTTTGGGGATGCTGTCTAAACCCAACACCTGTGTGCATGTATGCATCTTTTATATTTGGCCATATTTTGTTCCTACTGGCACGAAATGGCCTACTCTTTTCAAAAGGGGGAACAGGTTTAAAATGTGTGCAGTATGTTCTGGGTGCATTCCTACACAGGACCTTAGTTTACAGTCTCATCTGAAGGAGTGGGGTTTTTTTTTTTGGGGGGGGGGGGGGGGGGTCAGGGTTACAGAGTGGAGTCAGTACTTATGTACTATGTACTACAGGATAAAATTGCCTAATATGGGCACCACTCTGGTGGTTCAATCCCGGGCCATCAGATCACAAGCACAACACTAACCACACGGCTCCCCCACCCGCCCACCCGCCCCCTCTCCTTTGTAGGTCTTTAAAAATTAGAGAGCTTTTTTGTGATTAAATTTGTTGGAACAATGTTGTGTAGCTGACAAGCAGTATATAATCATAATGTGGGAGGTGTATATATAAGAATATATGTACAAAGTGCAGAAGATAAAAACCATCAGGCGAGAAGTGGACCTAGGACTAAAGACCTTGATTTACTCATTGGTTTATTGATTGTGTACTGTTGTTTACATTTGTTTATTAAAACTTAGGATTGTAAAGTTTGGCTTCTTTAATTGTGGGTTATCCTTGTTTTTGGAATTGTTTCTGAATGTTCTCTGGAGATGCATAGACATTTTTATTGGAAATAAAATTTTAAAAAAAACACAAAAAAAACAACCATGTCTGATGTGTGCGGACACTATCGCGTGAATGTAGAATTTTATTGCATGTGCATGTGGAAATGCATGAATTATGTGTGTCAAGATGTTCAGTATTGTTTTATATTGTTTTGTTTTGTGTTGTGTTGTAATGCATGACATTGTTTTGTATACCACCTTTAGTCAGGGCAGATTTCTCTGCATGAAATTTGAGCTGCTCTCCCTGGGGAGAACATGTCGACACAAGAGCAAGAGCACCCTTTGTAAAAAAAAAAAAAAAAATTCAATTTGCATGGTTATTTGTTTCTGTATGAGAGTGGCTTTTTATCTGCAGAGTTATATCAGGGACAACTCTACTATTGCTGTGGGGTTGGGATTTTTTTTTTTTTTTAACATACAGCTGGATGCGTGTTGCCCACAAGACCTAAGTTATCATCTCATTGGAAAGACTAGCACTCATACCACCTCTCACAGTGTCATGCATTGGGGGAAAAGATGGGGCTCAAGTGGGGTATGAACTTTCACTTCTCACTTTCTAGATGATCATGGTTTCTGCAGGCATTCACAATTAGGGCCTCAGTTTATAGTCGCATGCTAAGGACTTTTAGGGCAGTGGAGTGGGCACAGGCAGAACAGAGAGGAATGGAGGGAACTGGTTGTCAGGTCTTCAGGGCTGCCCCCCACGGTCGCCAGACTAAGGGATAAATAGATAGATAGGAGTAGGCACTGATGCTAACCCCTGAGTTAGTGCATGGGTTAACCCATGAGTGCATATTCCACTATCCTTGAAATAAAAGAATAAAGAAAACACACACACACACACACACACACACACATGTTCATGCACATCCACACATAATTATGACATGTTCATGCACATCCACACACATAATTATCCACGCGCGCGCGCACACACACACACACACATAATTATACATGCGCACAAACACGCACACACACACACACACACACACTGACACAGGCCATTGTGTGCCGGTGGGAACAGATGACAAAGACTAACAAAACTACATACACACAGGGACTGGATGTAAAAAAGCACATGAGCGCTTATTCTATTATCCTCAATATAAAAGAATTTTTTTTTTTTTATAATTTAAATGGTGAAGAAGTAAGAACCTTCTCCTGGAAAGGGTGTCTGGCTGGTGGCTCAAACTGGCACCATCAGGTCACAAGCTCAGCGCTCTAACCACTTGGCTGGCTGCCCTGTCCCACTGCAAGGTTCCAACCTAGCCAAGACAAGACTGCAGTGCTTTGCGCCAAGTGAGGTGAGGTGCCCCTACCTGTAACTCCTGACTCCGAAGTCGACAAAGACCTCAGTTAGTCATGGGTGGGAACAGATGACATTTACAAAAACTGCATACACACGGGGACTGGATGTAAAAAAAAAAAAAAGCACACGAGTGCTTATTCCATTATTCTCGATATAAAAGTATATCAAATCAAATCTTTTTTTTTTGCTTTCTAACCCTGGCTAAAACTGTCGAGAGTAGGTTCTTGGTGAGATGGTTTGTACATGTATGTATACAACAGTTGGGCTGTTTGGTGGTGGTTGTTTTTTTTAATTCTACCATTTAGGCAGCCACATTCCCTCTTATGGAATGTGCTGCTGCTATCACTCTGTATGACTGCTTGCATAGAAAATCAGTTTGTTTGCGAGTTTGCTCTTTGTTTTTTGTTTTTTCTATGTTCCTCGACTAATTCTTTGAGTTTCACCAGTTGAGAGATTTTTGCAAATGTGATTTTTTTTTGGCCAGCCATTAACCCTCTTGCATTCGGATTCTCTGAACACAAACTGCCCCTAGATTTCGCATTCCATCACGAAATCAGGTCAGGCACACATGCTCGCTGGCCTTTTCCTCCTTCTAAGTACATACCAGCAGCTATACTTACTTCCAGACTCTCAGCAGGCTCTGTGCCTCTGGCCTGATAGAGCTTCAGCATGTGGTAGCGATCAGTGGAGGTCACTGCGTGATGGAAAACTTCTGTGTGTAAATCCTGGCTCGGGATTCAGGGGAGAAAATGATTAAAGGTAAAAAGGTAAAGGTGTCCCATGACCTGTGTGGTCGTAGGGGAGCGAGGCGTCAGAGACCTCAGCTTCTCTAGGGGCCAGCATATTGAGGGCAGCGGCACCCATCTCCTCTCCCTCGCTGCTTTACCTTCCCTGACCCTAAAAAGGGCAGGTACCCATTTACAGCTGGGGGAACTGTACTGTAGCCAAGGCACACAAACGGTCACCTATCCAACTGGCAACCACCCTCAATGCTCCTTAACTTGACTGGGGTAAAGCGAACGCTCTGAGGCTTTACCTACCTTAGAGAATGATTAATCCTGGCAAATCCTTGGTCGAGACCAAGAGGGTTAGGATAGCCACATTCCAACATCAGGGATGTCTTGACTTTTCTCCTTCATCTCCTTGAGGAGTGGTTGGGACACAGCAGTGAATTTTTCAGGCTCTGTGTGTCTTGGACAAGGTGAACCTGGTGGAGCCCATCCCTCACCATGAGCAGGCTGCATGCTAGGTATGTCAGAGTATTCCATTCCACCAGCCATAACTGCTCTGCTGTTCAATGAACGGGGCGTTGGGTCAGGGTCTATCTAATTGACCAGGTGCTTCCAAGATTTTGTTCTGTTTTTTTGTTGTTGTTTTTTTTTGTTCCTGGGCTAAAACTCCCAAGGTTCACCAATGGTAAGAGATTTTTTGTGTATAGACTGTTTCCACCCACCATTAAGGTAGCCGCATTTCGTCTTCAAGGATGATAGCATTACACAACAAATCTTAGCATGCATTTTTTTTTTTTTGTGGTCATCTGTTCCTACCAGCATGAAATGGCCTACTCTTCTGAAAGGCAGAATGGGTTATTTAGTGCACAAAGATGTTCTGCATGCTCAGAGTCAGTTTATAGTCTCATCCAAGGGACTTTTTGAGGGAGTGGAGTTATTACTAATATGAACTCCAGGGTAAAATTCCCTGCACAGGTGCTTCCATGGCGACTTGATCCCAGGGCCGTCAGATCACTGAGCAGAATGCTCTAACCACTGCTTCCTAGATTTAAACCTACAACCTGTGATTTCAAGCCACGCTGTAGTCTAGTGGTTAGGGCGTTGGACTCGTAATCTAAAGGTTGCGGGTTCGATCCCAGCTTTCGGCTATGGCGTTGTGCCCTTGGAAGAGGCACTTTACGGCTATTTTCTCACCCCACCCAGGTGTAAAAGGGGTACCAACCTTGTGTTGGGGGTTAAACCCTGCGATAGACTGGCGTCCTATCCAGGAGGGGAGTCTATGACTCTCGGTGGCTTAACGCCACATGCACAGAAACCGGGATAAGCACTGGCCTGATGAGCCTTTGTCTCGGGACAGACTAACTTTTAACTCGTGGTCTGAGGGCCAGGGATCAACCATCACCAAGGCATCTATTCAAGGGACTTTTCCCCTGGAGTTAACATCAGTACTGACTCCACTGCCCTGAAAGTCTTTTGGATGAGACTATGAACTGATGCTCGGTAAAGCGTGCGAAACTTTCTCTGCACATGTAGTGTAAGTTAGAAACCTGTTCTGCCTTTCACAAGAGTTGGCCATTTGGTGCTAGTGGGAATGGATGATAACTAAAACACACACACACACACACACACACACACACACACACACACACACACACACACACACACACACGCACGCACGCACGCACACACGTACACACGTACACACACACACACACACACACACACACACACACACACACACACACACACACACACACACACACACACACAGGTGTTGTGTCTAAACACCATCATTGAAAGAAAAATGCAGCTACCTTCGTATATATATATGCAAAATCACACCATTTGGCGAAACTTGGAGATCTATCAGAGGAACAAAAAACTTTTTTTTTCCACATAATTATTTCTTCACCTTTACCTTCCTGTAGTCCCGCGGACCACAGGGGCACCACTAAAGAACTTGCAACCAGCTTCCTCCACTCCTCACCGTCCCCTGCCCTCCATAGCAGATCACTCCACTCAAGGCCTGTCCACTCTGTGATGGTGTCTTCCCATCGTTTTCTCTGTCTGCCTGGGTTTTTTTTGGGGTTTTTTGTTTGCTGTTTTTTTTTTTTTTTGGGGGGGGGCTTTGGTTTTTTCATTTTTTATAGTTTTGTTATGTGTTCCTCAGGTTAGCACCTTGGGAGTTACCCACAATAGGCACACTGCCTGCCTCACTCACCATGCCTGAAAATCACTGAGGCTATATAAATATATATATATATATATATATATATATATGTGTGTGTGTGTGTGTGTGTGTGTGTGTGTGTGTGTGTGTGTGTGTGTGTGTGTGTGTGTGTGTGTGCATGTTTGTGTGTGTGTTTATTTTATTTTATTCTTTTATATCGAGGATAATAGGATAAGCACTCGTGTGCTTTTTTTTCCTCCAGTCCCCGTGTGTATCCAGTTTTGTAAATCTTGTCATCTGTTTCCACCGGAGCACACTGGCCTACTCTTACAAAAAGTGGAACAGGATTTAACATGTGCGCACGTGTGTGTGTGTGTGTGTGTGTGTAAGTACACACTGCATGATATGTTTGCAAGGATTGTTTTCTTTTCCTTTAAGGTTAGCTTTTGCTTTTTTTTTTTTTTTTTTTTTTTAACATTGGTCAAGAGACTGCTTGCTAATAATAAATATTGATGAACTGTTTTGTTTGTTGTTTCTTTTTCTTTTCACTGCACGAGATGTTTGCATGACGGATTGTTTCCTTTTCCTTTCAGGTTAGTTTCTGCTTTTTTTTTTTTTTTTTTTACATTGGTCAAGAGACTGCTTGCTAATAACATTAATAGTGTGTGTGTGTGTGTGTGTGTGTATACACATGTGTGTGTGTGTGTGTGTGTACACATGTGTATGTGTGTGTGTGTGTGTGCTCGCACGTGTGTGTGTACACACTGCACGAGATGTTTGCATGAAGGATTGTTTTCTTTTCCTTAAAGGTTAGTTTTTTCTGTCTTTTTTTTTTTTTTAAAACATTGGTCAAGAGACTGCTCGCTAATAATAAATCTTGATGAACTGTTTTGTTTGTTTCTTTTTTGTGTGTGTTATTTTTCTTAACATACCTCAGCTACAGCTCCAAGGTTCATCAAGGGGGAGGAGATTTTTTTGCATAATTTATGTGACCATTTTACTGTTTCCCCCCCACCATTAATTAGGAAGCCACATTCCAACTTCAGGGATGGTGTCTAAACACGCCATCTGTGTGCAGCAGCGGTTTTGGGGGGAGGTTTTCTCCATTTTGTTGTCTGCTCATATCAGCACACAATGGCTTACACTTCCTTATGAATATTTTATTTCTATTTTTATACCACTTTATGTCACAGCAGATTTCTCTGCGTGAAATTCGGGCTGCTCTCCCCGGGGAGAGTGCGTCGCCACAAGTGCAGCGCCTAACCATTATTCATTAAATTTTTTCCCCCTGAGGGATGGTGTCTAAACACGACGCCTGTGTATATGCTGGATTTTTTTTTGTATATATATATAATTTTGTCATCCGCTCCTACCGGCACACGATGGCCTGCTCTTCGAAAGGTGGAGCGGGATTTTAACATGTGCGCAAGATGTTCTGCGTGCGTTCGCACACGGGGCCTCGGTTTATAGTCTCATCCGAATGACTTTGACATTCAGTTCGATTTTTTTTGTCAAACTGGGAAGAAAGGGCAAGGCTGGGTACGAACCCAGAAACTCACGTTTTACATATTGGCAGGCGAACGTCTTAACCATCCTGCCACCTTCCTTCCTAAAGCCCAAACAGGTTTTTGACATGTGCACAGGATGTTCTGCGTGCATTGTACATTCGTATGCAGGGCCCTGGTTTATAGTCTCATCCGAAACACTTTTGACATTCAGTTCCAGCTTTTCCTCAAACTGGGAAAGAAAGGGCGAGGATGGGAATCAACCCCAGGACCTCCTAGTTCACTTGTTCGGCACTAGGCAAATGTCTTAACCATTTGCCACCTTTCCTTCTTGTTTGGTTGTTGAGGGGGGGGGGGGGGGTCTTTGGATTTTTTCCTTGTTTGTTGCTTTTGTTTGGTTAGGGTTTTTTGTTTGTTAGTTAATTTGTTTGGGGTGGGTGGGTGGGAGATAAAGAAGAGAGGTCATTTTAGGAGAGGGGGGGGGGGGGGGTTACTTCATTGCTTCCCACTTGTCTGTTTATTTCTTCAGTTCCTGGTTTTTCCAGCTACTGAGTGAATAGATTTGGATGTTTCAATATATCATTTTTATTTTTCCAACTCTCTCTCTCTCTCTTTGAACAACAAAGCATGCAACCAAACACACTGAATGAACAGTTCTCGACAAAATTTTTACAATAAAACCACACAGAAAAATGAAAGAAAAGTAAACAACATTTATTTTGCTCAAGCTTGGTCGGGAAAACAGCGTGGCAGTGAATGTCAAGAAACAGCTGGGTTTTTCCTCAGCACACACACACACACACACACACAAAACACACACACACACACACACACACACACACACACACACTCTCTCTCTCTCTCTCTCTCTCTTCTCTCTCTCTCTCTCTCCTTAAAACACACACACACACACACACACACACACACACACACACACACACACACACCACACACAACAATCAAAACACACACACACACACACACACCACACCACACACACACACACACACACACACACACACACACACACACACACACACACACAACACACACACAATCACACACACAAACAAAAACACAAACCAAACCAAAAACAACAAACAACAAAAAAAACACAAACAAAACACAAACCAAACCAAAAAACCCCCCACAAACACAACACAACACAAACACAAAACAAAAACCAAACTGAACACTCTGATTTCCCTCTAAAAGGCCAGCTTCTTCATCATCAGGTAGACGTGGGAATCGACCTCAAAACCGTGCAAGTTGTTGGGGTCGCCTTTCAGTCGCATCAGCAGGCCTCCAAAGGACACATAGGCTGCCCTGGAACACACACACACACACACACACACACACACACACACGCCACGCACGCGCGCACGCACACACACACACGCGCACGCGCACGCACACACACACACACACGCCGCCGCGCGCGCGCAGCGCAGCGCCACACCACGCACACACACACACACACACACACACACACACACACACACACACACACACACACACACACACACACACACACACAGAGCAGGATTAGACACGTATTTGGTTTGTTTTTTTAATTTCAGAACACACTAAGATATTACACATAAATTTTTGGTTCATTACTATAGATTACACAGATGTATTGCAGCATTACTGTTGATATCTTTTACCCCACCCCCATCCCCCAAAGTGAAAATTAAAAAAAAAAAATGTTAACACACAAACTCTATTTCACAACTTCAATTTATCTTATAAAGTATATCAATACAGTTGCTTACTCCATGCAAAAAAAAAAAATCAAAAAGTGATAGAGAAGTTAAATAACTAAAATGACATATTTATGCAGAACTTACTACATGGTGGTGATATACTATCCCCCCCCCCCCCCCCCCCAACACACACAACCCCACCCCTCCCCCTTGTCAAGATGGCAAACACTCTAAGTGATGACAGCCACGTTTCATTGATTAAAAGGTCCCAAAAACATGAAAGGCAGGGATGGTATGTTTCGAGGACATCTTTTGAAAATAATCCGCAACTCCGACAACTTATCTAAATGCTCAGGACGTTGCCAGGATGTGACATGAGATGCTGCCAATGTGGTGTGATGTGTACAGATATGACAATGTGACCAACACACTAAAAAAAAAAAAAAAGAAGAGAAAAAAAATGTGGCACGGCATTCTCAAATGTGATGTGCCACCTGAAAAATGTGACATAATGTTATAAAAATTGGCGTGAGATGCTGGAACAGTGTGGTATGGCATGATGAAAATGTGATGTGACATCTCGGAAAAGTGGTGTGACATGATGAATTTGGGATGTGAAATCTTTTTAAGAAATGTGGCTATGATATTATGAACATATGATAATAAGAGATGGTGAACATGTGGTTTGACGTTCTAAAAAATGAGATGTAACAAACCCCAAACACATTCTGAAAATGTTGCTTGTCAAGCTGAAATATGGTGTGACATTCTGACAAGATGTGTCGGTTAAGATGAACATGTGCTATGACAAGGTGAAACTGAAAATGTTTATGTGCTGTGTAACACTCTGGAAATACAGCCAGATACTGAAATTATGTACACTGAATGAAAATATGGTATGACCTTCTGAAAATGAACTGTGGATATGTACTGACGTGGACTGAGAAATGCACTGCGATACACTGAAAATGTGATACACCAGACTTGAAAATGCAAAATGACAATCCAAAAATGTATGCTGAAAATGTTCCAATGCCTGAAAGTCAACTGCTGATGTTTCTGTTTCTCTCATCATGTCTGAAATTCCTCCAAAAGATACGTCTTTTGCCAAGCTTACTGATGCTTTCTGTTTTTTTTTAGGATTTTTTTAAAGCAAATAATACGAAGCCTCTACATTCATTTCTGCATACATCTAACACCCATGGCATCCCACAATATTAAGCCTGTTGTTGCCTTATTTCAACAAGCACTGTTTCAAGTACAAGAAAATAAACATATTGTGTGGATATTATTGTAGTCTTCCTCCCCCCCCCCCACCTTTTTTTTTTTCTTACCAAAAACAGTGTCTTTCTTTCTGCCTCTCCCTTTCTTTCATTCCTTCTTTTGTCCTATATTGATCATTTCTGAAAAGCAATATCCATGCTAATTCACCTTACATTTTTCTTTGACAATGGGCAAACTGTACCCTTATAATTTCAACAAGTATACAGCGTCTTCAATAGTCTCCAACCTCACATTAAGGAAGAAAAAAAAAACACCCTCTCCCTAGATCCTATCAATATTGCTATTATTTCAAAATATCACTTCCCGGGCTTTATGACTTAAATCCAATATTGCAACAACAAAAAATTAAGGGCCCATCCTCCTCCATTTTCCTCACATTTCCATACAATTATCCATGCATCCATTTTTAAAAGGAACCAACTCTCATTTCAAAAATGGGGCACTGTTATTCTTCATTAAGACTTTTTTTTTTTTTACAAATAATTTTGAGGGAAACTTTTTTTTTTTAAAAAAAGCTTTCAGCAGCTCAAGAGTGAAATCTCAACAACTTCAACTTCCTTTTTCTTTCTTTCTTTCAAAAATGCTGCCGAAATTTCAACAGAAAAAAAATCCAAAACATTGGGGGGGGGGGGGGGGGCAAAAAAAAGGGGAAAGAAACGGTTAACGTTCAGCAGTTAACGGGTATGATCTGATATTTTAAAAAAAAAATGATGGGATGATTTTTAAAAAATGACAAAATATTCTCATCATGATTTGGTGCGGTTTTTTTTTTTCAAAGTTCTTTTCTTTCTTTTTTCATTCTTTCTTTCCAGGCCCCTGTGCTGAATGGTAGCAGCGAGGGCGCGGCAGTGGCGATAGTGGTTGTTGAGAGGAGCGGCGACCACAACCAGCTAACCACACTGCCACGCCACCCCCTGCCCTGCCCGCTCTTTCTTTCCTGCCTCTGGGCGGCGTGACCAGGCCGCCATTAGCATATATGCAAATGAGGGAGGGTCATGAACAGTGCAGGCATGAGCAGTGACAGGGGGGATGGGGATGGATGGATGGATGGATGGATAAATGGAGGGGAAAAAAAGATGATAGTTTGAATTGAATGCTTTCAGACATCTTGACAGCACTTTTTGATTATTTTTTTTAAACTTCCGATTTTTATATCCCCCCCCCCCTTCCCTCCCCCCAATTAAAATCACCTTTTTTTTTTTAACCCCCCCCCCCTAGAGAGTTACATTCTCCTCTCTACAATTTTCCTCCACTTGCTCTTTTTTTTTTTCATTTCTTGTGGTTGTCTTACCTGAATGATCAAATAGTCTATTACTGTTAAAGCCTCTGAACCGCAATACTCGGGGAGTCAGTGTCATACTTCTTTTTCTTCTTCCCACAACCCTATACATACATCTACCATCCACATGTCGTCCATGATGTCGAAAGACAGCCACCAACATCCAGATCCTCACACAGCACCAATGACGTGTGCGTTTTATACCAATACCATGATTACCAATAAAGTAGAGGGTGTACACCAATGCGTCCTCACTCTCTAACAATACTAGTCCAGTATCCTCGATATCAAAGAATAAATAAATAAATTAATTAATTAATTAATAGATATACAGATAACAAATAAACAAATAAATAAATATATAAATACTGACATATGTCGGAGAAGCTACTTTTTACCACAGTCTCCTTCTTCTTCTCACCAGCTGTCAGCTCCTTTGAGGACAGTTTTTGGGATTGTTTGTTTGTTTGTTTGTTTTTGTGCTGTGGTGGTGTTTTTGTTTGGGTTTGGGTTTTTTTTGGTTGCTTTGTTTTGTTTTTGTTTGTTTGTTGTTGTTGTTTTTTTGTGCTTTTTTTTTTTGGTGCGGGGGTTCCATTTCCTTGGCTAGACTCAGATTATCAATGTAGATTTTGGCACATGCAACCTACCCACCCCCCCCCCCCCCCCACATTTAGGAGGTGGATTCAGACTTTGGGGAACAGTTGGAATTCACCTCATTTCACCTTCATCTGTCCTGTGGACCGTGGATGGGGGGGGGGGGGGGCACTACTGAAGATTTTGCAACAAAAATCTTCAATAATTAAACTGACCAATTTGGCCAGCAAGTCAAGAGGTACAGGTCCCTCTGCTTGCTCTTCCCGATTTTTCAGCTGTCACAGGTTATTTTCACGTGCACAAAGTCCGCAAGCACACGAGTCCAACTAACTGGTTTAGAGTCTCCTCCACAAGACTTTTGACATTCTGCAGTTTAATTTCTTTCCCCATCCAACTGGGAAGAAAGGGCAAGGCCCAGGGAACCGAACCCAGAACCTGACAGTTTACTTGTTAGGCAGGTGACGGTCTAAACCATTCCTGCCATCTTCCTTCCAGTCTTTGTTTTTCTAATAATACAGCAGACAACATCAACAGAATTAGCTGCATTAATTAAAACACACATGAAACAATCCGCAGCTGCACAAGCGCTGCATTTAAGAAAATTCTGGAAAAAAAACACACTCTCAACAAAAAACAAACAAACCGTGTCATCTGTTGGGGAAAAAAACCTGCAAAACCCCAACCAACCAACCAACAACAACAGAAAAAAAACATCATACAGAAGAAAAAAAACACATAAAGAAAGAAAATACAACCAAAACAAAACTAAAAAAAAAAAAAAAAAAATGCTGTCCACAGAGATAAAGAGTCTCTCCAAACTTTTCTCTTAAAGAAAAAAAAAAATTACACCTCAATCACAAATACTTCTTCACAACACCAAAACATCCCATCACAACTCGACATAACTGTATGCAATTGCAACACACACCTACTCCTTCCCTTCCTTACCCTTATATAACACACACACACACACACACACACACACACACCACACACACACACACACACACACACACATACACACACACACAACCATCCTCCTATATATACACACAGCAGCAGTTCACATCCTCCTCAGCACTCAAGCTCCCTGATACTGTGGACTTGTCAACACTACCCCTGTGACAATGATGCAGTAAAAGCCACTTTCCTTTCTTTCTTCCTTTTTTTTTTTTTTTTTTAAAATAAAAAAAAAAGTGATGACGGGTTCCTGACGATAACAGCCGACTGTTTCCTTGTTGCTGATAAATCTGACCAATCAGCAGCATCGACACATCAAGCACACTTACTTCAATGACACGTGCGGGCCACATCATCGACAAAGCGGAAGAAGAGTTTTGCCAAACAATTGGTGGGATGTGAGGGGGGGGGGGGGGGATGTTTTGAACACATACCGGACTTTCCGACAACTCGAGCGCTGACCTTCCTGTCTGCAGTACTTTACTCTGTGTGTTGTTGTTGTTGTAGACTTGGGGGGTGTCAGTCTATACTAAACCATCACTTCTTTTTTTTTCAAGAATCTAAAAGAACTCGTTCTCTGTCTAAACTTTCTCAGATTTTTCCAATCTATATCACGATGCTTTTTGCTATCAAAGTAAGATTTTCCAAATCTACTCTGATCGTTGCAAAGTTAACGAAAATTTTCCAAATAAATTCTGATCTGTTCACACCTAGAGCTTTGAGGTTCGTTCACCAATGGTCGACTTTTACATTATGCAAACGATTCAACACCCCCCCCCACCCCCCCCACCCCCCACCACTGAGGTAGCCACATTCCAACTTCAGGAATACATTTAAAAAACTGAAACTATCCATTTTGCCAGGACGGGTACCTCCCTGCTCTCTCTGACTTTCCACTGTCTGCACTTGTCCATAAAGCACACAGGTCTGAATGGTTTTCGTCCCCCTTGAAAGACTCGACATGCAGTTCGATTTTTCCCATCACACTGGAAAGAAAGACAGGGCTGGGAATCGAACCCAAGAACCTCACGGTTTACTTCTGAGGCAGGTGAACGTCTTAACCATCCAGCCACCTTCCATCTCGCCTTCTCAATTCCTCTGAAGTCAGAGTATAGCTGCCTATATGGCGAGGGTACTTGAAAATAGTCATGAATACACGCAAACTTCTCATTCAGTGTGTGCAATTTCAATTCTACAGTGATTCCCAGGTGGGATTAGTGAGTCAGAGAACACATTCCGGGTGACCCCCCCAAAGTGTTAAGCTGGGGAACAACAACAACTACAACCTTCTCAATCAGAACTACACTTACATACCACAGCCTAAGACGCCGTCATCTGTAACTAACACAGACTTAAAAAAAAAAAAAATTCACATGTATGTATACACTTTCCAATTCAAATCACCCATTTCAACCTTTCCACTCTTAATAAGCTTTATTCTTAAACTGAAGTTCAATCTTCCAATTTCATACTACACAAGAAGGAAGAATATTCTC
>CM060346.1:27839641-27842141 GCA_030674155.1 Stramonita haemastoma
GAGTTTTTTTTCTTTTAAACAAACAAAAAAAACACCAGCATACTGTGAAATCTCACTATTGATGAACCTCGGACCTCTACCCGAGGAAAACGCACACAAAAGAATTAGCCTAAGCAGCCATACAACAACAAACAACCCAGCATCATAAACTACTTTTAAGTTTAGATCTGCATGTAAAAATGTTCAGCAACTGTAATTAGAAGAAGAGAGAGAGAGAGAGAGAGAGAGAGAGAGAGAGAGAGTGAGAGAGAGAGAGATGAGAGAGAGAGAGAGAGAGAGAGAGAGAGAGAGACAGAGACAGAGACAGAGAGACAGAGAGACAGAGACAGAGACAGAGAGACAGAGACAGAGAAAGAGAGAGAAAAACAGAGAAAGAGAGAACAGTTGTGTGAACAAGATGAACAGCACTGACAGATGGATATGAAGTCACAGGAATTGAAGAGCGTGTTACAGAGTTACAAAGGATTCAAATCTACCGAGGGAGACGAAGCCAGAAAATACAAACAGCCCTGTGTTGGACAGTGATCTTTTCTTTTCCTGAAAAAAAGAGGCCCAGTAATTTTTTCTTTAGAGTTTGGAGAGATTTTGTTGTGGTTTGGGATTGTTTTTTTTTTTTTTTTTTTTTTTTTTAGTTGGCCCCTTCTCTTATGCATTACTGATATAATGCTTTGATGATGATAGCCAAGCATTTGAAAATGTATGTCTGCTTTTGGCATTGCCAATCAGCATACCAAAACATGAAGAATGTCATGTTATAATACCACAGTTGATATTGAAATGATTTTTTAAAACTTTATCCCCCACCCCCACCCCACCCCCTTGTCCGGTATCACTTTATGTGAAAGGATGTAAAATTGAAGACTTCTACTGCCAATTCTACTTCTACACACAGACACATGCAGACACACAGACACATTTGTCTACCTCCATTTGTATGAGTAAATGAAAATAAACAGTTCAATTAAAAAAAAGAAATGGCCATAATCTTTATTCACTCTTTCATTATTTTTTTTTTTCTTTTCTCATCTATACTTCTTTTTAATCTAACCCGTTTTGGTATTTACTGAGTGAATGCCAGCAATTACCATTCAACTCTTTTTTTTTTTTTTTTTTTTTTTTTAACAAAATGAAAACTGATTGCAGAATTTGACTTCTTTCTTCTTCTTCTGTTTCTTCTTTTCTCTCCCTCCCCCCCTCCTCTCTCCCTCTCTCTCTCTTCTCTCTCTCTCTCTCTCTCTCTCTCTCTCTCTCTCTCTCTCTCTCTCTCTCTCTCTCTCTCTCTTTCTCATACACACCCTCAGAAAATTGCTCTATAATGATGAATATTAAAATACATACCATCATTAATGAACTGAAACAAAAAATGGCTTGGAAAAAAAGTCATCATTTCAAACATTAACACAGGGCTGCTTGAATTTTTTAGCCGAGTAGAAAGAGCACACAAGAAGACACTGAAGGTAACTAGCTGATACAATATTCTTTTTATTGTACAATCCAAGAAGACATCACACAGTCATACAGCAACAACATACATGCAATAACAAACTATCAGTATGCATCATTCAACATCAAGTAACGGCATAACAACAACAACATAAGAAAAAAAAAGTCAGCCAAATTCATGAACATTGATTGTTAAAGTCATATAAAAGAAAATCCAATCAAAGTATCCAACAACAACAACAACAACAACAAATACATAAATAAATATATTATATATATAAAATAACATCTTTAAACTGCTACAGTAACCAAGAATAAAATATAATTGAAAAGATTTTTTCTTAAGTAAATAAAAAGGGCCGCGCTGTGGCCTAGTGGTTAGGGCGTTGTACTCGTAATCTAAAGGTTGCGGGTTCGATCCCAGTATTCGCTATGGCGTTGTGCCCTTGGAAAAGGCACTTTACGGCTATTTTCTCACCCACCAGGTGTAAAAGGGGTACCAACCTTGTGTTGGGGTTAACCTGCGATAGACTGGCGTCCTATCCAGGGGAGTCTATGACTCTCAGTCGCTTAACGCCACAGAAACTGGGATAAGCACCGGCCTGATGACCTTATGGCTCGGGACAGACTTTAATTTTAACTTAAAATAAAAAGGACTTTTCCTTCAAAACTTATACACAAGAAAAATCTTCTCTTGATCTGACATATTAACGACAGCTGCACAAATATTTCATAAAAACAAAATCTTTCCGAATCTCAATTGCTTCCCCCCCCTCCCCTCTAAAAAAAAACCTGAACATCTGTGGTATTTCCAATGATTTGATATTAAAAATGTTAACTTCACATTTATTAGAGAAGCATTTCACCTTTGCTACAGATGAGTAAAAACAACCCTCCCTCTCCTTCTCTTTAAAATAGATACAACTGGTACAAATATCCAAATACTTTTCCATTGATTTTGCAACTGATTAATCAACTCAAAACTATGTCCTTACTTATCCTGAATTTGCTACTCGCATCATGAAATCCTCAACCCAATACAAGGCCAGGTTACTTA
>CM060346.1:27849641-27859641 GCA_030674155.1 Stramonita haemastoma
ACAACCACCACCACCACCTCCCCCCCCCCCCCCAGCCCCCTAACCAGAAAGCCAACACAGCCACGTCAGCACTCTTAGTTAAAAAAAAAAACAAAAAAAACCAAAACCAAAAAACTGACCCGGTTCCCTAAAAAAAAAAAAAAAAAAAAAAAAAAAAAACCACCAAAAAAAAACCCACCAACACCACGACCATTTGGCAAGGCAAGCTGTTCAATCAACGACCCCGACTTAACTTAATTATCATAATCGGCCGCAAGCTGCTCTCTTGAAACTTTTGTATCCGATATCATGAATTAACAAACACACCCCAAAAGCTGGCCCTTGCTTGGAAGTTTACTGGGGGAGTTGGGAATCGTTACAGGGGGGGGGGGGGGGGGGGGCGGGTGGGGGGAGGAGTGGGGGGGGGGAGGGTGAAGGGGTCTGTCACCAGGTTGTAGCCCCTGGGTGGTATTGTGAGAGACCTGGCTGGTGAAATTTACTGTTCTGTCTGTCTGTCTTCAGCACAACAGGGCACCAGTCTGAATTTTGGGAGGGTGGGGTGGGGTTGAGGGGGGGGGAGGGGACTGGGGTGAGAAGGGGAGGAGCAGGTAGCTAGGTGGAAGGGTGAGTGTAAGGTGTGTGTGGTGTGTGTGTGTGTGGAGTGTGTGTGTGGTTTATTTATTTATTTATTATTATTTAATCTTTTATACGAGGAGACGAATAAGCAATCATGTGCTTTTTTTCATCCGGTCCCCGTGTGTATGCAGTTTTGTAAATATTGTCATCTGTTCCACCGGCAACGATGCTACTCTTACGAAAAGCGAACAGATTTAACGTGTGCGAAGATGTTCTGCGTGCGTTCGCACACGGGGCCTCGGTTTAAGTCTCATCCGAAGGACTTTGGGGAGAGTGAGTCGCACTGATGTTAACTCCAGGAGAAAAATCTCCTCGACCGGACTCGACTGGGTCGTCAAATTGCCAGCGCAATGTTCTGACCTAGGCTATCGTCCCCCGTGTGTGTGTGGTGTGAGTGTGTGTGTGTGTGTGTGTGTGTGTGGTGTGTGTGTGTGTGTGTGTGTGTGTGTAAGTGTGTGTGTGTGTGTGTGTGTGTGTGTGTGTGTGTGTGTGTGTGTGTGTGTGTTGCGCGCGCTGCTTATATTTTCCTCTGGAGCTGCTTGCTGTCTGAGCATTAAAAAAAAGATGATGATGATGATGAAGAACAACAACATATTTCATCAGTTTCTAAAGAGGTAACATACTGCAGCTTTGTGCACTGACAGATAGTTTATTTGATGAAATATGTGGTGTGTGTGTGTGTGTGGGGGGGGGGGGGGGGGGGGTCAAGTCATGACAAAAAGTATACATGTATGTGCGTGCTCAAGTGTAAGCACAACTACATGGCTCAGAGCACGCACACCCCACCACACACACACAACACACACCACACACACACACACACATCACACACACACACTCTACACTTGGCCTTTTTCCCAAGCCTCTTCACATGCTGATGACTACACTTCTAACCCCTAACTTCCTCTTTCCAAACTCTTTCCTGGCAATTCTGAAACCTGCCTAGCAGGGTGGGGTACACCCTGGCGGTTAGAGCGTCAAGCTCGCCATCTGACGGCCTAGGTTCGAGCCACCACTGAGGCATCTGTTCAAAGAGTTTATTCCCTTAAGTTAACCAACTCCACTCCACCAAAAGTTCTTCTCATGAAACTACACACCGAGGACCCCTGTATGAACGCATGCAGAACATCTTGCGCACACATCAAAACTCATTGAGCCTTTCCGAAGAGTAGGCCATTGCGTGATGGTAAGAAGGGACAACAATTTTTTTTTTTTTTTTTTAAATACATGCATGCACACTTGTGGTGTGTTTTAACATCATCCCCTCAGTCAAGAAATCGGCCACCTTCCTGGTGGGTAAAAACAGTCACATACGACAAAATCTCGCCATTGGTGAACTTAAAAAGCTCTGGCTCAGGAACCAACAAATAAATGAATAAATAAATAAATAAATTAAATGATACCATACTAGCCAGCGCATACCACATGCCTGCCTCTGACATGACACGGTATGCCATAGCATATATATATATATATATATATATATATATATATATATATATATATTATATATATCTCCTACCCCTCCCTTTCCACAGGAAGTTCACATTATTAATTATTTTCCATCGTTTTATTGGAAAACTGCCACAGCTTTTTTTAGTGTCCTGTCCCAATGAGGAATGAAATAAAACATCCACTCTGTACCATGTGAAGTGGAGTGTGGGGAGTGAGTGGTGGAGCTTGCACAAGTGCGTGGTGAAGCATAAAAAACACAAAGTGTTTTTTCTCACACACACGATAATCCGATGTACATGGTGAATCACGTACCATGCTACAAATGAAACGAACATGAACAGGCAGATGTGCACATTTACAAAATCACTTGTACATGTTTGTACATACCACGCACGCACCACACACAGTCACATCTCACACACACACACACACACACACACACACACACACACACACACACACACAACACACACACACACACACAGACACACACTGTACCATCTGGAAATAAAATTTTGATTTGACACTAAGGGCTAACATCCCATGATAATTCTGACTGCATAAGTTCACATTTTTCACTCAGCTTGTTGTCCTTACCAGTATCCACACCAACAGATTTGGCACAGCAATTCAACACATATTTTCAAAGTCAAAGTGTTCCCATTACCTATGCAGTTATCAAGGAGCGAGGTGTCAGAGACCTCAGGTTCTGACCGTTCTCTAGGGGCCAGCATATTGAGGGCGGCACCCATCTCCTCTCCCTCGCTGCTTTACCTTCCCTGACCCTAAAAGAGGGCAGGTGCCTATTGACAGCTGGGTGAACTGGGGAACTGTACTGAAACCAAGGTGTATGAACAGTCGCCCATCCAAGAGAGAACCCCAATCAAATTAATCAATGCTGTTTAACCTTAGCTATGGGGAGAGCAGAGCTCTGGCCACTGAACTGTCCCCAATGGTCTCTGATATATTATATACAGTTTACATCATTAATATCGACAGTGTTTTCAAAGATAATTGCTATTTCACTGGATTTAATAAACATTATTTAACCTTTGCTTTGTGAACTATTGATATATATAATATAGTTTTATATTATATTATATTATATATTTATTTATTTATTTATATATTTATATATTATATATTTTATATAGGTGTGGTGATGTGTGTGTTGTGTGTGTGTATGCGTTGTGTGTCACGCCATGCGTACTGATGGCCTTATTGTGTGTGGTGGTGTGTGTGCAGATGTGTCTGTGTGTGTGTGTGTGGTGGTGTGTGGTGCGCGTTGCGTATGTTGGCGCACGGCATGCGTACTATGCATGTATGTATGCATGCATGTGCGTGTGTATGCATGCACATGTGTGCGCGCGTGTGTGTGTGTGCATGTGTGCGTGCGTACGTGCATGCGCACATCCGTGTGTGTGTGTGTGTGTGTGTGCATATGTCGCACTTTTAAAGGACACCTACAATCAACTCCCCCGTTGCAATACCTGGTGCCAACACAACCAACGGTAACAGATTAACACCAAACGACCGGCTAATAATGACCAGTTAATGTACACCCATCTCACAACACGCACCCAAACAACCAATCATCCCTGCACCCTGGTTTTCCTACTCGCCAATAACAACCATGATTTTCGCCATCCCCGTGAAATTAGGCACTGCCAAGCCTCTATTTCTCACGCGATTAATGGCCATGCAGACTGCTTTTTTTCTCTTCTCATCGTTGTTTTATTTTATAGCCGCGAATGGATCGCTTGACTTGACTGGTACAATCTACTTTTGGATGACTCAAGTTTTTTTAAGAAAATAGGAAAAAAAAAAAAAAAAAAAAAAAAAAAGACATGTAGGTTTAGCTGGCGTGAGAAAGACAAAAAGGAATTACTCTTCCAAAGGCAGGACGGGGTTTCAACGTGTGTGCAAGACGTTCCGTGCATGTATTCACACACGGGACGGCATTTTAAAGTCTCATCCCTAAGAACTTTCGGGGAAGTGGAGTTGGGAGTTGATGCTAACTCGTGGGGAAAAGGAAAAGATATGTTTACAATCCAAGTTCTTCGAGCACATCTGCACAGAGAAACTGAATTTGCAGTAAAAAAAAAAAAAAAATTTGCGCAGAGAAATTTTAGTTGCAAGGTGAAATTTAAAAATTTGCCTACAGAAATCTTCATGACTGCACATAGCAACTATTTACTCTAAAAATAAAAAAAAATTTAAAAATCAAAAACCACTATGGTTCTGGATACAAGTACTCTTGTGTCTAACGTCAAGTGCACACACAGCCCAACACATAAAAACAGGAGGGTATCATTATCGTCAACAGTGCAGTGTTAAGTCAACCGAAGGCAAAATGCCTGCGAGCCAAGGGACGGCAACAAAAATATTGAAAGCACTACTATGTCATGGGGGAGTACAAGTTGTAGCCCTTGTTTTTTGTGAAGGTATTGAGTGAAAAGCAATGGAAACTTTGAGTTTCTAGTGTGGTGGGGGTTGAGGAGATTGTGTGTGTGTGTGCTGTGTGTGGTGGTGGGGGGGGGTGCATGTGTGTGTGTTGTGCATGTGTGTGTGCATGTGTGTGGTGCGTGTGTGTGTGTGTGGTGTGTGTGTGTGTGTGTGTGTGTGTGTGTGTGTGGTGTGTGTGTTGTGTGTGTGTGTGTGTGGTGTGTGTGTGTGTGTGCGCGTGCACGCAATGTGTGAGTGTGTGTGCATGTGGGTATGTGTTGTGTGGGTGTGATGTGTATTAGTTGTAACTTGTATGTTACTGTGCATAGCATGCATGCACCTGTGTGTGCACATCCACCCAAGAATTTCACACATATGTAGTCTAAGTGTACAAACATCCGTCATGCATATTATATATACTCCGTAGATCTACATAACCCCTACTAAATCCAATACCAAATACTAAGAACCCACACACACACAATCCAAACTCCCCAGCAAGGCGTCTTTTTCCAGGACCCCCCCCCCCCCCATCAGGACGGACGCCCTCTCTTGGTTCTGTCGCCAGGTCCACAGCAGAAAAGATACCACCAGCTGTGTTCACACGCACAGCTCACTGTGAACAAGCAGTGGTACCCTATCCGCTATGAACACCGTACCTCCTGTACGCTTTCTTTCTTCCTCCCTTTCTCTCCTCCTTCTTCCTTCCTTCCTTTCTTTCTTTCTTTTTTTTTTTTTTTCCCTGCAGCACCTGGCTTTTCAAAGTCACGAGAACAAGAACAGAACATTTTCCTCGGCGTCATCGTTGCTGTCTCTGTCTGCTTCTTCTTCAATTTCTCTGCAGTGTAGGGTTTTGGGGGAGGGTTCCACTGTGAACAAGCCAAGGTACCTTCCCAAAAAGTGAATACTAGCCTTCACAAATGCTTCTTCTCTCATATTCTTTTTCTCTGCAGCACATAGCTTTTTTTTTTTGATTTGGTTGGGTTTTTTTTTAAAACTGAGAACGAACAACAGTATTTTTCTGCTGTCTACACTGTCATTTGTACTTTTCTTTCCTTTTTTCCATCTTTCATCTGCAAATCATCGCTGTTCCTGTCAAACAAGCAATGGTACCTTCTCACTGTGAACACTATCCTTTGTGCTTCTTCTCTCAATCATATTCTTTCTCTCTGCAACACTTGGATTTTCACTGTGAACAAGTCACAGTGCCTTTCCTACTGTGAACACTGCTGTCCTTGTCTCTGAAGCTTCTTGCTTTACTGATTTGTTGTGTGTGTGTGTGTGTGTGGTGTGTGTGTGTGTGTGTGTGTGTGTGTGTGTGTGTGTGTGTGTGTGTGGTGGTGTGTGTGTGTGTGGTGTGTGTGTGTGTGAAATGCTTCTTCCTCAAGTCTTAACCTTCCTTCCTTTCCTTCTCTCCCCTTGCTCATGAATCGCTTTTCACAGTCACTCCGTCCTGCTTTGAAAACCGTCTTCCTCTCTTCTTCATTTCTCTTTTCTTTGTTATATTTGCTTTTTTTTTCTCCTTTCTTTCTTTCTATCTGGATGGAGGGAAAAAAAAGTCTTTGTACTTCGACTATCACCCTCATGAAATAAAAGTTAATTTCTTTTAGTTTTACCAGAAGGTTATTGTTTTCCCCTGTGAACAAACTTTTAAAGTTTAACAGCGCCCTTTCCACTGTGAACAAACTCCATGTCTTCCTTCGTCTTGCTCGCCTTTCCTTTCTGCTTCCTTCCGTGTTGCTTCTTTACTTTCTGCTTCCTTTCTACTTCTTTCTGCTTCCTTCCGTGTTGCTTCTTTACTCTCTCTTGCTTCCTTTCTCTTCTTTCTGCTTCCTTCCTTGTGGCTTCTTTACTTTCTGCTTCCTTCCCGCCTCTAGTTTACTGGGTCTTTTTGCCATGTATACATGGCAGGGGCCTGTCAGTGTAAACAGCACCACCCACCCCCCCCCCCCCCCCCTTCCGGAAATTCTGCGCTAAGAATTCCCTCTTTTCTATCCTTCTCCTTGTTTTTCTGCCTTGTTCCTTTTCGCCTGTCACCTCCGCCTTGTCTGTTTTCTCCCTCTTTGGTCCATTCTCCTGCCTTTTTTTTCCCCCAAAAGACGACTTAAAAGATAACAATTGTCTCCCACGCTGAAGTCGGATGTGCTGGGGCCTGACTTGTCAGGTGCTTAACGGCAGCACGACGCACTTTCGCTCATGACAGACAACAAGGTTTCTGGCAGAAGGGTTCAATGAAGACGAAAAAGAATACTGTCCTAAAGTTACTCTTTCTTTTTCTCTCTGCCTCTATGTAGAGCTCACTCTCAGCTGCCGGCCCAGACAAAAAGCTTTGTCAGTTATCGATGTCAGCCGGGTGCCAAAGCCTGCATTGATTAAACCGTCAAGATAAGGTTAAGGTGAAGCTGTTCCCATAACCTATGAGGCCATCGGAGAGAGCCAAGGTGTCAGAGACCTCAGCTTCTCTAAAGGTCAGCAGCATTCTGAGGGCGGCGCCCATCTCCTCTCCCTCACCGCTACTTTTACCTCCCCTGTCCCTAAAGAGGGCAGGTACCTGTTTACAAGCTGGGTGAACTCAGGGACTATAATGAAGTATGAAAGGTCACCCATGCATTCATTAGGTGAAGGAATAAAAATAAAAAAAAAATAAAAAAAAAAAAAAGCATACCAGGCATTAGGAACAGGAGCAGAACAGCACCAAGAAGCTAGGACCTGATCTCATGCTTAGGTATCCTTGCTTAGCATCAGCTGATGAAGAAAGAACGTCCATTTTCCTTTCAGACTCATTTTAAGAGTTGAAAAAAAATTTCTTGTGAAAATAACTAAATCCCTCCACACTCCACCACTCCTAGTACACAGATTCTGAAGTTTTTGTTTTTTTTTGGGGGGGGGGGGGGTTGTTTCTTTAGTTGTAGTTATGTTTTGTTGTTTTTGTTGTTGTTGTTGTTGTTTTTTGGGGGGGGATTTTTTTTTTGGGGGGGGGGGAGGGGGGAGAGAGAGAGAGAGAGACTGAGGAAAAAAAGGGGGGCTGAATAAGGCTGGAGGGTGGGGAGGGAGGAGATCACCACAACACTTCTCAAAAAATCACTTCCCTGGCCGGGGTAAGGGGAGGGGGGGGGGGGAGAGAGAGAGAGAGAGAGAGGAGAATAATATCACGACAAGTCGGCTCTAAATCGCATTGCTATCCTCATCCCTGTTCAACAAACATGTCCCAGAAGCTAATCCTTCCAAAAAAATTTTTTAACAAGGCTCGAAACGTGAAATACATCCCACCTTGAGACTGAGGCCGCACACCACCATGGGGGGAAACAAAAGAGAGATTTGAACTCCAGCCCCTGAAGACAAAGACCCGGCTAATACCTCAGATGCATGTAGTGTAGTACACTGTGCGTGGACAAAAGCTTTTGTTTGTTGTGTGGACGGTGGTTTGGGATCTGTGTATGCTGGAGACAATGACTGGACAGCAGTTTTGTTTCCTAAGGGGCCATAGCTTTCTTTCTCTTTTCTTGCATGCATGAGTGTATACTACATATAGTTATGTGGGTATGCACACAAGTGTGCACGCGCACACATACTGTTTTTTGTGATTGTAGTTTATACATCCCAGCGGAAATTTCCAATTTAGGGACACACACATATGCGCGCGAGCACGCACACACACACACACTCACACATGCAACCACACAAGCGCACGTATGTGCGCGCACACACACACACACATACACACACACACACACAATCTGATACCACTTTTAGTGGAGAGGATGTTAAACTGGAGATCACATCACACACACACACACACACACACACACACACACACACACACACACCACACACACCACATCCTTCTTCCTCCTTTCTGCCCCCCCTCCTTCTCTTTCTTTCCCTCAGATGCTGCACCCCATTCTCTCAATCTCTGTGACTTTCTCTTTCCCATTCTCTCAATCTCTGTGACTTTCTCTTTCACGTTTCTCTCAATCTCTGTGACTTTCTCTTTCACGTTCTCTCAATCTCTGTGACTTTCTCTTTCACATTCTCTCAATCTCTGTGACTTTCTCTTTCCCATTCAATCTCTGTGACTTTCTCTTTCCCATTCTCTCAATCTCTGTGACTTTCTCTTTCACGTTCTCTCAATCTCTGTGACTTTCTCTTTCACGTTCAATCTCTGTGACTTTCTCTTTCCCATTCTCTCTAATCTTTGTTACTTTCTCTTTCACATTCTCTCAATCTCTGTGACTTTCTCTTTCCATTCAGTCTCTGTGACTTTCTCTTTCCCATTCAATCTCTGTGACTTTCTCTTTCACATTCTCTCAATCTCTGTGACTTTCTCTTTCACATTCAATCTCTGTGACTTTCTCTTTCACATTCTCTCAATCTCTGTGACTTTCTCTTTCACATTCTCTCTATCTTTGTTACTTTCTCTTTCACATTCTCTCAATCTCTGTGACTTTCTCTTCACATTCTCTCTATCTTGTTACTTTCTCTTTCACATTCTCTCAATCTCTGTGACTTTCTCTTTCACATTCTCTCAATCTCTGTGACTTTCTCTTTCACATTCTCTCAATCTCTGTGACTTTCTCTTTCACATTTCACATTTTCTCAGTCTCTGTGACTTTCTCTTTCCCATTCTCTCAGTCTATTTCTACTTAACACCTTATGGAGTTTCTGTAGAGCTCTCAGATTCTCTCCCTTCCGCTCGTGCACCTCTCTATCTTTCCATCATGACTATTTATCTGTTACATCTATCTCTTTCTCTCTTCCTTTCTTTCTATCCCCCTCCCTCCCTCTTTGTCTCTCTCTCCCTCCTTCTTCCCCCCCCCCCCCCGCCCTTCCCTCCCTCCCTCTTTCAATCGTCCCTCCCACATCTACTCAACGTTTTACTTTCTAGACCAATTTCTTCCTTAAGACTAGTCCAAAAACCTGCCTCTATAACATATATATATATATAAGACCACAAAACTGAAACACAACACACAACAACACACACACACACACACACACACACACACACACACACACACACACACACACACACACACACACACACAAAGGGCTGAGCTTGCATTCTTCTACCTTTCTCAGACGCCTGTCACGTCACGATCAGTTTAGCATTCACTCATCTCTTCCTTTCTGTTCATTTTTCACTGACCAGTACTACTAGTACTGGTATAGTAATCTCTTCCTTCTCTTCATTTTAAAAAAAAGTTCATTCTTCTTCTTTCTTTTCAATTTCACGACATTCATCTTTTCCCAATTTTTCTTCCTTATTCCAATATCACCCCCCGCTTTGGTATCAATTACGAATATATAATAGTTCATACTACAATATAAATCTCAGACGTAAACGGCACACAAATTCAACACCACTCAAGTTAAGAGCGCTAAATTTAGCGTGACCCTTTCCTTTCACCTAGTAGTCCAAGTGTGGTCAGTTCCTGCTATTATTATTATTATTATTAGCACCAGCTGGCCCCCCCATCTAGGCTGG
>CM060346.1:27864641-27866961 GCA_030674155.1 Stramonita haemastoma
AAATGAGTCGCTTAGCACATAACCCAATTTTGCGCTAGGAGCCATTAAAGGCAGTTGGGGGTCAAGTTGTCAATTTTGAGATTTTGATTGATTATTAAACAATATCCGTTTATCTACCTTAAAATAAAATAATCCAGGCACAATTTTTATTCCTTTTGCTTTTAAATGTGTTTTGAAAATACCCAAGCCCTCATTCTGACAACCTGTTAGGAAAATAAACTTGCCCGTTTCTCATTTTGTCACGTCCTGCAGTCTATCATTTTGATTTGTAATAACTTTGCAGAGAATTGTCCGATTTTCAATCTGTTTTTTTTTTGCATTTGATAGCCACTTTATTGTACATTAATAACATGTCAATAACTAAAAATTGACCTCTGGTGCACTCCGACTTATTATGTGGTGGAGCGTCACAAATGTGGTGGAGAAAAGGAGAGGGCCAGATAAAGAGGCTCTCTAGAAGGAGGGGAGAAGGACCTGTGTTGGTATAATGCACTGGACAGGCTGCAGGAGGTTTATAAATATTATATATATATAAAATGTACAAAAAAAAACATGCTCCCCTCAACTATCGAGGACTTGGCTTGATGTTTATAAATCAATCTTGTTTGCGGCCCTGCCAACCTACCTGGTCGGCCAAGCTAGGCTGACAGTGGTCATTTATCAAAAACACTGCTTGTGTAACTAACTAACTAACCTACCTGACTGAAGCAGGCAGGACATTTCATGGACCCCATGAACTGTAATCATGCTTTTTTTTTTGCTTTTTTTTTTTTTTTTACCTTATACTTCTTATATATCAACTTGACCTTGCATGTTTGTTATAATATAAAATATATGTGTGTTATGTATTTAAATATATATTTTTTTTAATACATAACGCACATGTATTTTATATGTATTTCATATATAATATATATATATAATGATATACTGAGTGTCAAGTCTCTCGGAGGAGGCTCTCAATTAAATTAAACCAGTCAGACCTGTGTGCTTACAGTCATGCACCTAAAAAGAACCCGCATCAGTTAAAAATAGAAAAAAAAAAGCAAGGGATGATTTGTCCTGATTATCCTGGCAAAATTGGTGGCTTCATCAATTCCCAAATGTATCAAAGTCGGAATATGGCTACCTAAACGGTGGTGGTTGAGGGCAGTCGTATATGATGCAAAAATCCCACCACCAGTTCACCTAGCCAAAAAATGCAAAGGAAAAAAATACTGAACATATTTCAGGCCATTTTTCTTCCCCCCCCCCCTTTTTCGTCTTCCAAGGATGATCTATAGACTGTAGAACTCTAAGGTTCACCAATGTTGACATTTTGTGTATTGCAACCCTTTTAGCCCACCATGAAGGTAGTTCTGCATTCCAACTTGAGGGAGAGGATATATATATATAATTAAATTTAAAATGCTCTCTTGACCTCTCCTAGCAGTGCCGCCACTCTGTCCTAACACACACCAAAAAAAAAAAACCTACTGGCATTAGATAGATCTTCCAGAGTTTTACTTTTCATTCTTCCGATACGAATCAATACACGTCAACGAAGCGCCACGACTGCCAATACCGGCCCACAATGAAAACCTGTCGACTGACATTTCTTTCTCAACAGCCACACCCATGACATGCCTGACAAATTATTTATGCACAGCAATTACCCCAAGGCAGAGGTGGGGGGGGGGGGAGGGAACAACCTTACAACTTGCCACAAACTCTAACATCACACCTTCTTTTCATTTTCATGACTTTTGTCTTGAAAACTCATTCGCGCAGCTTTAGTTAGTCTGAAACCTAGCTCCACCGACACCAATACTAGCCTTTTGTCATATTGATCAATATTAAACTCAAAAATTCGTGTGGGTTGTAAGTTATAAACAATCAGAGTAGATTTTATTACAGTAAATATTCAAATTCAATCTTAAAAAATGACATGCTCACACATGTACATACACGTACACACCCACACATGTACATAAAATACACACACGTGTGCGTGCACACTCGTGCACAAAAAAGCAATGTGCAAAAAAATAAAACATATCATGCAATAAGAGTAATAAAAAAAAAAAAAACCTACAAGTTATTATTGTGCACAACGAACACAAAAAAAACAACAACATTACACTCCGTAACAGATTCATGCATGCCTACTTAAAAAGTACTTTGCTGCAAGCACCCCATACACTCTGTACTGCTCAGCTCAGCTCTCTCTGTCTGTCTGTCTGTGTCTGTCTGTCTGTCTGTGTCTGTCTGTCTGTCTCTCTCTTCCTCTCTCTCTCTCTCTCTTCCCTTCCCCCTCCCTATCTCTCTCCCCATCCCTCCC
>CM060346.1:27867061-27904561 GCA_030674155.1 Stramonita haemastoma
TTTTCCATTAGTTAAAGTTAAAGTCTGTCCCCAGTCTAAGGCTCATCAGGCCAGTGCTTATCCCCGTTTCTGTGGCGGCGTTAAGCGACTGAGAGTCATAGATAGACTCCCCCCCCCATGGATAGGACGCCAGTCTATCGCAGGGTTAACCCCCAACACAAGGTTGGTTGGTACCCCTTTTACATCTGGGTGGGGTGAGAAAATAGCCCAAAAGTGCCTTTTCCAAGGGCACAACGCCATAGCCAAAAGCTGGGATCGAACCCGCAACCTTTAGATTACGAGTCCAACGCCCTAACCACTAGACTACAGCGGCGGCTTCATGTTTTTAGTTAAAACTGAGCACAACACCTCTCTTTCCACCCGAAGTCAAGTCAAATAAGCAGCGTCGAGCGTGGTTACCAGTTAGATGGGTGACTGTTTGCGCGCCTTGGCTTCAGTACTGTCCCCTCCCAGTTCACCCAGCTGTAAATTGGGTACCTGCCCTCTTTAGGGTCAGGGAAGGTAAAGCAGCGAGGAGGGAGAGGAGATGGGTGCTGCTGCCCTCAATATGCTGGCCACTAGAGAAGCTGAGGTCTCTGACGCCTCGCTCCCCTATGACCGCCAAGGTTATGGGACAACTTTTACCTTTACCTTTTTACCGTAAGCTACAAGCTTGTTTTTGCTGTGAAGGATTCCAAAATGCTGTTTGTTTTTATATATCATGTTTATTCTCATTTTTGACTAAAAACTTATTTAAACCAAACAAACATTTTGAAATCACAACAAAGAAAAAGATAGAAGTGTGAAGGGGGTTTTTTTGGGGGGGGGTTTTGGTAAAGTTTTTTGCACACGACTCATCTCTGGATTCCTTTACTGGATGGGATATGTAGAGTCTGGTCTTCTCCTGTGCTTGTCACTCTGCAGGAGGTCTGCCCACGCACAGGCCTCCAACTGACTTCAGAGCAGCTCATTTTCTGGGGGTACAGGATTCATGCTGGGAATACATGTTCAATTGCACATAGAGGCTCAGTTTATAGTCTCTTATCTGAAGGACTTTGACATCTAGTTTTCAATTTTCACATCCCATTAGGAAGAAAGGGCAAGGAGGGTAATCGAACCCAGAACCTCGCGCCGTCACGGTTTACTTGTTTCCTATGTTAGGCAGGTGAACGTCTTCAGTTAAACCGTCCTGTCACCTTCCTTCTTAAGTTATCTGTTGACACCGAAGGAACTGGCTAAACCTACACTTTGATTTCAAGGTCACTGAAACAAAACACATTTATACGCAGAATGACATAAAACCATAAAAAAAATATCAAAAAGAATCTTTCACTCATCCTGAATTATACACAGTGTACATTGTGTGTTGGTGTGTTGTGTGTGGTGTGTGTTGTGTGTGTGTTGTTGTGTGTGTGTGTGTGTTGTGTGGGCGTGTGTGGCATGTGTGTGTGCTGTGTGTGTGTGTGTTGCTGTTGTGTGTGTGTGTGTGTGTGTGTGTGTGTGTGTGTGTGTGTGTGTGTGTGTGTGTGTGTGTGTGTGTGTGTGTGTGTGTGTGTGTGTTGGGTGTTGTGTGTGGTGTTGGTGTGTGGTGTGGTGTGTGTGTGTGTGTTGTGGGTGTGTGTGTTGTGTGTGTGCGTGTGCAAGGTGTGCGTGCAAGGTGTGTGGGCGCACATGCTGTGCATGCATGCGGTGCATGCATGCGCGCATGCATGCTGTGCGTGTATGTGTGAGTGTGGTGTGTGTGTGTGTGTTACACTGATGTGTACAACACCACCAAAAAAATATACAGCAAAAACAGCAACAAGGCCAAACACCAGGAACCAAAAAAACCAATTCAAGGGAGACAATCAATCAGCCAGACGAAAACAACAGGCTTCCTTCAGCATAGCAAGGGAGGAGACCAAATGCAACACCAATGTCACTTCCAAAGCATGAGTTAATGGACCTGATACAAATGCTCTCATGCTGTGTCGGTCTGAAAGAACCACACACACACACACGCACATGGATAATACGAGCTCACAAATGTATCATACAAGAGCTCTCTCTCTCTCTCTCTCTCTCTAACACACACACACACACACACAACACACACACAACACACACACACACACACACACACGCACACACACACACACACACACACACACACACGCACACACACACACACATACACAGCAGACCTACACACACACACACGCACCTACAGCACGCATGCACCGACACACGCATCACGACACAACGCCGCGTGCACACACACGCATGCGTGCAACACACACACACAAATAATATACACGCACACAAATACACACACACAAGCGCTCTCTCTCCCCTCCATGTCTCCCTCCCTCCCCCCTCTCTCTCTCTCTCCCCCTCTCTTTCTCCCTACCTCCCCTCTCTTTCTCCCTCCCTCGTCCCTCTCTCCCTGCCTCCCCTCTCTTTCTCCCTCCGTCCCTCCCCCCTCTCTCTCTACCTCCCTCCCCCTCTCTCTCCCTCCCTCTCCCCCCACATCCCTCCCTTCCCCCCTCCCATCCCTCCCTCTCCCTTCCTCCATCCCTCTCTCCCCCCTCTCTCTCTCTCATCCCCCCTCTTCTCTCTCTCTCCCACTCCCTCCCCCCCCACACACACACAAGTATACTACACTATAGCCCTACAGCCCGGTGACTCACTCAGTTTAATGGGGTACAGCATGGTGTTGACATCCAGGATCAGGTCCATCTTGAAGGACTCGCTCTCACAGAACAGCCTGGACACTGCAACACACATCAACAACATCATCATCATCATCATCATCCTTTACACCCAGTGGTGTGTAGGGCAGCAACAAAGACTTTCCACCCCTGCCTATCCTGGGCCAGCCTGGTCAATGAACTCCAGGAGTGTTGCATGGCTTCCAACATCAACAACAACCAACCATTAAAACAATGCTTTTCTTTATTTATTTATTTTATTTATTCATTTATTTATTTTTGTTTTCTTTGTAATTTGTTGGTTCCTTGGCTAGAGCTCTGACTGAGGTTCGTTCACCAACAGTGCAGTTTGTGCCTAGTTGGGTTTTTTTTGCAGACTGAGACTGGCAGCAGTTGGCTTGCGTGATTTATTTTTTTGGTGAAAGATGCCCAATTATTATGCTTGATACCTACCATCAGATAGAAAGAGAGACACACAGAGAGAGAGAGAGAGGAGAGAGAGAGAGAGAGAGAGAGAGGGAGAGAGAGAGAGAGAGGACAGAGAGAGACAGAGAGAGACAGAGAGAGACAGAGAGAGAGAGAGAGAGAGAGAGAGAGAGAGAGAGAGAGAGAGAGAGAGAGAGAACACAGTGTGTACTGTATGCTAGGTTGCTTTTTTTTCTTCTGTTTTCCGTTTCTAGATCAGCACACAATGGCCTACTCTTCTCAAAGGTGGAATGTGTTTTTAAACGTGCGCGCAAGATCAGATTTCTGAACCGCGAGAAGTGGAGGAAGCTGGTTGCAAAAATCTTCTGTGGTGCCCCAACAGTCTACCAGACCACAGGATATATAATATCTATAGGTGAAGCAGAGGTAAAACTAAAAAGTGAAACAGAACAAATTGGGGGTTGAGGGGGAGGGGGGGGGGAGAGAAAATGAGCAAATGTGGCGCTCCACCACGAAATGAGTCGCTTAGCACATAACCCAATTTTGCGCTAGGAGCCATTAAAGGCAGTTGGGGGTCAAGTTGTCAATTTTGAGATTTTGATTGATTATTAAACAATATCCGTTTATCTACCTTAAAATAAAATAATCCAGGCACAATTTTTATTCCTTTTGCTTTTAAATGTGTTTTGAAAATACCCAAGCCCTCATTCTGACAACCTGTTAGGAAAATAAACTTGCCCGTTTCTCATTTTGTCACGTCCTGCAGTCTATCATTTTGATTTGTGATAACTTTGCAGAGAATTGTCCAATTTTTCTATCTGTTTTTTTTTTGCATTTGATAGCCACTTTATTGTACATTAATAACATGTCAATAACTAAAAATTGACCTCTGGTGCACTCCGACTTATTATGTGGTGGAGCGTCACAAATGTGGTGGAGAAAGGGAGAGGGCCAGATAGAGAGGCTCTCTAGAAGGAGGGGAGAAGGACCTGTGTTGGTATAATGCACTAGACAGGCTGCAGGAGGTTTATAAATATTATATATATATAAAATGTACAAAAAAAAACATGCTCCCCTCAACTATCGAGGACTTGGCTTGATGTTTGTAAATCAATCTTGTTTGCGGCCCTGCCAACCTACCTGGTCGACCAAGCTAGGCTGACAGTGGTCATTTATCAAAAACACTGCTTGTGTCACTAACTAACCAACCAACCTGACTGAAGCAGGCAGGACATTTCACGGACCCCATGAACTGTAATCATGCTTTTTTTTTTTGCTTTTTTTTTTTTTTTACCTTATACTTCTTATATATCAACTTGACCTTTCATGTTTGTTATAATATAAAATACATGTGTGTGTTATGTTATTTTAAATATATTTATGATATATTACTGAGTGTCGAGTCTCTCGGAGGAGGCTCTCAATTAAATTAAACCAGTCAGACCTGTGTGCTTACAGTCATGCACCTAAAAAGAACCCGCATCAGTAAAAAAAAAAAAAAAAAAAAAAAAAGCAAGGGATGATTTGTCCTGACTATCCTGGCAAAATTGGTGGCTTCATCAATTCCCAAATGTATAATTCACCAAAGTGGGAATGTGGCTACCTAAATGGTGGTGGTTGGGAGGGGGGGGGGTAGCAGTCGTCTATGATACAAAAATCCCACCACCGGTAACCTCAAAGCTCTAGTCACGAAAATCCAATGATAAAAATACTGAACATATTTCTACCTCCCCCCCCCCCTTTTTTTTTTTTGTCTTCCAAGGATGATCTATAGACTGTAGAACTCTAAGGTTCACCAATGTTGACATTTTGTGTATTGCAACCCTTTTAGCCCACCATGAAGGTAGTTCTGCATTCCAACTTGAGGGAGAGGATATATATATATATAATTAAATTTAAAATGCTCTCTTGACCTCTCCTAGCAGTGCCGCCACTCTGTCCTAACACACACCAAAAAAAAAAAAACCTACTGGCATTAGATAGATCTTCCAGAGTTTTACTTTTCATTCTCCGATACGAATCAATACACGTCAACGAAGCGCCACGACTGCCAATACCGGCCCACAATGAAAACCTGTCGACTGACATTTCTTTCTCAACAGCCACACCCATGACATGCCTGACAAATTATTTATGCACAGCAATTACCCCAAGGCAGAGGTGGGGGGGGGGGGGAGGGAACAACCTTACAACCTGCCACAAACTTTAACGTCACACCTTCTTTTCATTTTCATGACTTTTGTCTTGAAAACTCATTTGCGCAGCTTTTAAGTTCTGAAACCTAGCTCCACCGACACCAATACTAGCCTTTTGTCATATTGATCAATATTAAACTCAAAAATTTGTGTGGGTTGTAAGTTATAAACAATCAGAGTAGATTTTATTACAGTAAATATTCAAATTCAATCTTAAAAAATGACATGCTCACACATGTACTGTATACACGTACACACCCACACAGTACATAAAATACACACACGTGTGCGTGCACACTCGTGCACAAAAAAGCAATGTGCAAAAAAATAAAACATATCATGCAATAAGAGTAATAAAAAAAAAAAAACCTACAAGTTATTATTGTGCACAACGAACACAAAAAAAAATAAAACATTACACTCCCTAACAGATTCATGCATGCCTACTTAAAAAGTACTTTGCTGCAAGCACCCCATACACTCTGTACTGCTCAGCTCAGCTCAGCTCTCTTCTGTCTGTCTGTCTGTGTCTGTCTGTCTGTCTCTCTCTTCCTCTCTCTCTCTCTCTCTTCCCTTCCCCCTCCCTATCTCTCTCCCCATCCCTCCCTATCTCTCTCCCCATCCCTCCCTCCCCCTTCCCCCTTTTGTGCCCTCTTTTCCAAAGCACAGTGATAACTAGTGGCAGCATGAACATTTTTAAAAAATGTCACTGCTTTGACGATTTTTGGTCAAAAATACCAACAAGAGGAGGAAGGTGAGGGGGGGGGGGATGGAGGGAGAGAGGAAGAGGGAAGAAAGATGTGGAGAAAGTGGGGAGAGAGAGGAAAGGGAGAAGACTGTAGAGAAAGGGGAAGGAAAGGGGAGAAGACGTGGGGGGGAAGGGGAGAGGAGTGGGGAGAAGGGGGAAGGGGAGAAGAGTGGGGAGAGAGGGGAAGGGGAGAGGGGTGGGGAGAAAGGGGAAGGGGAGAAGAGGGGGAAGAGAGGGGAAGGGGAGAAGAGGGGGAAGAGAGGGGAAGGGGAGAAGAGGGGGAAGGGGAGAAGAGGGGGGGAAAAAGGGGAAGGGGAGAAGAGGGGGAAGAAAGGGGAAGGGGAGAAGAGTGGGGAAGAGAGGGGAAGGGGAGAAGAGGGGGAAGAAAGGGGAAGGGGAGAAGAGTGGGGGAGAAAGAAAGGGGAGAAGAGTGGGGAGAAAGGGGAAGGGGAGAAGAGTGGGGAGAAAGGGGAAGGGGAGAGGGGAGAGTGGGGAGAGAGAGGGGAAGGGGAGAAGAGTGGAAAGAGAGGGGAAGGGGAGAAAATGGGGAGAGAGGGGAAGGGGAGAAGAGTGGAAAGAGAGGGGAAGGGGAGAAGAGTGGAAAGAGAGGGGAAGGGGAGAAGATGGGGACAGAGGGGAAGGGGAGAAGAGTGGAAAGAGAGGGGAAGGGGAGAAGATGGGGAGAGAGGCAAAGGTTAGGCTAGTGGTAGGAAGGATGGGGGGAAATAGGAAAAAAAGAAGGAAGAAAGAGAAGAGACTAAGAGGATTTGAGGGAGGGGAGGGAGGGAGGGAGGGAGGGAGGGAGGGAGAGAGAGAGAGAGAGAGGAGAGAGAGAGAGAGAGAGAGAGAGAGAGAGAGAGAGAGAGAGAGAGAGAGAGAGAGAGGAGGAGAGAGAGAGAGAGAGAGGAGAGAAGAGAGAGAGAGAGGAGAAAGAGAGAGAGAGAGAGAGAGAGAGAAAGCGAGAGAGAGAGAGGGGGGGGGGGGGGGTACTAGGGAAAGAGGTTTTAAGAAAGAGAGGGGTGAGAACGGTGAAGTGGAGGGGGGGAATTTTGGGGGGGGGGGGGGGAAGGTTGATGTTAACTAATTCCCATTTCAGAGCTCTATGGAGCCAGCTGCCAGGCCAATAGGTGCAAAACATGGTAATGCCTTCAGTATGATGGAATGCATGTCGTGCTTATTGACTGCGCGCATCCTCTGTCCAAGTGTGTGTGTGTGTGGTGTGTGTGTGTGTGAGTGACTCTGTGTGTGTGTGTGTGTGTGTGTGTGTGTGTGTGTGTGTGTGTGTGTGTGTGTGTGTGTGTGTGTGTGTGTGTGTGTGTGTGTGTGTGTTGTGCTGTGTGTGGTGTGTGTGTGTGTGTTGTGTGTGACTCTGCGTGTGTGCGCTTGCGTGCGTGCATGCATGTGTGTGTGCACATGTGGGTGTGTGTGTGGAGGGGAGGGGGGGAGGGGGTTCTGTCTGTCTGTTCCAGTGTCTGTATATATTATAGTTTGCATAACGTGTATTTTCAACTGCATTGAAGCGAAGGAAGGGCTGCCACATTTTTACCAACTGAAAACGAAGTCAGTCTTGACCACTGGGCTATATAATTATTAATAATGGCAATCATCTTTAATCAAGATACAAAAAAAAAAAATGACACCTGCCTCCACCCTGCTTTGCACCAAAAGAACCATGACGGCAACTGAACTCCATCATCATCTTACACACCCATTAACAGTCCCCCCCCCCCCTCCCTTAACCTCCCATCCTTCCTTCCATTGCTCTTAACGACTTGCTGTTTGACCAATCACTTAATGAGCTGAGACTGATAGCTGGCTGGCTACAGTATTGTATAGTATACCCTCTTCTCCCACCAGAATCCGGCAATTTGCAGACACGGTGTCTGAATTAGTGATGTTGAAGCCCCACAGTAGTGAGGGAGGGTGTTTGCATGATGATTTCTGCTTTGACTTCAGTTTCTTTCGTTTTGTCTCGTTTTGGTTTGGTTTGGGGTTTTGTTTTGCTTTATCATGTTTGAGGGGAAGGGGGCCATGTTTCGCTTTGTTTTGTTCATTTCTTCTGTAAGATTTTTTTTTGTTTGGGTTTTTGTTTTGTTTTGTTGTTATTTTTTTTAATGTTCTTGGGTGGGGGGTGGGGGTGGGGGGTTCTTGTTTTGTTTTACTTTGTGATGTTTTCCTTTTCTTTTTTGTCAGGTTTTCTCTTGCTATTCTTCTCCTCCTCCTCCCCCCTCTGTTTCTGTTCTGTTTTGATTATGTTGTGCTTTCTATTTTCTCACGATCTATTCTGCTAGTTTGGTCATGTTTTATTGTTGCTGGGCTTGTTTTTCCATTGGCTAGCGTATCATTTTGTTTTCTTTTTCTATACAGTGTACAGATGGCACTACTAATGACAATGACGCTGCCAATGATGATACTTTTATTGATGACAATGACACTGCCAATGATGACATTGTTGATAACAATGACACTGCCAATGATGACATGTTGATGACAATGACACTGCCAATGATGACACTGTTAAGGATAATGCGATTCTCCTGAAGATGACTTTGCCAAAGATGACACTGTTCATGACAACGCCTGATGATGATACTGCTAATAATGATAAACAAATGATGACACTACAGTCATGACATGGCTGATGACATGCTTATAACACAGATGATCAGATGACACTACAGATGACAGTGCTGAGGCACAGTCATATGTAGTAGTAAGTGTCAGATCAGACATCATACACAGTGACAGCTGTTGCTACAGGCAGCCAAAATGAGAGTAAAATACAGCCACCAGCCAGCAGCAGCCAAAACAGCACAGCACACACCAGCACAGCACAGCAGCCACACACACACACACACACACACACACACACAACACACACCACACACATGTACACACACAAACACACACACACACACACACACACACACACACACACACACACACCACATCACCACACACACACACACACACACCCACACACACCGTACACACACGTATACACACACACACACACACACACACACACCACACACACACACACAACCACAAAATAAAAAGGTTTGAACAAAACTATCGCATTTCACTAGCATAAACAACAAATAACACGGTTACGAGGTCAAATCAGCACTGGCTTCTGAAAAAGAAAATTAAACAAATCCTGGACACTGGCAATGACAGGAAACATTAGCGCTCAACATGGCGGCATTTCCTTCTCTGGTGCTTTGAAGTTCTGTCTGATCATCATCAGCCAAGATACACTGACTAACACAGCCACCTACCTGCCTCCCCTTTGAACAAAGTGAGCTCAGCTACACCCAATTCTAACTGACAGGGACGGGGAGCTGTAGCCTGGTGGTCAGAGACTGAGTATCAATGCACTCATAATCTGCTGACCTATGTTCAAATCCCGTTCGAGAGGATTTTTTTCTCAGGAGTTAACAGTGTCGACTCCGCTGCCCCCCCCCCCCCCCAAATCCTAGGCTCCGAGGTTTTGCATCTAGACATGCAACCATTTTGCAGAAATGAAGGGAGCTGCATTCCAACTTCAGGAATGTGTAGGTTGGTATTAATATATGTATTTTTGGTTTAATTTGTGTTAATTAAAAGTTATTCACTGGTATTGAATATAATACATCAGGGAGTGAATTGAAAACAACTTGAAGTAGCTGAGAAATGCCAGACTGTCAGTAGATGTTACTGACTACTAGTTCAATCATTCACAGGGTTGGTAGTGAACAATAGAGCCTAACTCATATATTTAAATACAATATATATAATACGCAAAATCTCACCATTGGTGAATCTTGCTCTAGTCCATGGAACAACAACAACAACAAAAAAAAAACCCATAAAACTATGAGACACTTGAGCTAGTTTTCCCCGGTCACAAGATTCTCAGTTAGTGGTACATGAAGTACCCTTCCCTGGATTATCTAGATATTTATTTAATGATTTTATCAGGTCAAGCCTCAGTGCATCAGCAGTGTACTTTGAACTGTTTACGGGATGGAAAAACCCATTCACTATTGTCACACTATAAGTATATATCACATTTTTTTCTTTTATCATTATCACTACAATCAGGTTTCATGTACTGTCTGTATTACATTGTGTGTATTTACACAGATTTAAAGGAGTTGTACTGTATGAAGCTGTGTGTGTGTGGAAACTTGTGTAATGTGTATGTGTGTGTGTGTGTGTGTGTGTGTGTGTGTGTGGTGTGTGTGTGTGTGTGTGTGTGTCTGTTGTTCTGTCTGTCTGTCTGTCTGTACATTAGAAATACAGATATGCGTGTGTGTGTGTGTGATGTGTGTATGTGTGTTGTGTTGTCTTGTCTGTCTGTCATTAGTGTTATGTGTGTGTGTGTGTGTGTGGTGTGTGTGTGTGGTGGTGGTGTGGTGGTGTGTGTGGTGTTGTGTGTGTGTGCATGCACACCTGCAGGCTTGCATGTGCGTGTACACATTGTATGTGAGAGTATACGCACATGTGAACATATATACACACATCAGACACAAGCCCTGAAACCTTCTAGAGTCAATAACAGAACAGAACCACCACTTCTCTCTGAAACTACTTCTTCAGATCTGATGATCTACATTCAAACCGTTAACAGCAGAAGACTTCTTCTAAGCACAAGGAAGGATGGGGTAAGGAAGAGGAAGAGGAGGGGGGAGGTTGGAAGCAAAGAAGGGAGGAGTGGGGTGGAGGGGGGGGAGGGGGTAAAGAAACCAACATAATCTATCTATCATCTATCTATTTATCACCTCCACCTCTCTCCACCTGTTATATATCGTCAGGTAGGGCGGTGCCCACAGCTCAGCTGAGTAGCCCTTGACCTTGAGGCCTGGTCTACCCTGACCCCATTCTTTTCCGTACAAAACGATCAACTCACTGCCTGCTTTGGCTCTTTTCGTCAATTATGGCAAAATATATCGCCAATAAAGTGATCGAAAGTTTGCTTCTATCTTAGAGACAGAGTTAGCTGTGACTTTGCGAGCATTCCGCAAAAAAAAAAACAGCGACATTTGTTTTGTTTGTTTCTTAGTTAGTTTGTCAACTTGTTAGAATTCCTCAGTTCATGATGGCTGGTTACATTCTTAACACAAAAAAAACCTTTTCCAATCCAATCCTAACTTGATTTAGATGTGTACTTAAGCAGCCACAATCCATCTTCAAAGAACTTTTAGAAGATATTATTATTAGCTAATGGATGAATTTTTACATACAGTGACACACACACACACACACTCACGCACGCGCATGCACGCACGCATGCTCTCTCACACACACACACACACACACACACACACACACACACACACACACACCACACACACACACACCTATAGATCACTTTCCATACCACAACCACCACCACCCCTTCAAATTGCCTTGCCACACCCTCCCTCCAACTACTTGTTGTTCCAGTCATGTGACAACTTTACAAGTGTGTGTGTGTGTGTGTGTGTGTGTGTGTGTGTGTGTGTGTGTGTGTGTGTGTGTGTTTTCTGTGTGTGTGTGTGTGTGTGTGTGTGTGTGTGTGTGTGTGTGTGTGTGTGTGTGTGTGTGTGTGTGTGTGTGTGTGTGTGCATGCGTGCGGCGTGCATGCATGCGTGTGTGTGTGCATGCATACATGTTTTTTTGTACTACATATGTGTGTTTCTGCATGTTTCTCTGTGTCGCTGTGTGTAAGGAGCAAGTAAGCAAGTGCGTCTACAGGTCTGTGTAATGTGCCTCATGCGTGCGCATGCTACAAACTTAAAATGCTAAACTATGTTTCTTTTTTTATGTTTCTTTTTTACAGTAACATGCAAACTTAAAACACTAAAGTATGTTTCTTTTTTACATTTCTTTTTTCACAGTAACATATTAGCTTTTTCTATTACTTATATCTATAAATAATATAACAATCATCAACAGTAAACACGAGTCCTAACAGCTCAACACTTCACTCCAGATACATTACAACATAACCATGACTTTTAAAATCATACTGCCTTCTTCCTTAACTCTTTTCTTCTTCCATCCCTTCACCTCCTTCCCTCTCTCACTCACACCACACCACACCCACAGATCTTCCACAGGAAGACAAAAAAAAAAAAAAAAAAAAAAAAAAAAACCCCAACCTCCACACCACTGCTCACCCATCTAACTCCACATTTAAGGCCACACAAGCGGGTGTTCAGGACACAGAAACCACTCGCATGAATATTTCAAGCTCCCACAAAGGTTTTACGACGACAGACCAGCCCAGGCCGTTACCGAGGCCCGAACCGCGGACCACGTCGATAAACCATAAAGGTCAACACACACACACTCCCAGGCAAGGGGAACCCAGGTGCCCAAGCACATTCATTACAGGTACATGTATTATAACTAGAAAAGTGATGATGGGCCGTGGCATGTCTGCCGGATCAATAGCATCCTGCTTACACAGGACTGCTTAGCAACTGCTAGGATGAGAATCTGCTCCTCCCTTCTCTTTTCTTCTTTTTTTTGTTTTTTTTTTTGTTTTTGTTTGCAATAGATCTCTCTATGGGTGTGTGTGTGTGTGTGTGTGTGTGTGTGTGTGTGTGTGTGTGTGTGTGTGTGTTGTGTGTGTGTGTGTGTGTGTGTGTGTGTGTGTGTGTTATGTGTGTGTGTGTCATTGTGCATGCACGTGTGAGTGCATGCATGCATAGACTATGTGTGTTGTTACATGTGTGTGTGTGTGTGAAAAGGGGGAGGAATGTATGTGTGTGTGTGTGTGTGTGTGTGTGTGTGTGTGTGTGTGTGTGTGTGTGTGTGTGTGTGTGTGTGTGTGTGTGTGTGTGTGTGTGAGTGTGAGTGTGAAGAATGTGAGTGTTCGGAGGGGGGGTTACTGTTAGTATATGTGTGTGCGTGTGTGGTGTGTGTGTGTGTGTGTGTGTGTGTGTGTGGTGTGTGTGTGTGTGTGTGTGTGTGTGTGTGACTGTGTGCATGAGTGTGTCCATGGATGCATTATGTGGAGTGTGAGCATGCATGCATGCATAAAAATTAAAATGATAAATCAAATACATCATTACTGTGTTTTAACTGGGATACTTGTGGGAGTGGAAAGAAGTCTGCATTACATAGATCTACATCTGTCACACTTGCAATTGAAGTAAATTTCCTTTCTTTCAGTGACCTACATAGTACATAAATCAATGTCTCTGTCTAAGCAGTAAGACTTCTTTTTTTTATAACCAAATAATATACAGACAACGTTCTATGAGTTAATGAATGAGTACTCAAGTATGCTTCAGTCAGTTCTTTCTCTGAAACTCCCTTCCCAAAGCAAAGCCCCATTCCTTCCAAGTCCAATCAATAGGGGAAAAAATAGATGAGGGATAAAACCAGAAAAACCAGAACACACACAGCACTCGATACACATGCATGCATGCTCACACATGCACGCACGCACACACACACACACACACACACACACAGTGACACACACCTTCACACACACACAGTGACACACACACTCACTCACTCTTTCAAAACACGCACGTACACACACACACACCCTTTTAATTTTAAACCCACCCAGCACACACACAAAACACCTTTTCTTTCTTTGAACACAGGACCTCTGTAACCCTATACAGCCTCAAAACCCTCAAATGAAAACTCCCCCCCCCCCTCCCTACCACCCCCCCAGGCACGACACAAGTCCCCACAAAAAGAACCGGCAGCTCGAGTTCACACAACAAAAGGCAGGTAAAAGACACCAGGACAATACTACGACAACAGGCTGCTGTCACTCACTCAAGATACCTAACTTTCCCAACTTAGTCAGCAGACCTTTAAACCCCCCCCCCCCCCCCCCCCGGTGACGCCCGGCCCTCCCTAAGGCTCATTGGCTGTCGGCTCGGAACAATGTCACACTCTTACATCAACCACTCAACCAAGAGGGAGGAAGGCCCCAGCTCTGTCTAAGGGAGGGGGGTGGGTGGTGGTGGGGGGGGGGGGGGGGGGAGCTCTACAGTCCACGTTCCGGGTCAGGGAGAACGAATTCAGAGCTTAAGCCCTAGCAACCAGACTCGTTGTTGACAAAACTCTTCCCCCCCGTAGCAACAAGGCCTCTCTGCTATAATTATGCTAGACAGTTGAGGTGGAGTCTATACCTGCAAGTTCCTGCTGATCCAAAACACCGGCCGCCCGGCAGGCAGGCAGGCAGGAATGGGCATGCATGCATGCATGCATGTGTTGTGTGTGTATGTGTGCACAATGCTGCAAATCGCTAAATCCTCCCTCCCTCCTGGTTGGGTCAGGCAGAACTTTCCTGGCAGGGCCTTTTGTGTGCAAAGTCTTTTCACTTGAAGCTTGTCTCTTTTTCGATCGATTCTGACAAGACACCTCCACCACCACCCCTCTTCCTCCCTCCCCCCCCCCTCCCCTCCTCCTCTGCTTTCTTCTCCCCCTCCCGCCAATATGCCCGTCATGTCTCAACTTACTTCTCTCACCTGACTGTAAGCGAAAGTGCTCAGGTAAAGAGAGAGAGGAGAAAAAGACTTTAGATTGGTGGTGAGTGAGGGAAGGGGGGTGGAGCAAGTAAAGCCAAAGGGAAGGGGGGGAGGGTCGTTATTACATAATTAGTTAGTGGGCTACTTTCGATGATATAATACCTAACAGAACCCACAATAAAAGAACAGGAGGAAAAAAGAAGAAAGGAAAGCTAAGGATCCCAAGGAGTGGACGACACAGGTTGCAAAATCTTCAGAAGTTCAGTGGTGCCCCAACAGTCAACTAGACTATGGGACAGGTGAAGGTGAAGGTGAAGGATATTACGTGAAACCAAAAAAACGTTTGATTCATTCTGAAACAGAAAGGTCCGTTGATGATTGATTCAAAAGCGCAGATCTAATATTTCATGCCTTAGCATCAGAATGACTCTGTGTGGCTGTGTGTGTGTGTGCTGTGTGTGTGGTGTGTGTGTGTGTGTGTGTGTGTGTGTGTGTGTGTGTGTGTGTGTGTGTGTGTGTGTGTGTGTGTGTGTGTGTCACTTGTGTGTGTGTGTGTGCATGTGTGTGTGTGTGTGTCTGTGTGGTGTGTGGTGTGTGTGTGTGTGTGTGTGTGTGTGTGTGTGTGTGTGTGTGTTGTGTGTGTGTGTGTGGTGTGTGTGTAAGTGTGTCAAATGTCTTTTGGGGTAGTGTAGTGTTACAATGTTGTTTTCATCCGGGCCCTCACAAATCGTGTTAACGTGGTGTGTGTGTGTGTGGTGTGTGTGTGTGTGTGTGGGTGTGCGTGTGTGTGTGTGCGTGTGTGCGTGTGTGTGCAGACATGGGAATAAAGATGTATCATTTGATTTATGCATCAGATAAAAAAAAAAAAACTATCAGACATTATTGTATGAAAGCATGCTGTGCATGGGTGAGCAAATAAGAATATAAAGTTCAATTCACAGCTGAACTTCAATCCTGTTGGTCCATAAAATCATAGATTCAAATCTCAGAAGCGCATCTTCATTAGTGAATTAAGAGCACTCACGGATTTTTAGCAACCTCACAGATTCAAGATCAACACAAGGTGCAGACCTGCAAGTGCCTTTTAAACGTCAAGTACATGCCTGTTTAAGATCCCACAATTCAAGTCAGCATGGGTACGTTTGGTTTTAACACTTCAGTTCACACAAACATACCCAGCATGCACCCTGTACCTGGAGAGGGATGGGCTCTGACAGGCTCTATTTGCCCAAGAGAACCTGCCTGAAAGATTCAGTGTGCAGTGTCCCAACGAGTTGTGCGGGAGTGAAGGGAGAAGAGAGGAGGAGAGTAGGACAGTGAGTAGGACTAGGAGTATACTATTCATGAGTATCCATCATTCACAGCAAACGGAAGTGATTTCATAACTGATTGAAGGCCTAGAAAGGAAAAGAAAAAAAAAAAAAACTAATGAAACAAACAGTTAATAATTGAAGTCTACAGCTAAAGTTCAGCTCAGCAGACAGCCTTGACTGACTCAGTGCCCCTCTACCTCGTTGAGGACAGGGCCAGGAAATCAGAACTGAAGTGATTCCAAAACTGCTGTCAATATAATCATAGAATAAATTTATAACCTGAATAATCAGCTGGGGGGGGGGGGAGGGGAAGAGAGGCACAGATTTAAAACTTGCTCTCAAAGTCATAGACTATGATTTAATGATTTTCTTTCTGCTGACTCAGAGCACACACACACAACCCTGTGACTTTGTGGACATTCAACTTTTACATAACATGTAGTGTGTACACATTACTAAGCAAAATTGCAGAAATAGTCCTCCCTTGACGTCCCCCAAATTGACCAAAAACCAGTTTTGAACAGTTGTAAAACCTAGAATAGAATTTTGTGGCATAGGTAAGCAGGTATTGTGAAACTTGCAAGAGTAGGATTGCTAGCAGTGTGATAACAAGCTTCAACATGTCATATCCTGGTTTGTCAATCGACCAGTGTTGGCAAAGAGTCAAACCACTCTCTACACATGTATACATGTATGTACATACATAGTTTATACATGTCTGAACAGCATTGCTGACACAGCCGTGCACCATATACCTGTCACGAGATCTATCACAGGATAAGGCCTGCTCACTCCTAGTTTTATCTCACTATCGATATCATCGTGCTCTACTTGCTGACAGGCTGTAGACTTGAAAAGGAAAAAAAATGTGTAGCTCACTACTTATTTACTGTTAGTGTTAATGAAAGTTGCGTCTGGACCACTATTATTAACTACAGTTGCCAGATTAAATGGCAGTGTCACTGCATTATCACAGTACTATCAGTTACTGGTAACTTACCTCCTGAGTGTCTCGTGTTTTGGGTGTTGTTATCTGATGACTGTGCAATACTCATGTTTTGCCAGCCCTACTTAATCTTATCCATCAAACAGTGTATTGTGACTATCAATTATCATAGTACTTATCGAGTTCACAAGAACAAAAAAAGAAGAGGTTTCTTTAAACCTTCATAGTCCACTCATTGTTTAGCTGTGCAAATTGCTATTCGAATTTACCATTGATAAATTATATCTTGAAAAGAGAAAAAAAAAAAAAAAACATACCACGAAATGATACAATGTCAACTGGGCATGCACAGCCAACATTTCAGAAATATTTCAACATTGAACTTTTCAGATGTACTACTTGTTAGTCATTGGCATATTTTGTATTATTATTAACATTATTATTAACATCATTTTATAACTGTCACATGTGTGTCAACATTTCTAGTCAAACTATACTCTAGTCAGTTAGTCTCCTGTAGTGTAACTGTAATTGAGGTAGGGAGGAAATTTGTGGAGGTAGACTATCCTGACAATAACTCTGTTTTTAGCAATATTTTCAAAATATTTCAACTGTTTAAATCTTGGTAAGTACCATCCCCTTCCCCCTCCATTAATCATTGTGTTATTAAAACACCTGACAATGACACATAATTATTAATATGAAACCACAGGTCTACATGTTTTCTTCCAATGAGCATTATGACTTATGTATCTAAATCAGTGAATGGCAAAATTACATTTGATTTATCAGTTATGTCATGCGGTTTAATCACAATGACAATTCAGTTAATATTGTCACTCAAGTCTTATTAAATAAAAGTAAGGGAATGGCAGAACAGCTTTGTGATAATGCTATATATAGCATTATCACAAAGCTGTTCTGCCATTCCCTTACGTATTTCATAAGATGGCACAGTCTTCCTTCCAGCACCCCATTGCAACACTTTAAGGAAGTGCTGTGCTTAAGTCTATCAAGAAACCTGAACAGGCACAAAACTATGTACAATGTGCTTCACATCAAATAATAAACTTGTGGCAAGTTCATCAGATGAAATTCAGTAGTTCTAACTGTTTTCAAAATATTTTACAGTTTTTACACTTAGACACCACAATTTACTATGGTATGAATCATGCAAACCTGTTAGTGTTTTGTTCCTCAACTAGAGCTTTATCAATGGTGAGAGTTTACATATTTGCCTAACATTAATGATTAATCAAGGTAGCCGCATTCTAACTTTTGAGGTGTATGCTCAGTTAAGCTCATATATATATATATATATCCATGTGAAACTGCATGCACATTTTCATGATTCTGTTTCCTTTGCCATGCACGCATTACTTTACACTTTTTTACAGCTTGCCATTGTCATGATTGTGTACATATCAAAAACAATCAATATCACGTATGATATAAATTATACGATAGTCTGCTATGTGATCAGTGTACATCACCTTCAAGTAGTACATGACACATACACGTAGAATATTATTGTAATAAATGTATACGTCTACTTTTAGACAGAGCACTCCTACCAGAGTTTATGCATACATCTTTATGTATGTAACTATCATAGATCTATCTATTACTGTATTGTGTATTACTATTAGATCTAGATGCATGTTACTGTTCATGAATGCTTAGTCCGTTTATCACTTCAGGATTTATCTCAAAATAAAAATTCATAAAATGACACGACACTACTCATCACACTGGGAACATGACCTTTTACCTTGATTTTTATGGATAAAACAAACACTAATTTAACCAATATTGGGCAACTAAACTAGACAATAATCATCAGTCCCCCCTCCCCCCCAATCTGAAAGATTTATTACATACAACATATATGATAATTTCATTTATTTACCCTAGCAGAAAATAAAAGGTCTACAACTTTTCTGCAACATAACATGAAGTAATAGTCTCTAATACTCACTGATTTAGTCTGAGCAATCTATAGATCATACGACATGCTGTCTATCCAGCCATTATCTCCCAATAAAATTCTTACAATTAATGATTAAGATGGCAGAAACTGAAAGTCCAAATGCTATCCTGGAACTGCCAACAAGAGCAAGTAGAGAACTTTGAGCTTACCATGCATGGGATGATGCATCTTCTGGTGCATGCCCTCCTGCCGGCCATCTCTGTCTCCTTGTCTCCTAAAACTAAAAACTATGTGGGCAGGACCACACTAAAGCCCAGCTGTGGAAATGAAGCCCCAAACCTGAATGGCATTGTGACAGCTTGCAGGTTGAGACAGAAACTTAACCCCACCAGGCGACACACCACAACTGACAACGACCCAATCGCCAGCTCAGGATGTGAGCAAGCTGCAGCACGCCGACTTTCGAGCCGGTTGTGACACAACGAGCCACGAGGACAACACTTTACACGCTAGGCCTACCTAAGCCCAGCAACCAGCTGACTGGCCGGATTTAAAAGAGCAAAACGCTGGCACGCTTCCATCGATTGTGAACAGCTCATGATTTCATCAAACTGTGTCCAAGAACAGGACTTGCGGTTCCTGAGAATCTAATTTGTTTCTTTGGCCCGAGTCCAAAACAAGATTTGCGCATCGACATTACAAACGGAAACGCAACATGTTTTCTTCCGTTTCGATTATTTTATACATAAAGAAAAAAATGTACAGGCTTCATTTTCTCAATGCAGAAATGTGTCTAATTTCAAGCACGAGTTACAAGTATCAGTAATCAATGAAACGAAATAAAGGATCAACAAAAAGACTAAGGTTTGTTTCACTTTCACAGTAGCACTCGTGCTAGGCCTGCCTATAGGGCCTAGGTGAACATCACAGTCAACACTTACCTCTGTCAAACTTCTTGCCGTCTGGGTCGATATCCTTTACATCAAAAATATCTTCGAACAAAACGCCAGCCATACTGAGCTTTCAACTGAAAAATATAACAATCAGCGATAATAATAACAAATAGTTTACGATGCCTCTGTCTCGCTCCCTTCAAACTATGTCATCTATCTTTGGCACATGGCACATTGACTCATCGAATCTCTTTTTATAAAAGATTGTGGACGGCTTAGCAAGAGAGACAACTCCATGTGGTAACCGGATGTTCGGCCGCACTCCGCCTTTAACATCTTAAAAAAAAAAAAAGTTCAACATTTTCCCTATACAACAAAAATGTTCTCTGTGTGTGTGTGTGTGTGTGTGTGGAGGGGGGGGGGGGGGTCTTCGTTGTAGCGGGTAGGGAGAAGGGAGTAGCATTTATTTATTTTTTATTCTTTTTATATCGAGGATAACAGAATAAGCAATCATGTGCTTTTTTTCATCCGGTCCCCGTGTGTATGCAGTTTTGTAAATATTGTCTTCTGTCCCACCGGCACACCATGGCCTACTCTTACGAAAAGCGGAACAGGATTTAACGTGTGCGCAAGATGTTCTGCGTGCGTTCGCACACGGGACCTCGGTTTAAAGTCTCATCCGAAGGACTTAAACCAAAGGTGCAGCACTTACCACCACTGCCTTAAGAAGAAGGAAAGGTATTTCCTGATAAATATAAAGAAAAGATTCAGAAATGAAAACAAAACTGACTTAACACATAACTCAAGCAATTTTGCGAAAAGGATTACAATGTACTATAGAGCTGTGTTTGTTCGTGATTTTTTTTCTGTTGCTTTTGGGAGGGGGGGGGATGTCTTTTGTTTCGTTCCTGTTTTTGAATTTGTTTTTTCTTTGCTTGTTTGTTATTGTTTGATTGTAGTTGGTTTTTGTTGGGGTTTTTTTTGTGTGTTTTTTGGGGGGTGGGGGGGGGGAGGGGGGGTTCTGGTGAGCAAACTCTGTACACTATTTTTTCTTCATCGTCTACAATTCTCCTAAACACAATATACATGCTCAGGGTATTCAAAGTATAAATACAAGCAGCTCTAGATGACGATTTTTTTTTTTTTTTTTTACTTTCTCATGACTGCATGACAACATTTTAAAAAAATTTTCAACCCCAAAACAAAACAAACAACAGCAAAAACAAAAAAACAAACAACAAAACAACCTAACAGCGAGTTTCAGAATGATCAGAACAATTTTAGAGTACAGAACCCTCAAAATGAGAAACCCCGAAACTGTCAGTGAACATGGCCTACAGCGATAGAGACAGCTTGCAGATGATAGATCCACCACTGAAGACCATCGGCTTTTTTTTTTAATAATTCATTCTTTATATCAAGGATAATGGAATAAGCACTTATATGCTTTTTTTTTTTACATCCAGTCCCCGTTTTTATGCAGTTTTGTCAATCTTGTCATCTGTTCCCACAGGCTCACAGTGGCCTGCTCATACAAAAAAGAGGAACAGGATTTAACGTATACGCAAGATGTTCTGGCTAAGGTGACCCAGTGGGTTCAATGTGCCCACGACAGTGCCTAAAAAATCTTGCGCAGTGCGTCAACAACTCCTCAGTGAGTTTAAGGAGATGCTGAAGTCAAAAAACAAAAAAAAAGTGTGTGTGTGTGTGTGTGTGTGTGTGTGTGTGTGTGGTGTGTGTGTGTGTGCGTGCGTGGTGCGTTGTGTGGTGCGTGTGTGTGTGTGTGAGTGCCCGCGCGCACGCACACGCGCGCTCGTGTACATGCAAGCGTGCGTACATGTGTGTGTGTGTGTGTGTGTGTGTGTGTGTGTGTGTGTGTGTGTGTGTGTGTGTGTGTGTGTGTGTGTGTGCGTACGTCGTGCTGTGCGTGCGTGTATGTAAGTGTGTGTGTGTGTGCACGCGCGCGCGTCGTCCGTGTATGCGTATGTCGTGCGTGCGCGTGTGGGCGCGTGCGTGCGTGTGTGTGTTTGTTTGTGTGCGCGTGCGTGCGTGGTGCGTGCGTGCGTGTGTGTGTGTGTGTGTGTGTGTGTGTGTGTGTGTGTGTGTGTGTTCAATTTCGTTTCAAGTCTGTTTACAAATTGTGATAACTATTAGACGGGCGAAAAAAAAACGGGGGGGGGGGGGCTCAGGATTTTAGGTGTGGAAGCACACAATTTTGAATACCAGTGAACAAGTAAAAGGAAAACATCTGAATGATCTACAATGAATGCTAGAATATGCAACTCTTGAATAGTATTTCAGTATAAAGCCACAAAAAAAACTAATTTGTAACAAGATCTAAAAAGTGCACAGTAAAAATTATTTTAAAAAAACAACATATGTCTAACAATCAACAAAGAGTGATCTATTCAACTAAAAGAGAATTATTTAAAGTCCTTAATAATTATAATAAAGAACCAACTGGACAATGCAATAACGATTTGGGATATATAAAAAAATGTATATAATTATTATATACACAAACCACACATCAATAATGGATAAAAGAAGACTGTAGATGATGATAAAGAGGTAAGAATAGATATTTACTCTTTCAGCATCTGGCATATTGATAAATGACCAACAGTTATGCTGTGACCACATATGCAAAAAAATCATTTCAAACATATTTAGTCTTAAAACAGCTTAATTTCCACCCAGCAGGCCAGAGAAACAATCTGTTTTATATAACAACTAGTTTCTTGTTTTCTAACAGAAAACGTGAATTGTAACATTTCTCCATATATAAATTCAGACAGCCGACTCTCTAATTCTCACATTGGAGGAACATTTGTTGTACTTTTTGAACGAATCTGATAGCATTTTTGATCTTGTGATCATAAGGATCAAGATCAAAAGGACTTGCAAAAACGATACTGCAAGGCACTGCCCAAGGAGGAAGAGAAAAAAGGCAGACCAAGGAAGAGATGGGAGGACAACATCAGTGAATGGACAGGACTAGAACTCAACAAAATTTTGAGAAAGGCAGGACAGAGATAGGAATGGAGGGAACTGTTGTCAAGTCTTCAGGGGTTCCCCCATGGTCGCCATACTAAAGGATAGATAGATAGGATAGATAGTCAATGTATTTGCAGTGACAAATGAAGTTTCAAATTTGCAACATCTACGAAAACCGTTTACTAAAAAATAAAAATAAATAATAAAATAAAAAAAACCCACACCTTTTGCTCCTTTTTCATGCTAAATGTTTTGGTTTTGTTTTTTTTTTTATTAAAATATATAGGCCTACCAGAATGAGATAGAACACGACAAAAAGTTAGATCTGAGCCTCTTAAAGAGAGATATGGATTAAATGACAAATTTTAGTGACTGATTAAAACACAAAAACGTAGCCTACCGGAAAAAGAAAATCAGTGAAGAAACTGATTTTAAAGAGGTGGTCAAAATAAAGTCACTTGCTACGTCTCTAAGGTCTACCAATGCATTGTGTTTTAGGGACCAACTGACCCTGTTCATTGTATTGTGCTGCACTTTCATCAGTGGTATACCCAATATTGTAAGGTTAGTGTGATGTTCGGATACCATGGTATATTGACTCCAAAGTAACAAATAAAAACGCACCATTACATCTTCAATAAAATACTAATAGGGACGGGATAACCTAGTGGTCAGAACATTGCGCCCGCAGTTTGACGACCCGGGTTCGATTCCCGCTCGAGGGGATTTTTCCCCTGGAGTTAACATCAGTGCTGACTCCACTCTCCCTTAAAGTCCTTCGGATGAGGCTATAAACCAAGGCCCCGTGTGCGAGCGCACGCAGAATATCTTGCGCACACGTTAATTTAAATACTGTTCCGCTTTTTGTAAGAGTTAGCAATTGTATGCCAGTGGGAACAGATGACAAGATTTACAAAAACTGCATACACACGGGGAGTGTATGTTAAAAAGCACTTGAGTGCGTATTCTATTATCCTCATATAAAAGAATAGATAAATAAATAAATAAATAAATAAACAAACAAAACAAAATATATAAATACAGATCGTGCAGGCAATGAAGGCATCCATTTGCTAATTAGGCATACACACAACAGTGAAAGATACAGAATTGTTGAGGTTCAGGGTCATGGTGGACAGTACAACAAAAACATACATCGATATCACATTGATGATAGTGACAAGACTTAAGGAGACAATCAAAACATCTCGGGGTGCTTGTATGAAAACAACCTTTTACTTGATAGTTATAATTCGTTGTTTTTTTTTTCACTTCTGTAGGTGGGGTTAAGGCCACCAAAACATCAGAAAAGTTATTATAGAGTCACAAATTTACACGATGCCTCTTTTCAATCTCTGAAGTAATTATTCTGGAATAGGCCTACAGGACTAATTTATGACAGCTCTGCAAATATGCATGCTATAGAACTGATATGAAACCTTCAATGAAAATATTCAAAGGAGGCTGACACAATTCCATTAATTGAAATTGTTCGACTGCCTGCTAATACCAATGAGTATTTTATTTCTTTATTTTTTATTTTATTAGTTATTATTATTATTATTTTAAATTCTATTATATATTATTATTATTATTATTATTATTATTATTATTATTATTATTATTATTATTATTATTATTATTAATTATACCAATGAGTATACTACGAAGAATAAAAGGACTAACGATTCCCAGGCTCCCAAGTAAGTTGAATAACCTGATGTACAAGTAATTGCATTACTGAGACATGACTGCACGATTTTCATGATCCACGTCAATGCTGATTGCTGGGAGAGGAGATGGGTGCCGCTCTCAATATGCTGGCCGCTAGAGAAGCCGAGGTCTCTGATGCCTCGCTCCCCTACGACCGCCTAGGCTATGGAACACCTTTACAGCCAGAGTCAATTGACCCAGTACGTTAAATTAATTTAATCACAACAACAAAGCTGATTACTGGGTCAATTGACTCTGGCTGTAAAGGTGTCCCATAACCAAGGTGGTCGTAGGGGAGCGAGGCATCAGAGACCTCAGCTTCTCTAGCGGCTTGCATATTGAGGGCGGCGCCCATCTCCTCTCCCTCGCTGCTTTACCGTCCCTGACCCTAAAGAGGGCAGGTACCCATTTACAGCTGGGTGAACTGGGGGGACTGTATTGAAGCCAAGGTGCACAGTCACCTATCCAAATGGTAACCACACTCAAGCTGCTTAACTTGACAAGGGGAAAGCAAGTGCTCTGACCACTGAGCTATCCCACCCCTGGCTTTCTGGCTGTATATAACCTTAAAAAAAATTACATTACATTTAATGATAACGTTATCACCATGCACAGGGATTCCCTATTTCACTATGCAAGTTTTTTTTTTTCCCCAAACATTGCTGCATAATTTAATCAAATACAGCTTTGGATGTGTCTCAGAGCCCATCAATTTTGCCACTGCTATACGAAATAATTTTAAACTAGTTTTTTGAATCCACACCAGAAGCCTTATAACACTAATGCAAGTAAAGTTTTGTAATCAGGATATAAACACTGTTGCACAATTACTACCCCACCCCCTCCCCCCCATCAACTTCAATAGGCTTTTATGTACTCAACAAAGTCCCCATGTAATTTTTTTTTTTTTAAGTCCCCATGTATCTAAAATCACAGGGAAGATGCTATAAGGTCTAAAAGTCGATTCGATGTTGTGCCACAATATACATTGTTATGCTTCATGTTGCTACACTGTGAAATGTAATGTAGATTATATTCATTCTTTTTCTATGGCTCGTGGACCCCCCCCCCCCTCCCCCTGCTCAGGGAAGCTTAAAATAGTTTGGTTTTTTGTTTTGTTTTGTATTGTTTTACCATACGCCACTGTTTTGTTGTTGTTGCTTTTTTGGTGGCAAAATTACCTTTTATCGACCGCTTTATAGTCTCAGTGCTACCAAAAAGTAAGTGTGGATTAAATATGAATTTTATCAAAATTTGGTGGGCCGTATTTGCAACATTCATCGTTTTTGACATTTGCGTATGATTTTTGACTTTAAGAAATCACCATACAGTAGTCTGCCCCCCCCAATTGACGCCATGATGTTATGTAGGCAAGTCCATTCATAGTGAGAGCGCACAACCAGACTTCATATCAAACCCACACGTTTTCTGATTCATGACCAAACTAATTCTTCAGATGAACTTTCTTCTTCTGTAACATCCAGAATAAAATCTTAACCTGAAGGATTTCAAGACGTGAAGTAAGTGCCGACTCTTTGTTATTCAGGTTTTGTGAAATTGCCATGTGTTTTTATGCGGATGTAGACTTCGTCTAGTCATCTTGGGACTGAAGCGCAGTAGGCTAGAACTAGAAGAATGTGTGTGTGTGTGTGTGTGTGTGTGTGTGTGTGTGTGTGTACGTGTGTGTGTGTGTGTGTGTGTGTGTGTGTTGTGTGTGTGTGTGTGTGTACGTGTGTGTGTGTGTGTGTGTGTTAGAAGGAAGTTTTGCATAAAGCAACCCTGGGGTGGTCTTTAACCGGTACAATTACCCCCTCCCCCGTCTTCTCCTACTCCTAGGGGTTATTCCCCGGGCTCTGCTGTGATTTAGTTTTCAGGCTATAGAAAAGGTTCAGCTGGGATTACACAGCAAAGCTAAGCATAACAAAATTAACAGTGTATTTGTAAGACACTATAGCAAAGCTTAGTTCATTCCTCCCAATCTCTTATTGAGAACATAACTATATAACTAAAGCCAGCAGTTTTTTTAATTTGGTATAACCCCCCCCCCCCCCCCCCCCCCAAGAAAAAAACACCCAACAACAACAACAACTAAGGATGACAAAATTAACAGTGTATTTGTAAGACACTATGGCAAAGCTTAGTTCATTCCTCCCAATCTCTCATTGAGAACATAACTATATAACTAAAGCCAGCAGTTTTTTAAATTTGGTATAACCCCCCCCCCCCCCCCCCAAGAAAAAAACACCCAACAACAACAACAACTAAGGATGACAAAATTAACAGTGTATTTGTAAGACACTATGGCAAAGCTTAGTTCATTCCTCCCAATCTCTCATTGAGAACATAACTATATAACTAAAGCCAGCAGTTTTTTAAATTTGGTATAACCCCCCCCCCCCCCCCCAAGAAAAAAACACCCAACAACAACAACAACTAAGGATGACAAAATTAACAGTGTATTTGTAAGACACTATGGCAAAGCTTAGTTCATTCCTCCCAATCTCTCATTGAGAACATAACTATATAACTAAAGCCAGCAGTTTTTTTAAATTTGGTATCCCCCCCCCCCCCCCCCCCCCAAAGAAAAAAACACCCAACAACAACAACAACTAAGGATGAAGATCAAAAGATCAGAATCTCCACAAAATCAAATGAAAGATGTATGAGATACTTTAATTTCAGTTGTCCTTTCATTGCATATTTTGGGATTTCATGGTCAATGAACAAGCGACTGATTTTGAATCAATGCAGGTTTGATCTGAGCTCTTTGGCAAACTGGAAAATAGTTCTAGAAAGCCATAAGTATGGCAACATGCTGTAGTGCATAATATTGTTTGAGACATTTTACTATTTAAATTTAGAGCAGGTGAATTGTGCTCCTGCTCTGCTGTCTTTGTGTTCAAAATCATCTGACTTAAATTTGTAAATTTATAGCTTTTGTAATGACTAGGCTCTTAACAAATAGGGTGAATCAGTTTTTTGATGTATTAACTCCTCACCTACCCACCCCTACAACCCAATTCACCACCCCCCTCCCCCCCCTCCAAAAAAAACCCCAACAACCCCCCCCCCCCCCCCCCCAAAACCCAACCAAAAAAACCCCAACAAAACAACCTCCCTTCCTCACAACAAAAACAAAAGCAGCAGGAACTACAAAAAAACAACCAAACCAAAACCAATAAAAAACAAAACTGACACTCCCCCCCCCCTAAACAAACCAAACGACCCCAAACAAACCAAACCCACCAAAGAACAACCCCCCCAAAAAAAAAACAACAACAAACCAAACCCAGCACCCCTCCCCCCTCCCCCCAAAATTAAGAAAAAAAGAGTTACTAACCTTGTGCATGTGACTGTGTGTAGATGTGTGTGCACATTGTGTGTGTGTGTGTCTGTGTGTGTGTCTGTGTGTGTGTGTGTGTGTGTGTGTTGTGTGTGTGTATGTGTACATGTGTCACTGTGTGGTGTGTGTGTGTGTGTGCACGTGTTACTATGTGCGTGTTGTGTGTGTGTGTGTGTGTGGCACACGCACACATGCGTACGTGTGCAGGCATGTGTGCGTGTTTAAGAAATGAAAATTTATCTGTTCTGATCAGAATAGTCTCATATTGATGTAAAGTTCCCCCACCCTCTTTGATTAAATCTGTGATAAATTTTATTCATTGGTTATAAATATAAATTATATAAATGCTGAAAAAGTGAAATGCCCTCAGAGTGCACCACATATGTCTTTTGCTTTTCAAACTGCAAGGTCACAGAAGTAACGCAGTGGGATAATCACATATTTCTCACACTGACAGAAAAATACAAGGTTCATATTTCTCACAGAGTAAAATCACAACATTGCTTTCACTTTATCATAATCTTTTACACAGAAAAATTAGAAAAAAAATATTTATATTAGATATATATTTATTTATTCTTGAACATGAGAATGAACCTAACAGCAGTTGACTTTAAATTATTATTAATTAGTGCCAACATAAACTGAGGGAAGCATGAATGGACTAATAGTAAAATAATCCAGAAAGCAATGAAAATGTGAGGCATTTAAAAAACTTTTACATCAAATTTTTGAAAATACAGTTTGAGTGGAGGTTCTGGGGAAAATGTACTCTGTTGCAGAAGAAAAAATCACACAAAAACAAAAAAAATCTGGCAAATGTGATCAATTCTGACAAATTGAAAAAAAACAAACCCAAAACCCTTGTCGAGATTTACTTTTCATCAGCTTACAAAAATTATAACTTGACATAGGTTGAAGGAATTGCCATGGAAAATCCTTTTGTTGTGTATTTGAAGTAGGGGCATTTCATGATAAAATGAAATTCATCCCCTAGAGCAGACATTATCACAATTTGAACATACTCCGTGCTGTATGTGTGTGCACATGGGTTTACATAATGTGCACACATGCATGAGTGTGCACTCTAAGAATACATGGTGCATGGGATGAACGATAAGTGTATCATCGGGTGTGCAGGCACTTGTAACTCTTAAGGGATAGATCATAACATCACCAGAAACATGCTTACTTGTTTACAAGTATTCATGTGTGCTCCTTTTGGGGTTGCAGGAGACCTGTTCACAGTTCATATTGAGAGGCAAGATGAGTCAACAAGAGAAAGGGGAGGTCATTGATTTGGCTGCTGGTGATTGTCCTGGTAAAGACGAAGACGGGGACTTACCAACTTTGGTGATACCACCCAACAGTGACGTCAGACTCAAATATGATATCGGTGGGTACAAATCCGAATGAGAAGTTATCTCCCCTGGCCTCATGGTTCAGTGTACTGATCATTTTAGATGCTGGAAGTATTGTATTTGTGATGCATATGCTGTTTTTTTTTTTTTTTTTTTTTTAAAGATATCAGCTGGTTATGTGGTATCAGATGTTTTTTTCCCCTTAGTTTCAAGGGCAAGTTTGTTATTGGGGGGGGGAGAGTGGGGTAGCTAAGTGTCAGAGTGTTGTATTCCCCATTCTCCCTAAAGAAGCCTGAGCTGGTCCTGATGGTGCCGTTCACCCTTGGTTCTCGTCCCCCTAGTTCACCAGGTTTGTTATTGGTAGGGTCAGGGAGGAATACAAGCAAGCGAGTGAGAGGAGATGGGTGCCCCCTCAATATGCTGGCCCCTAAAGAAGCTGAGGTCTCTGATGCCTCGTTCCCCTACAACTGCTAGGTTATGGGACATGTTTACCTTTTACTTTGTTATTGGTTGCAGAATATTATTATATTTTGTTGTGTGTGTGTGTGTATTTTTTTTCAATCATAAGGGGTTGTTGGCTTGTTATGTGTTACATGTGTTTGTGTTTTTTTTGCCTAGCTTTTTTTTTTTTTTTTTTTTTTTTTGGTAGTGAATTTTAGTGCCCAAGTTGTATGTTTGCTACAGGGTATATACATCGTCATCATATAAGTTTTATTGTCAGTAGCCAGGATATGTGATACACTTTTCAGGAAAGAATTTGGTGAAACCAGTGAGTAAATAACTAACAATCATTGTGCTGTAAAAGACACCACCTGCGCATGTTTAAAAAAGAAATGGAGTCCTTTTGGATGGAATTGAAAAGGCTTCTCTCCGATCTGATTTTTCTTTGTTTGTGTCTTTCTACTTCCTTTCTGGTTTTTTTTGTTTTTTTTAATTCTTTCTTTTGTTCATTCCCCCCCCCCCCCCCCCCTCTCCCATTCAGGGTTTTTTTTTGTGGTTGGTCTTTTATTTCATCCTTCCATCAGTTTTCTTATTCTTTTTTTTTCTTTCTTTCTTTTTGATCATCTCATTCTTTCTTTCTTTCTGTCTGTCTGTCCTATCTTTCTATTAAAAAAAAACACCCAGTTTTTCTGTCTTTTTTTTTCCTTATTTCATTCTTTTTATCCTTTTCTTTTTCTTCATTTTTTTAATGAATCTAGTCATTGATTTAACCGCCGCTGTAGCCTAGGTTAGGGCGTTGACTTGTAATCTAAAGGTTGTGGGTTCGATCCCAACTTTCGGCTATGGCGTTGTGCCCTTGGAAAGCACTTTACGGCTATTTCTCACCCACCCAGGTGTAAAAGGGGTACCAACCTTGTGTTGGGGTTAACCCTGCGATAGACTGGCTCCTATCCAGGGGAGTCTATGACTCTCATCGCTTAACGCCACAGAAACCGATAAGCACCGGCCTGATGAGCCTTCGGCTCGGGACAACTTTTAACTTTTTTTAAGTCATTGATTTCTATTTATCTGTCTATATGCATTTATTCAGTCTTTTATCTACAATCTGTTTATTTGTTTATCTTATTCATTCTTTTTTTTTTTTTTTCTTTCTATTAAAAAAACACCCACTTTTTCTGTCTTTCTTTTCCTTATTTCATTCTTGTTATCCTTTCCATTTTCTTCATTTTTATTTTTGAATCTAGTCATTGATTTCTATTTATCTGATCTATATATGCATTTATTCAGTCTTTTATCTACAATCTGTTTATTTGTTTATCTTATTCATTATTTTTTTTATTACTTTCTATTAAAAAAAAAAACACCACACTTTTTCTGTCTTTCTTTTCCTTATTTCATTCTTGTTATCCTTTCCATTTTCTTCATTTTTATTTATGAATCTAGTCATTGATTGCTATTTATCTGTCTATATATGCATTTATTCAGTCTTTTATCTACAATCTGTTTATTTGTTTATCTTATTCATTATTATTATTTTTTTTCTTCTTTCTATTAAAAAAACCACCCACTTTTTCTGTCTTTCTTTTTCTTATTTCATTCTTGCTATCCTTTCCATTTTCTTCATTTTTATTTTTGAATCTAGTCATTGATTTCTATTTATCTGTCTATATATGCATTTATTCAGTCTTTTATCTACAATCTGTTTATTTGTTTATCTTATTCATTCTTTTTTTTTATTTCTTTCTATTTAAAAAAAAAACCACCCACTTTTTTGTCTTTCTTTTCCTTATTTCATTCTTGTTATCCTTTCCATTTTCTTCATTTTTATTTATGAATCTAGTCAATTGATTGCTATTTATTTGTCTTATATACATTGATTCAGTCTTTTATCTCAATCTGTTTATTTTTTATTTATTCATTATTTTTATTTCTTTCTATTTAAAAAAAAACACCCACTTTTTCTGTCTTCTTTTCCTTATTTCATTCTTGTTATCCTGTTCCATTTTCTTCATTTTTTATTTATGAATCTAGTCATTGTTCTATTTATTTTGTCTGTATGCATTTATTCAGTCTTTTTATCTACAATCTGTTTATTTGTTTATCTTATCATTTTTAATATTTTTTTATTTCTTTCTATTTAAAAAAAAACACCCACTTTTTTCTGTCTTTCTTTTCCTTATTTCATTCTTGCTATCCTTTTCTTTTTCTTTCTTTTTTTTTTTTTTTTAATGAATCTAGTCATTGATTTCTATTTATCTATCTATATTGCATTATATTCAGTCTTTTATCTACAATCTGTTTATTTGTTTATCTTATTCATTTATTTTTTATTACTTTCTATTAAAAAAAAAACACCCACTGTTTCTGTCTTTCTTTTCCTTATTTCATTCTTGCTATCCTTTTCTATTCTTCTTCTTTTTTTTATTTATGAATCTAGTCATTGATTTCTATTTATCTGTCTATATAGCATTTATTCAGTCTTTATCTACAATCTGTTTATTTGTTTATCTTAGTCATTATTTTTTATTTTATTTTCTATTAAAAAAAAACACCCATTTTCTGTCTTTTTTTCCTTATTTCATTCTTTTATCCTATTTCTTTTCTCTTCTTTTTTTTATTTAATGAATCTAGTCATTGATTTCCATTTATCTGTCTATATATGCATTTATTCAGTCTTTTATCTACAATCTGTGTATTTGTTTATCTTATTCATTATTTTTTATTTCTTTCTATTTAAAAAAAACCACCTACTTTTTCTGTCTTTCTTTTCATTTTTGTTATCTTTTCCATTTTCTTCATTTTTATTTTAGAATCTGTCATTGATTTCTATTTATCTGTGTGTATGCATTTATTCAGGCTTTTATCTACAATGTTTATTTGTTTACCGTATTCATTATTTTTTTTTTTTATCTCTTGGCTAGAACTTTTGAGGTTCACGAATGATTGCATTTTTGCATATGTGACTGTCTCTCTCATCTTTATTTCATTCTTGTTATTCTTTCCTTTTTAGTAGTGTATCTTTTTATTTGTTTAAAAAAAAAAGTATCGATATGCTTCTATTCCCTCACACATTGATTTATTGTTTATTTCATTCATTATTATCTTCAAAATTTTTGTTCTTTGGCTAGAGCTGCGAGGTGCATCGCATGGTGACATTTTTGTGTATGTTGCCGTTTTTCCTCTTCTTTATTTCGTTCTTTTATTCTCTGCTCTTTCTTTTAATTCAATGTTAATGCGTCCGTTCATTTACTTGGGTTTTTTTTTTTTTTTTCTGTCCATATGCATCTGTTCATCCATTGATACATGCATTTGTTCATCTTATTCATGATCATTTTTCAATTTTTTTTGGTTCCGAGGCTAGATTTCTGGAAGTTGACCGAATGGTGAGATTTTTGCATGATGTGACCGTTTTTGTTTTTTTCCCCATTGTTAATTGAAATAAGCACCACTCTTGATTTGTGCGGATTGGTGGTCTAGGTGGTAACGCGCCTTGCCTAGAAAGCCAAAAGTCCGGGTCAGAGTGTGCCCCGTACCCCATACCCTGTACCCCGTTCGAATCCCGTTTGGGCCCAAAACTTTTTCCCCAGCCACTAGACCCTGAGTGGTGGTCTGGGCGCTAGTCTTTCGGATGAGACGATAAACCGAGGTCCCGTGTGTTACACATCACTATTTAGCACATGTAAAAGAACCCACGGCAACAAGGGGGTTGACCCTGGCAAAATTCTGTAGAAAAAACCCTTTGATAGGGAAACAAATACAGTTGCATGCAGGAAAAAGAAAAAAAAAAAAAAGGGTTGGCACTGCACTTGTGGAGACACACTCTCCCCGGGGAGAGAGAGCAGCCCAAATTTCATGCAGAGAAATCTGCTGTGACATAAAGTGGTACAAAATACCACACACACACACACACACAAAAACATATATAATATATATATTATATATTGATATAACAATAAATAAAACAATATACACACACACACACACACACACACACACACACACACACACACACACACACTTCATCTCTGTGTTGATTGTTACTACACTGTGTGGTGGGGCCAGACTCGCTGGTGGCCAAGTGGCACGAGCAGAAGTGGGGAGAGACGGAGCTGAAGCAGGAGGTGAAGCGGATACTGCTGCAGGGGATAGGGGTCTTCATCCTGGGCCTGGGGTCTTTGCATCGCGACAGCTGGATCCAGGCGCTGATCGATTCCAAGATACTGACCAGAAAAGAGCAGTAAGTCATTGGGGAGAAGGGGAGTGTGTGTGTGTGTGTGTGTGTGGTGGGTGTGGGTGGTGGTGGAGTGAGGAGTGGTGGTGTGAGGAGGGGGGGGGGGAGGAGGAGAGGAGAGGGGAAGAGGAGAAAAGGTGGGGAATTGTTGGGGGGGGTATGGGTGGGGGAGAGTGAGTGGGGAGGAAGACGGAGAAAAGAAAAGACTTTTGTTTTGGGGTTGGGTTTTTGTGTGTGTGTGTGTGTGTCGGTGTGTGTGTGGTGTGTGTGTGTGTGTGTGTGTGTGTGTGTGTGTGTGTGTGTGGGGTGTGTGTGTGTGTGTTTTGCGGTTGTGTCTTCTGTGACGGTTCTTGCCCTGCTGTGCTCGTGCTGTTCATTCCAATGTTGGTACCCCATCCGCACCAAGGTGTGTCATGTTGCACCCTCAGGGTCAGAAGTAGAGCGGAAAGTCCTTGAATGTTGTCAGGCTGCTGTGGGGCCACCAGGCAGGAAGGCCCTGCACTGCTGGAGGGTCCCTTCAGCGGTGTTCAGTGGTGCCTGTTCTGAGTCGGCATACATAGGACATGGCCTACTGAGCCCCCTACTGATCATGATAATTGGTAAGCCCGGGAGTGACACTTAGCAAGACACCCACCTGGGTTGATGACCTGGACAAGACCCCCTGAATCTCGGCCTTGGAAGGCTTTGACGTAATCTCGCCACAGAAAGAGAAGTGTATGGGGAAACCGAAACTGAGGTCACCATGAGACTCAGAGCAGTAGGGCTGGCCCAACTGAATCAGAGACAATTTTCTTTTATTGCGTGATGATCAGTGAGGATGATGTCATGTTGTTGCTGTGGAAGTGCATGTGCTCTGAGGTTACTTGATAAGGCTGTACTCCAAGTGCCCTATCATAATAATGTATTCTGGCATCAGCTAGGTCTGAGAGATACAGACACATGCAGAGTTGGTCAGGTAATTTGAGCAACAGTCAAGACCACATCCATCAAGTGGATGAAACTTGACTGTGTGGTCCCAGACTTCCCATTGAGCCCACAGCACACTCAATCTGGGCAGTTGCTGACTTTGGGGATGGTGTCTAAACATGACACCTGTGCACATGGAGCTTTAAAAAAAAATTGTCATCTGTTCCTACCAGCAGAAAATGGCCTACTCTTCAAAAGGCAGAATGGTTTTAAACGTGTACGCAAGATGTTCTGCATGCATTCAGACATGGGGCCTCTGTTGATAATCTCATCTGGAGGACTAGAATCCGATTTAACGTGCATGTGAGTGTATACATGTATAGTGAGTTTGTACTATGTATGCGTTCATGCACAGGACCTCTGTGAGGAGGGACTTTGTGGAGGTCACCCAAGTAGGAGTCTCACTCAGTCTGGCTCTGCTTCTGAGCGATCATTGTTGTCAGTAGGGGCTTAGGAGGTGGTGCCCTAGGTCTGTGTGTTAGTTCAGAGCAGGCACCACTGAACCCAATGAAGATGACCCAGCAGCAGTGCAGGGTTCTTTCACACTGCTAGGAAGGGCCCTGCCTAACATTGATGAGCCTGACATTGATGGTAGAACCCCCCCCCCCCCCCCATCCCCTGTATTTCTCAAATAGAAGTCTAAGGTTTACCAGTGGTGAGATTTTGCTTGCTTATGCCACCGATTACCCACCTTTCATAATGAAGACCGGCCACATTCAGACAGCAAGGATGATGTCTGAACACAATGCCGGTGTACACATGCGTTATTTTTCTTTTTTCAACATGTTGTCATCTGTTCCTGCTTGGCACACATTGGCTTACTTTGTCTGAAAGGTGGAACAGGTTTTAACATGTGCATACGATGGTTTTGCTTGTATACAGGACCCCAGTTTATAGTATCACCCGAAGGATTTTTTTTGGGGGGGGAGTGGAGTCAGTGCTGTTGATAACCCCAGGGGAAAAAATCCCTTCCAACGGGTGGTGGCTTGAACCCACGCTGTCAGGTTGTGAGCTCAGTGCTCTAACCACTGGGCTATCCTGCCTCCTTGCTAACATTCATTAACTATTTTAAGCTTCCCTTGGACTTCTGGTTGTACAGTATGTTGGGCACTAGGTATGATTTTCACAGGATCAGGACCCTGGACGCTATGAGTGAGGGATACACCGGGACAGTAAGCCTGATCACCGCCATTTTCCACGAGCACGGGACTGTCTTTTATCCAGTAAGTTTGTCCTCAGCTTTTTTGGCTTTTGTGCCTCTCTCCTCTCCGACCTCTGAAAATGTTCAGCGCTACTTCTTGTGGGTCCAGCATGGGTGTGTGTGTGTGTGTGTGTGTGTGGTGTGGTGGTGGGTGTGTGGGTGATTTTTTAGTTATTCTGTTATATCAAGGATAATGGAATAAGTACTCATGTGCTTTTTTACCATCCTGTCTCTGTGTGTATACAGTTTTGTAAATTTTGTCATCTGTTCCCATAGGCATGTGATGGCCTACTCTTATGAAAAGCCGAACAGGATTTAATGTGTGAACTAGATGTTCTGCTTGCGTTCGCACACGGGGCCTTGGTTTACAGTCTCATCCGAACGACTTTTGGGGAGAGTGGATTCAGCACTGATGTTAACTCCAGAGGAAAAATCCCCTCGAACGGGAATCAAACCCGGGTCGTCAAATTGCCAGCGCAATGTTCTGACCACTAGGCTATTCCATCCCCATGTGTGTGTGTGTGTGAGTGAGTGAGTGTGTGTGTGTGTGTGTGTGTGTGTGTGTGTGTGTGTGTGTGTGTGTGTGTGTGTGTGTGTACGTGTGTGTACGTGTGTGTGTGAGGGTGTGAGGGAGGGGGATAGAGGGAGAGACAGAGAGACAGAGAGCCTGTGTTTTTAAGAGAAATTTGTATGATATGCTGTTCATTATAAAATTACAAAATACACCTTTATTTCTATTTCCTTAAAAAAAAAAATTCTTTTCATTTTTCAGGAGCACAAAGATCAATTGAAACAGATGTTGCAACTGATTTTTGAGATTGAAGACAAGTTTTTGGGACCTGGCAAACCTGGCAGAATTTGTGTAAAGGAGGCAGTTAAAATGGCCTTTGCTTACCCATTCTTCCAAAACCAGCCGTAAGTTTTTTTTTCTCTTTATATATATACCGAATCAAGCAGTAATCAGAGAAAAGTAAGGTGGCAGGATGGTTTAGATGCTCACCTGCCTAACGAGTAAACTGTGAGGTTCTGGGTCCGATTCCCAGCCTTTCCTTTTCTTTCCTGTGCGACGGGGAAATTTAACTGAATGTCGAGTCTTTCAGAAGACTTTCTAAACCAGTTCGACCCATGTGCGTGCGGACTTACATGTATGAAAATAACCTATGGCAGGCCTATGAAAATTGGCAAGAGCAGGGAGGTACCTCTGGACTGTCCTGGCAGAATTGGTAGGTTTATTTCCCCAACTGTATCCCCAAAGTTGGAATGCAGCTACCTTAATGGTGGGGGAAAACCCCCCCCAGTCACATATGGAAATATCACCATTGGTGAACCTTGAGCTCTTGCTGAGAAACAAACAAACAAAAAATTGCCTTAAACAATGGAATAATGAAGATAATTTGTTACTTGATGTGTGGGTTACTTTTCCACAGATGTTGACTGGGTTAAAAAAAATTTTTAAAATTTTTTAAATGTATTTGAGGAAAGTTGTATGTGTTGTGTTGTGTTTGAGCTTGAAGTGATTATCGATGTGAGTTTGGGATGGACACTATAGCCAAGTGGTGAAAACCATGTGACTTCAATGCCTTGGGTCTACGAAGTCTGGGTTTGAATGTTGGCAGTAGCATCTGGTGAATTAAGGTTGGGATTTTTACAATCTCC
>CM060346.1:27909561-27952061 GCA_030674155.1 Stramonita haemastoma
AGGCTTTTAGATAACTCCTTTGCCTACATGGATTTGTCTTCTGTTGTTGAAATCCAGGTCCAACAGGGATTGAACGTACACCTCTTGCCTTGTTGATGGGTATAGATCCACTATATATATATGTATATATAATCTATTTAAGACATCACATAACTGTAATACTAACTCTGAGATAGCCATGGCTTGCTAAATGTTGCAGTCATGTCATTGAGAATACCATCAAACAAGCCACAAATCTTTTTCTTCTCCCCCTCATAACCATTTCATAGAATGTACCATAGGAGATCAAATCCCATGAAGAATTGGATGACTTTGTGATTAGTTTTGCTTTGTGGAAGTAGTTGTGTGTCATTATCAATTCTTGAGTTGTTTTTTTTCTTTACACAGGTAAACAACAGTGAGGTCATGGCACCACCCTGATTCATTTGCCTCTGTGTTTGTCGCGTGCATGCGTGTGCTTGTGTGCGTGCGTGCCTGCATGTGTGCGCATGTTCTTTTCTTGTGAGCAGTTTCACCAACCGTCACCTGTACGGAAATCGAGCCCAGTGCTTCATCAATCTGAAGCAGTACAAGTAAGTGACAGTGAGAATGTTTTCTGGTTTGTGTTGTTTTGTCAGTTTGCTTTTGGCTGGATTTTGTTACTGTAGTGCAGTTAGTTACCAGGTTTCTAATCTTCCTAAGGGTAAGGGATTTTTTTTTTTGATTCGTCAGCTAGACATCCGAGATTCATCATGAGATTTTCCGTATGTGACCGTTTGCCTTTCATCAAAGAAGCCGCATTATTACTTTGGGGATGATGTCTAAACATAACACCAGTGTGGATATAGTTTTGAAATTTTGTCGTGTTCCTATCAGTGCGAAGTGGCAAACTCTTCTGAAAAGCGGAAAAGGTTTTTTAAGTAATTTTTTTTTATTATCATTTTTTATTTTGAAGATAATGGAATGTGCTTTTTTTTTCTTTTTTTTTTTTACATCCAGTTCCCGTGTGTATGCAGTTTTGTAAATTTTGTTGTCCGTTCTCATCGATACACATAGCCTACTCTTCCATAAAGTGGAACAGGTTTTAACGTGTGCGCAAGATGTTCTGCGTGCATTTGCACGTGGGACCTTGGTGTATAGTCTCATCCAAAGGACTTTTGGGGGGAGCGGAGTCATCACTGATGTTAACTCCAGAGGAAAAATCCTCATGAACGAGATTGGAACCGGGGTCAACAAATTACGAGCGCATCACTCTGCCCACAAGGCTATCTTGCCCCCCTTTTTAAAAAAAATATGTGTGCAAAGTGTTCTGTGCGCATTTGCATGTGGGACCACAGTTTATAGGACTTCTCATCCAAAGGACTTTGGGAAGAGTGGTGCTGGTACTCCAGGGGATAAAAGTCCCTTGAACGGGCTCCTCAGTTGTGGCTTGAAACCACACCTTCAGATTGTGTGCATTTGCTGGACAAAGCAAAAGCATTGAAGGAAACATTGTGTTGTGCCTGTGTCCCAGGTTTAACCCTCTTAGTCCCGACCCGGGATTTGCTGGGATTGAATAATTACCTCCCATAAGTCCCGATCTGGGATTTGCTGGGATTTACTCACAGTAGATTTCCATCACGCTGTGACCATCACTAATTACTACCACATGTCAAAGCTCTTTCCAGGCCAGAAGGAGAAACGGTTGTAGAGTGTCTGGAAGTAATTATAGCTGCTGGTATGTACTTAGAAGGAGGAAAAGGCCAGCCAGCATGTGTGCCTGACCTGATTTCGTGATGGAATGCGAAATCTAGGGGGCAGTTTGTGTGTAAAGAGAATCTGAATGCAAGAGGGTTAATGTGAAGAACTGGCAGAGAACTGTGATGTAGCCTTCAGATAGTGGATCTCTGGAGAAAAGTCTGCCATTGTGTATCGTCATTCAGATACCATGTCTGGTTTTTGGATCCAGCCTCTAGCCTCCAACAAGTGGAGAGAAAACTTTAAAGGAAAACCTAGACTGACAATGTAAACTTTTCCGGATTTGTCCCTGTAGTGTGTTGTCGTTGTATGATAGTTAATTTTCTTGTCTGTGTCTTCAGGGAGGCCCTGTGTGACTGTCGGAGAGCCTTGTTTGTCAGCCCTAACTGGTACAAGGTGGGTGGGTTTTTTTTCCCCCATTTAAACATTTTTTTTTTCTTTTTTATAGTTTTATTGTTGCATTTCCCTAACTCTGTGTGTGTGTGTGTGTGTGTGTGTGTGTGTGTGTGTGTGTGTGTGTGTGTGTGTGTGTGTGTGTGCGCATGTGTGTGTGTCTGTCTGTCTGTCTGTCTGTCTGTGCGTGTTTATGTGTCTGTGCGTGCATGTGTGTGTGTATGTTTGTGTGTATGTGTGTGTGTTTGTGTGTGTGGCTGCAGTAGGTTACGCACAGAGGGAGGGGGAGGGAGGAGGGAGAGAGAGAGAGAGAGAGATTTTAACTGTAGTGACTAGCCTCAAGCCAAGTCAACTCTAGACTTGAAAATCAACCCAGGAAGGGCAGTTACAACACTGGACAGGCACAGGATTGCTAGGAATCGTAATCTGGCAAGGGGGTCAGTGTTTTCTGTTCCTCTCTTTTCCAGGCCTCCTATCGGGCTGCTGAAGCCAGCCTGAGACTGGGGGACCCGATGGACGAGGCCAAAGGGCTGATCGAGAAGTCGTTGCAGGATCTGCTGTCCCTGTACAACCCTGACAAAGACCTGATATCGCAGATCAAGGAACTGGAGAAAAAGATCGACGAGTGTAAGTGTGTACAGGCATACATGTATACATCACATATTATGGGACAGACAGATGATTTTTTTGTGTGTGTGACAGACAGATGATAATATAGCCGTATGGTTAAGACCGTACAACTTCAATCCTGTGGGTCCTTGGAAGTCGTGGGTTCAAATCTCGGTGGCATTTGGTGAATTAAGGGTGGGGAGTTTCACGATCTCCGAGGTTAACTTGTAAGTGCAGACCTGCCCGTGCCTTATATTCCCTTTGTGTGTATACACATGCAGAAGATCAAATATGCACGTTAAAGATCCCATAATTCATGTCGGGTTTCTGTGGGTTTCGGAAACGAAAACATACCCAGCATGCATCCCTGAAGTTGGAATACGGCTAACAGAAAAAGAAATTCTTCTGTGCCAGTAACCATCCGAATTTGAAACTCGTAATAACACTGACAACCCAGTCTTTACTCTTCTCTTAATTACTTATCTGATTGTCACTTTTATGAGTGTTGTCAAAGTACATACGTGTGTATATACATGCACATGTTCTCATAAAATAAATATTCTTATTTTTGGCTTTATTGATTTTTTGAATTGTTTGTAAGTTCATATGTCTTTTCTAGCCAATGGTCTTAAAACATTGTATTTATTCTGTGTGGGTGTGGGTGTGCAAGCATGCGTGCGCACATGTATACATGTGTGTGCAAGTGCGTGCGTACAAGCATAAACAATAGTTCATATATCTTTTCTAGTCAATGGTTTTAATAACATTGTATCCATACATTTGGCGTGTGTGTGTGTGTGTGTGTGTGTGTGTGTGTGTGTGTGTGTGCGTGTGTGTGTGCGTGTGTGTGTGGTGTGTGTGTGGTTGTGTGTGTGTGTGTGTGTGTGTAATGGTATAATGATATTGTGATTTTCTGATATTTCTGTTGACAGTTGAAGCTGAAAAAAATGCAGCAAGGTGAGAGAATGACTGTTTTTATCTGTTGCTAAGAGTGTGTATATGTGTGTGTGTGTGTGCGCGCGCATGTGCATGTGCATATTATGGGGGGAGTTTTTTGTTTTGTATGTGTTGGGAGGGGAGGGGGAGAATGAGAAGGAGAGAGAGAGAGAGAGAGAGAGAGAGAGAGAGAGAGAGAGAGAGAGAGAGAGAGAGAGAGAGTACAGAAAAATCACATTGTTCAACTGGGGGCAGGATAGCCAAGTGGTTAGAATGTTGAGTTTGTGATTTGATGGCCTGGAATTGAGCCACCACCAAGACGCCTGTTTGAAGGAATTTTTCGCCATGAGTTAATGTCAGTACCGACTCCATACTCCCAAATGTCCTGAGGATGAGAACACAAGTTGAGGTCCTGTGGACAAACGCACGGGACCTGATTTGATTATTTAATTTTTTTAATTTTTTGCTGCCTCATATTCTGTGGTGACCCTGCCCTGCTGTTCCCACGCCACTCATTTCAATCTCCCCGCCACAGCCATACCCAGATTCGTTATGTCCCATCCTCAGGGTTGGAAGTCCATAGAGAGCCTATCAATATCAGGCCACCGTGGGGCCACCAGCCGGAGGGGCCCTGCATTTCTGCTGGGTCACTTTGGTGGTGTTCAGTGGTGCCTGTTCTGAGCTAACATACGCAGGACACCACCTACTAAGCCCCCTACTAACAACAGTGTTAGCTCAATCGCAGAGCCAGACTGAGTGAGTCACCCATCCAAGGTGCCAACCACCACAACGTCCCTCCAATGGCCGTCCCCTGCGGACCACCAAGTTCACAGACTTTGACACAAACTTACACAGGCACAGAAGTGTATGGGGAAACCAAATCTGAGGTCACTATGAGACTAGAACAACTGGGCTCACTGAATCGAAGCAGTTTTTATGTAATGATTCTGCTGTGGTAGTGCATTTGGTTTGAAACTACTTAACAGGGCTGCACTGTACACTTTCTATCATAATATATCCTGGCATCAACCGGGCCCAAGATAAAGACACCTGCAGCGTTGGTCAGGTAATTTGAGCAACGCTCTCAAATTCACATCCGTAAAGTGGATGAAGCTTGACTGTGTGGTCCCAGTCTTCCCAATGAGCCCACAGCACACTCGCTCTGGGTAGGAGCCGGCCGGAGTCCGAAATATTGTTATGACTCATGTGGGATTAGCCGCCGCTGTGGCCTAGTGGTTAGGGCGTTGTACTCGTAATCTAAAGGTTGCGGGTTCGATCCCAGCTATTCCGCTATGGTGTTGTGCCCTTGGAAAAGGCACTTTACGGCTATTTTCTCACCCCACCCAGGTGTAAAAGGGGTACCAACCTTGTGTTGGGGGTTAACCCTGCGATAGACTGGCGTCCTATCCAGGGGGGAGTCTATGACTCTCAGTCGCTTAACGCCACAGAAACCGGGATAAGCACCGGCCTGATGAGCCTTATGGCTCGGGACAGACTTTAACTTTTTTTTAACATGTGGGATTAGAACCGGTGACCTTCCAGTCTGAAATCCAAGGCGCTAACCATTGCGCCATGGCGGCCGGTTGACCTGAGTTTATCGTCTCGCCTATAAAGGGTAGTGTTCAAAGTGCAGACTTAGTGTGGGTGATCCACAGGGTGTTAAGGTGGGGAACGCCCGACACTGTTAGCTGATGGTGTTTTGTTGGGTGGTTGTGTGAACAGGCCTCAGACAGCCCCTGTGGAGAAAAGCAAAGGCCCCAGTCATTCAGGCCGTGCAGCTTCCAACGTGAGTAGTCAATGTTTGGGTGGGTTTTGTGGTGGTGGTGGTGGTGGTGGTGGTGGTGTGGTGGTGGTGGTGGTGGTGGTGGTGGTGGTTGGGTGTGTGTGTGTGTGCACGTGTGTGTTGTGTGTGTGTGTGTGTGTGTGTGTGTGTGTGTGTGTGAGAGAGAGAGAATATATGAGGGAGATTGAGTGTGCTTGTGTGGTTTGTGTGCGTATGTGTGTGAAAATATGAGAGAGAAAAAAATTGTGGTGTATGTGTGTGTGTGTGTGTTAGTGTTAGTGTTAGTGTGTGTGTGTGTGTGTGTGTGTGTGTGTGTGTGTGTGTGTGTGTGTGTGTGTGTGTGTGTGTGTGTGTGTATGTTTCTGTGTGTCATGTCAGGTGAGTGTGTGTGTGTGTGTGTGTGTGTGTGTGTGTGTGTGTGTGTGTGTGTGTGTGTTTCTGTGTGTCATGTCAGGTGAGTGTGTGTGTGTGTGTGTGTGTGTGTGTGTGTGTGTGTGTGTATGTGAGTGTGTGTGTGTGTGTGTTTCTGTGTGTCATGTCAGGTGTGTGTGGTATGTTTGTGCATGTTGATATTGTGTGATGTAGTGGAGTGCTGTGCTATTTTATATTGTGTTGTTGGGGCTTGTGGGTTGGGTTTTTTTTTGTTTTTTGTTTTGGTTACCTTCTGTGATGTCTGATGCAATAGGTTACGCAGTTTTTGTTGATGTGAGAATTGGTTTGATGGTATGGTGCTTAGGGTCACAGTAAAGCAGTGCGCTTATGTTTGGCGTGGTGTGATATTGTGTAATGTCATTGGTATACTGTGGTTCGATGCCAGTGGTTGGCTACAGAGTTTATGTGAGCAATGGCAGAAGAGTTGGTTTGAATCTCGTTTGAATCTGAATGTAGTTGCACAGTTTTAGTCTGTAAGATTCAACTTTTTAACAACTTGACAGCCTCTGTGGTCGATGGGACTATAAACAGAATGATTGAAATGAATTGTAAGGTATGATTGGGTATTGCAGTACAGTACTATGTGCCATAATGTATGGTGGGGTGTGGGAGTGTGTGATGTAATGTAGTGAGTTTATGATGTAGAGTTGTGTTGTGTGAAGCTCTGTGGTATGGTTTGATATTTTCCCCCCGGGGGGGATGCTGGGGGCATGTCAGTATAAATAGCATCCCACCTTCTGGAAACTCTCTGCTAGCAATTCCCATTTTTCTATCCTTGTCTTTGTTTCTGCCTTAGTGTTCCTTTTCTTCCTGTCACCTCCTTCTCGTCTAATTTCTGCTTTCTTGGTCCATTCACCTGCCTTTTTCCCAGAAAGACTTAAAAGATAGCAATTCTCTCCCATGCAGAAGTTGGATGCGCTGAGCCTGACTTGTCCGGCGCATAATGGCAGCACTACACATTTTCACTTCATCATCAAATACGTTGTTAAGCAATCTTAAAAGGAAAAGAGCGACATTTTTACCACCATGTTTTAGCTCATTTCGTGTCGCACTTGAGACATTCTCATTTTCGTTACGACGTCACGGTAAACCGCAAACGAGACACTTCCATTTGCGATGGGTACTTTCGTTTTGGCTCCTTTCTCGTGAGAGTTACTGTTATTACAGCCCTACAGGGGTCATTTATGGTAAGGGAACTAAATGGGAAGGGGCACGCCATCTTCGTGGACAGCTTCTTTTCCTCCCTGGATCTGTTCACGGATCTTCGGCGGAAAGGAACCACAGCAACCGGCACCATCAGGAAGGACAGGCGGGGTTTGCCTACACAGCTGGCAGAAACGCCTCTCCAGAAGGGCCAGACTGCCGAAATGAAGCGGACCATACACCCCAATGACGAGGACGAAGACGACTCAGATGCCAGTCTGCATGTGTTGAAATACAACGACAAGAAGATGGTGACCATGCTATCCACATGCAGTACAGGCAGACGAGTGGACAGTGGAAAAAAAATCTTAACACCAACGAGCCCATCATGGTTCCAGGAGTAGTGCAGTACACAGCTACAACCAGAACATGACTGGTGTGGATCAGTGTGATCAACACCTTCAGTACTACTCCTTCAACCGGATTTGATTTGATTTATTTGATTTATTCTGTTATATCGAGGATAATGGAATAAGCACTCTTGTGCTTTTTTTCATCCAGTCCCCGTGTGTATGCAGTTTTTGTAAATGTCGTCTGTTCCCACCGCAAGACCTGGAAGTGGTGGAAAAGGGCCTGCTTCCATCTGCTTCATCTGGCCAAAGTGCAAGCCTTCCTGGTCTACCGGATCAACAACCCCGGCACCAAGACCACCCAGGTGCAGTTAGTTCACCATGGACCTGATCAAGCAGATGATGGCAGAAACACCAGCGCGCAAAGCCTTCAAGCGACGCATCTCGGATCCTCCAGCCAGACTGCAAGAAAAACACTTCCTGGCAAAAGTATCTGCCACATGTAGCCAAAAAGGAGTTTCCCACAAGAATCTGTGTTGTCTGCTCCAAGAGGAAAGCCACAGGGAAGGGGTACGAAATCCGGAAGGAGACCAGGTACGTACAAATGCCGGGAACGTGACAAGGGTCTGTGTCTGGGGGGAATGCTTTGAGCGATACAACAACAACCTGGCCTACAAAAACCAAGGTTGGATGCAGGAGACCAATAGTATTGTACATTAACATTCGTACAGCTCTGTATGTAGTGTGTGTGTGTGTGTGTGTGTGTGTGTGTGTGTGTGTGTGTGTGTGTGTGTGTGTGTGTGTGTGTGTGTGTGATGGCATACATTCTACTACTGAGTTCAAGAGTGTTTATACCAAAGACTGAGAAATTGACCCGCCTTCATATTCTCTGGATTTGTGATTATTATGTCTTGTGCTTGGACTATTCTTGAGTTACTGTGAATCATCACCTCAAAAAAAGAGGTTAGTGGCTATGTTTGTGCAAGTTTGTCGAGTGCGTCACCTGTTTGTTTTTTGTATGTACTGATTAAAATAATTAGTTTAGAAAAAAAATAACTTTTGAGGGTGGGCTTTTTTTTCTTTTTTTTTCAATTTTGAGTTAGTTTTTGTTGTTGTTGTAAGTTAATTAAATAGCACATGCTCTGCCACATGCACATACACACATGGATCGGTGGTCTAGGTGGTAATGCGCCTGCCTAAAAAGCGAAAAGTCTGGGGCGGAGTGTGCAGTGGTTTGAATCTCGTTTGGGCCCAAAACTTTTTCCCCATCCATTAGATCATGAGTGGTGGTCTGGGTGCTAGTCTTTCGGATGAAACGAAAAACAGAACAGGATTGACAGCCATTTAGCATGACAGGCCATACTATTAGTATTACCAAGCATTTTATTGTTTTCATTTTTAGCTGGTAAGCAAGCACTGCCATCTTTCCAGATGTTCTTTTTTGGGATCATTAGAAACTACATGCCATGCCTATTCTGGCTTTTGTGTCTTTGGCTCATGATCTGTCATTTGTTTGCCTGATATTTTGACACTTTCTAAAAGGGTTTTGTCAGTCTTTGCTTTATGCTCTGTTTGGCAGCTGGTTCTGGCAACATGCAGTACATTTGTCGTAGTTTTTGGCAAGGAGCATGAGATCGTCTCTGCTTCGTGGTACATCTACTCTGCGTATTTTCTCTCTTCATGCTTGTGATGTTGTTAGCTAGTGGTAGTGTATCATCAGCGTATCACAGCTGTGATATGTTTCTGCCACCTAGCTGGAGGCCCATGTCTTCAGCTTCAGACTCTCTCATGACTTGCTCTGTCTATAAGAATGATTATATTGAAAAAATTGGAGGGATGCATCCTTGTCTAACTCCTTTTCAGATGTCGAAAATTTCACATGGAAAAGTTTGAAAAATTGGAATTGCCTGTAAGAATCGCCAAACAGTTAGTCCCCCTGAGTCATTTTCAGGAACTGAAAGTTGGCTCGCTGACTAGACTGTGCATTGCAGGTGACTCATACTCACTGACAGTGCACATACATGTAAATGTAGTGAAGTAATACAAGTATGCACACGTCTGTGCAAAAGCACTCTTGTAACCCAGTCAGTATCACATTACACAGTGATGTGCATGTGTGTGTACTCATGCACATATACCAACACAAGACATTATTTCTAAGACTAGCACATGATTCTTATAGAACATGATTTCTCTCTCTCTTTGCGTGTGTGTGTGTGTGTGTGTGTGTGTGTGTGTGTGTGTGAGTTTCTCTCTCTCTCTCTCTCTCTCTCTCTCTCTCTCTCTCTCTCTCTCTCTCTCTCTCTCTCTCTCTCTCTCTCTCTCTCTTTTGTCTGTCCGTCCTTCTGTCTGTCTGTGTCATGTCTGAATAGATCTACTTTGTAAAGAAGGGCTGTGGCCCAGACCTTCATGGTCCAGTGCAGGTGACAAGCATTTTTGGAATCCTTTGAAGAAGTCACTTGAATTTGAAATGCTAATGCTAATAATGGGTTTCATGATTGGAAATCAGTGTTTAGAGTACCCTTGTGCATGAAGCATCAGTGTGTAAGCGTAAAATAGACAATTGAACACTTAAAAACAGCCGTGTGCAGTTTGATTGAAATATCTAGAGATACTGCCAAGGAGGATATATAACTCAGTGAATCTTTGTCACAGAAACTCCTGTTACACCACACAGGCTTTCATTCCTTGAAGAATAACAGAGGCAGTAATGTTGAATTTCACCGCTTTTATTTGAAGTTAAGTTTTCATAATTTTTTTTTTTTTTTTTTGCTGCCTCATCTTCTGTGCCGTCCTTGTCCTGATGCTCCCACGCCGCTCATTTCAATCTCCCCACCACAACCAAACCCAGATTCATTATGTCACATCCTCAGGGTTGGGAGTTGACAGGGAACCCATCAATATTAGGCCGCTGTGGGGCCACCAGCCAGAGGGGCCCTGCACTGCTGCAGGGTCACTTTTGTGGTGTTCAGTGGTGCCTGTTCTGAGCTAACATACGCAGGACACCACCTACTAAGCCCCCTACTAATGACAGTATTAGTTCAGTCCCGGAGCCAGACAGAGTGAGTCACCCACCTGAGGTGGTGACCACCACAACGTCCCTTCAATGATTGCCCCCCCCCCCTCCCCCGTGAACCTCCAAACCCAAAGGCTTTGACACAAACTTACCACAGGCACAGAAGTGTATGGGGAAATCAAATCTGTGGTCACTGTAAGACCAGAGCAACAGGGCTACTGATCAGAGGCAATTTTTATTATTGCATGATGATCAGTGGTGGTGAGGATGATGTAATGATGCTATGGAAGTGCATCTGCTTTGAGATTACTTGACAGGGTTGTACTGAATGCTTACTATTATAATATATCCTGATGTCAACTGGGCCCGAGAGATACAGACACCTGCAGTGTTGGTCAGGTAATTTGAGCAACACTTGAAAGTCCCGTCCATAAAATGGATGAAGCTCGACTGTGTGGTCCCAGTCTCCCCACTGAGCCCACAGCACACTCACTCTGGGTAGGAGTCGGCTGGAGTCCGAAAAAATCCCTTTGACTGTTATGATATTTGAACCCGCGACCTTCCAGTCTGAAATCCAAGGCGCTTACCACTGCTCCATGGTGGCTGGTACTTTCTTTTGTTTTTAACAGACCCCCCCCCCCCCACCCCCACCCCCCTGAAGCTGTTTGTCAAAGGTGTCCAGCTCAGGTGATGACCGGCTGATGTTGCTCGCTGACATCCCTGGCTCTCGTTTGCTCTTCTCTCTCTGGGTCTAATTACAACTCGGGTATGCCTGAAATGAAACAAACATCATGCCCCCTCTTTTGAGGAGAGAATAACATTTATAATTATTCATGAATCCATCCTTAAAAGGGACTGGACTGGACAATTATCAGTGGCGATAGGTCCTGCATGGCTAATGGAGAAAATCACTTCATTAATTATTCATGATTACGTCCTTAAGAGTTCACTGAACTCGAGGGACAATTGTCAGTGGCCAGCGAGCCCAGCATAACACGCCATAAGTAATGGCTAACGATTTATCCAGATCACTATTATACAAAGGTGCTGATTTAACAATTTGACATATGTGTGGATGGGACATACGTGTTCATGAATCCATTTGCATACCACTTGACCCCAGAGGCTCCAAGTACTTTTCCTTATGAACAAATACCCAAATTGCTGTGTAACACTGTTGCACCGTGGGTTTCCAGTGTCATTTCCAGATGCCAGTTATGCAAAAACCTGTCAGCTTCAGGGGGTGAAGCACCCTGACCCCTTCAGGGGCATGCCCCTGGACCCCATTGAAGCAGCCCCCAGACCCCTGCCACATTTTCCTCCTTTTAAAAAAACAAACAAACTTTTTTTTCCAATTTCATCTCTTCTTATAAGTATAGAGTCTTTTGAGGTCATGATCCTCCATCCCCCCTCTCCAAAAAACCCCAACCTCAACCCCACCCCGAAACAAAACACCAAATAGGAGATCCAAAGAAACAAAAAAAACCCTAAAAGCACACGTCTTTTTCTGCAAGTTACTGGAGAGACTCAACTGCTGACCACTCTCTATAAACCAAAAAACTACAGCGTTTGCTTTCTGTACATCTGTGATGTAGGTTGGTCTTCACATGACACCATGAAACCACATCTGGCTGTGGAGTCACACAACTTTCAGTCTTCACATGAAACCACATCTAGTCACAGTGTCACACAACTTTCAGTCTTCACACGAACCCACACCTAGTCACGGTGTCACACAACTTTCAGTCTTCACATGAAAGTGCACCTAGTCATGGTGCCACACAACTTTCAGTCTTCATATGAAACCACACCTCGTCACGGAGTCACACAACTTTCAGTCTTCACATGAAACCACACCTGGTCACGGAGTCACACAACTTTCAGTCGTCACATGAAACCACATCTAGTCACAGTGTCACACAACTTTCAGTCTTCTACATGTGGTCACAGAGTCACACAACTTTCAGTCTTCACATGAAACCACACCTAGTCACGGTGTCCCACAACTTTCAGTCTTCACATGAAACCACACCTGGTCACGGAGTCACACAACTTTCGGTCGTCACATGAAACCACACCTGGTTACGGAGTCACACAACTTTCGGTCGTCACATGAAACCACACCTGGTCATGGAGTCACACAACTTTCAGTCTTCACATGAAACCACACCTAGTCACAGAGTCACACAACTTTCAGTCTTCACTTGAAACCACACCTAGTCATGGTGTCACACAACTTTCGGTCATCACATGAAACCACATCTGGTTGCAGACGCACGTTTTCCACTGTACAGGCAGTCTTGTAGCACATACTCCCATTGTTGTGGAAAATCAAAGTGGTACCCTTTTTTTTGACTGTGTTTATGTTCATGCCAGTATGTGTAACACCATCATCAACAAGAAAAGTGGAGTTTTAAAACCAAACTTGCTAGTATTGGTTGTCAGCATCACATATGTTGTAAAACTAGTTTGTAGCGAAATCAGCTTGGATGTGTACCCACATTCAGAAGTATTTTGGAAACAGGTCAGTGAAGAGATTGATAAATTTAAGATATTACCTCCACAGAAATTAATCGATTGACAGGTGTTTGTTAAAAGGCAATGCAGGGATCACCATGCACTTAAAACAACACTCCCTATGTTGTTGCCGACACAACTTCTGATGAAAGGACAAAGAAATTTGTATGGGGAGATATTAATTCCCAAATGATGTATGTTTTTTAATATTTTTATCTATTCTTTTTTTTTTTCTAATCATATCTGATCTGCCCTGTTCTCTTGCAACCAGAGAGAAACTGGATTACTTTTAGAAATGAAATCTTTTTACTTCAGTTCCAGTTTATTGCTTGACATTTACCCTTAAGTTGATATGTGACAGTCTGACACTAACAGTGCCAGAACTTGTGAAAATGCACATTGATGGAAGAGAGGCCGCAGAGGAGGGGTTAGAAGATCGTTATGATGTTTTAAATCCCAACCTCCTTTACCTTCAGTCATTCCATTAAATGTCCGATCTATCAGATCAAATGGACGAATTCTTAACTTTGATGAAATACAATCCGATATTCAGTTTTCATCAGAATAGAATAACTCTTTTGTTTTCTGTTTTACCGAAAATATGGTTTAATGATTTTATCACATCAGTGACAAGAGTGTTGCTTTGAGTGGTTTTGGTGTGCCGTATCAAATGGACAGAGAGAAAGAAGAGAGTGGGTAAAAAAAAAGTGGTGGCGTGTGCCTGTATCTGAACAAAAGTTGGTGTGTAAGAGTGAATGTCAAGGTGAGAAGCCAAGTGTGTAGTAAGAATGTTGAACTTTTATCATTGTTGCTGTGTCCAAAATACCTGCCCAGAAACTTTAATCTTGAAAGTGTTTGTAACTGTGTGCGTCCCTCTGCCTGTGCTACACGTGCTGCCTCAGAGATTGCGGACACAGTGCATGATAAAAGCTCCTGACTCGTCGCGTTTTATGCCGGGGGATTTCAACCACTGTGACTTAGAACCTCTTTTACCTGCTTTTAAACAAAACGTCTCCATGTTTTGCACATCAACAGCGAATTCTTGACAAATGTTTTGGAAATATTTTAAATGCATACAAGTCTGTTCCTCTTCCGAACAATGGTACATCAGATCACAATACATTATACCTCATGCCTACAGACAAGCAGACCGTGTTATAAAAGAAAAAAAAAAAAAAGGCAAGTGAAAGTGTGGATGAAGGAGTGCGTGGAAGAGTTGAAACAATGAAAGACTGTTTTAAGTGCACAGATTGGGAAGTGGTTTTTTTAATACAAGTGAAAGTATAGATGAAGTGACAGATGTTGCACATGCTTATAGATTTATATAAAATTTCTTTTTGTGAAGACCTTATTCCCTATTCCCCCCCCCCCCCCCCCCCCCCAACTTATAAAGATATTTCCAGACAACAAACCCTGGATGACAAAATCAGTGAAGTCAAAATCGTAATGAAAAAAACTCAAAATTTAATTAGTGTTTCAGAGCGGCAATGGAGTGGATTACAAAACAGCACTGACAAAACTTCAAAAAGAAATTAGGGAAAGCACTGTAAAAGATTGCACAAACACAACGTTGAACAACAATTTCAGATGGGTAACATGACAGATGCATGGAAAGAGTTAAAAACACTGACAGGGCAGACTAGTGGGAACATTTCAGCTCAGACAATGAAAACTGAACAACAACAAACTCTCTCAGATTTAAACTTAATTATTTCTATTGCGGCTTTGAGCATGAAGATCTTGTAAATGAGCACGTATGGTATGTCTGATTTACAATTTAGACAAGTCTGTGATACTATGTAAAATCTGAGAGAGTTTGTTGTTCAGTTTTTAGTGTCTTACTGTTAATGCTAAAGATGTCAAATTTGTGTTTGAGAGATTGCATGTGAAGAAAGCTGTGGGTGTGGATGGTGTTAGTGGATGATTGTTGAAGTTGTGTGCTGAGTAGCTTTGTCATGTTTTAGTGTTTTATTTTCTTTATCTTTGAAAATGTGTAGTGTACCCAGTCTCTGGAAGAAATTGATCATTTGTCGTGTTCCCAGAAACAACCACCCAAAGTCTATAAGTTTTTAAAAAATAATTTAAAAAATTTTCAAAGTCTATAAATGATTACAGGCCTTTTGGGTCTCACCCCAATAGTTATGAAATGTATTCAGCTTGTCGTCCTAAAATGCATTCTTCTGTGCACTTCATCACACCTAGAACCTTTACAATTTGCATACAAAGCAAACAGGAGCACAAATAATGCAACTCTCACCCTTGTTGCTCAAAACCTACTCTCATCTGGAAAAAAATGGGTCTTTTCCTCTGCCTTCAATACCATCCAGCCCCATCACCTTGTACTTAAATTACGTTCACTTTATGACTGTCCTCGCCTCATTCTTTGTTTCTGATGAATCAACACAGTGTGTCCTATTTCAAGTGGTGATATCAGCAGAAAAGCCAATGTCCTCTGTCCCTCCTCATGGCATTGTTTTGTCTCCTATCCTTTTTACTCTGTATACAAATGACTGTACTGGTACTGATATCACACCACTGATGATACTGCTCTTATAGATCTGTCTGCCCAATTCATGGTAACTCTGTGTGGTGTGTAGATCTAGGTGTGTGTGTGTGTGTGTGCGCGCCCCCCCACACACACACACGCGCATGTCCATGAGCCCATGATTGCATGTATTTATGCATGTGTCCATATGCAATGAAAATGTTTAAGGGGTGGGAAATAGTTGTCTGTGATATCGATTTACGCCATTTTCTTTACATGTAAGATGTTGATTGTATTTAGCTATGCTTGCTTGTAACCCACATGAATTTCTCGCCCATTTTGGGACATTAATGAGTTTGTATTCCTGTTGAGGAATACTGATCTACTTGTAGACCTAGCCTACACACACACACACACACACACACACACACACACACACACACACACACACACACACACATATATATATATATATATATATATATATATATATATATATATATATATATATATATATATATATAATATATACTTAATTTAGGTGACACCCTGCTTTGTATAAAATTTATTATGAGACTGAGAGCTTGGACAAAATAGAAGCAGGGTCGAAGAGATAGATCTATACACTTAAGGTATAAGATCCAAAAATAGGTTAATGTTTAGCTTGTTATCGGCATTGGAGGCATGATTTGACTTCTCCCTAAATCCCCAGGGAGTCATTAGGGCACTGTATAGAATTTGGGGGGCCCTGGACAAGTTAAGCCTGGCAAGGGTGTGTGTGTGTGTGGGGGGGGGGGGGGGGGGGTAGCCTAGTGGATTTGAACTTGTGATCAAGTCACCTTGAATAGACTGAGCCCCCCCCCCCCCCCCCCCCCCCCCCCCCCCCCTCCCGACTTAGATCTAGTTAATATCAGCAGGACTCCACCGGCCCTGCCAAAAGTCTTCCTAGATTCCGATGAGACTATTAGAAACCGAAGTCCCGTGTATGAACGCTCACAGAACTTGCGCACACTAACACCCGTTCTGCCTATCGGAAGAGTAGACGGTTGCATGCCTGTCGGACCGGATTGGGGGACGGGATAGCCTAGTGGTCAGAACATTGTGCTCGCAATTTGACGATTCAGGTTCGATTCCCGTTTGAGGAGATTTTTCTCCTGGCGTTAACATCAGTGCTGGCTCCACTCTTCCCCAAAGTCTCTCTTCCAGAACATCTCGCGCACATGTTAGATCCTGAGCCGCTTTTTAAAATTTATTTATTTATTCTTTTATATCGAGGATAATGGAATAAGCACTCATGTGCTTTTTTCATCCAGTCCCCGTGTGTATGCAGGTTTGTAAATATTGTCATCTGTTCCCACCGGCACACAATGGTCTACTCTTACGAAAAGCGGAACAGGATTTAACGTGTGCGCAAGATGTTCTGCGTGCGTTCACACACGGGGCCTCGGTTTACAGTCTCATCCGAAAGACTTTTGGGGAGAGTGGAGTCAGCACTGATGTTATTAACTCCAGGGGAAAAATACCCTCGAACGGGAGTCGAACTCGGGTCGTCAAATTGCGAGTGCAATGTTCTGACCATTATGCTATCCCGTCCCCTTTTTATCGTAAGAGTAGGCCATCGTGTGCCGGTGGGAACAGATGACATTTACAAAACTGCATACACACGGGGATTGGATGTAAAAAAAAAAAAAAAAAAAAGCACGAGTGCTTGTCCCATTATCCTTGATATCAAAGAATAAAAGAAAGACTAAAAATAAAATAACAAAATTCCAAAAACGCATGCACAGTGCAAGGCTACCCACCCTACGATTTTCCTGTAGTTTATGTACGTATTATGAGGTTAAACTACGGAACTTCGATCGCGAGTTAAAAACTAAGATTTTCGCGACATCAAGAATATGATTTTTCAATTATTTTGTTACTCTGCGGTCATTTTTCTTGAGGAGTTAGTTGTTTCAATTTTACCTCAGCTGCGCTGTGAATGGGCATTCTTTCTTCTAGGCGCATGCGCTTCTGCGACGCACATTGTTTACGATCGGGAGGCTTACGGGTGCATGAGAGTGGGAAGACATTAGGAGGCTAACTTAATAGTCAACTTTGTTCTTTGGTTAAGGAGGTGATCGCACAGATTTCCTGCAGAACGCGTACAGAAACGTACCAGTTACATTAGGTAAGTCAGAAATTCCGGCACTTCACATTTTCAAGGCTTGACGTGGTCGCTTTAGAAACTTATTGAAATGTTAGGCTTCGGGTAGGCCTAGTCTTACAAATTTTGATCTAAAGATCCGGCCGGTCCAGAGCATTATAGGTCTTTGTCCGGCAATCTCTCTCTCTCTCTCTCTCTCTCTCTCTCTCTCTCTCTCTCTCTCTCTCTCTCTCTCTCTCTCTCTCTCTTTACCCTCTTCAGGAGCTGAAAAAGATAATAATAGCCCGCACCTTATTCCTCGCACTCCCTCCCTCTCTCTCTATAGCTTTATGCTCAAATCATACGATTGGTTGATTTATTCACCAAATTTTGATTTTCATAGCTGTATACTTGAATTACGCATTTGGATTGATTGGTTGATTGATTCACTTTTAATTTTTTTTTATTTTAAAGAGGGCTGGATGAAATCAAGCCACCATTGTGCTTAATCTTTTCCCTCAATAAAAATGTTCATTCATTCATTCATTCATTCTCTCTCTCTTCTCTCTCTCTCTCTCTCTCTCTCTCTCTCTCTCTCTCCTCTCTCTCTCTCTCTCTCTCTCTCTCTAGGGGGACGGATAGCCTAGTGGTCAGAACATTGCGCTGGCAATTTGAAGACCCGGGTTCGAATCTGGTCGAGGAGATTTTTCTCCTGGAGTTAACATCAGTGCTGACTCCACTCTCCCAAAAGTCCTTTGGATGAGACTTTAAACCGAGGCCCCGTGTGCGAACGCACGCAGAACATCTTGCGCACACGTTAAATCCTGTTCCGCTTTTCGTAAGAGTAGGCCATCGTGTGCCGGTGGTAACATATGACAATATTTACGAAACTGCATACACACGGGGACTGGATGTAAAAAAGCACAAGAGTGCTTATCCCATTATCCTCGATATAAAAGAATAAATCAATCAATCTCTCTCTCTCTCTCCTCTCTCTCTCTCTCTCTCTCTTCTCTCTCTCTCTCTCTCTCTCTCTTTGATTTTGCTCACTTGACATAAGTAGGTACTAACTTGCATAATTGTAGTTCTTATTGTTTCCCTGATCCTTTTTTTTTTTTTTCTCTCTCCTCTTCCCCCTCCTCTTGCTCCTCCTCTCCCTCTTTCCCTCTATTCTATTTTTCTCTTTTCTTTGTCCATTTCTTCTTACCCTCTTCAGGAGCTGAAAAAGATAATAACAGCCCGCACCTTATTCCTCGCACTCCCTACCTCTCTCTCTTTTCAAATGTTATAGCTTTATGCTCAAATCATACGATTGGTTGATTTATTCACCAAATTTTGATTTTTATAGCTTTATACTTGAATTACGCATTTGGATTGCTTGCTTGATTGATTCACTTTTTTTTTTTTTTTAAAGAGGGCTGGATGAAAACAAGCCACCATTGTGCTTAATCTTTTCCCTCAATAAAAATGTTCATTCATTCATTCATTCATTCATTCTCTCTCTCTCTCTCTCTCTCTCTCTCTCTCTCTCTCTCTCTCTCTCTCTCTCTCTCTCTCTTTCTCTCTCTCTCTCTCTCCTCTCTCTCTCTCTCTCTCTCTCTCTCTCTCTCACCTTGAAAAATAAAGATTATTCATTTGCTCTCTCCCTTCGTCCAGGGAACGGGAAAGCCTGGTTGGTTAGCTCTTGCGTTGCGCTTGTGATCTGCTGACCCGGGTTCGAATCCCGTTCAAGCGGAGATTTTCCCCTGGAGTTAGGCCTAACACCAGTGCCAACTCTACTCCTCCATGATAACAGTCCTTTGGGTGAGACTATGGTATATTATAAACTGAGGTTCGGGTATGAGAACGTACCCAGAACATCTTGGCACACTTCAAAACCCTTCCGGGGCTTCCCATTTGAAAGAGTAGGCCATTGTGGGTGGGAATGCCGAACCGATGGTAAACTTGGCAACACTGCATACACACGGGGACTGGATGTAAAAAAAAACCCCACCTGAGTGCTTATTCCATCATCCTCGAAATAAAAGAATAAATAAAAAATATGTACAAGCATGAGTAAAAGGTAAAGGTGTCCCGTAACCTGTGTGGTAGGGGAGTGAGGCTCAGAGACCTCAGCTTCTCTAGGGGCCAGCATGTTGAGGGTGGCACCCATCTCCTCTCCCTCGCTGCTTTACCTTCCCTGACCCTAAAGAGGGCAGGTACCCATTAACAGCTGGGGGACTGTACTGAAGCCAAGGCGAACAAACTTGTCACCCATCCAATTGGTAACCATGCTCGAGGCTGCTTAACATTGGCTGGGGGGAAGCGAGTGCTCTGACCACTGTGCTATCCCGTCCCCTAACCATGAGTACTTGCCTTACTATTGTTTTGTTTTGCAATTCTTTTTTTCTTTTATTTTGAGGATAATGGAATAAACTCGTGAATGTGCTTAAAAAAAATTTTTTTTTTAATTTTTACATGCAGTCCTAGCAGTTTTGTCAGTTTTGTCATGAGTCCATTTTGAGGGGCGCACAATGGCCTACTCATCCAGAAAGGGGAACAGAGGTGTGTGTGTACTGTGTGTGTGTGTGACCTATAGGTCAAGGAGGCTGCATTTTTGTCAGTGAACATTGATTAATATCTTTCTCAATGCAGTGTGGCTGCATGTGTTTTCTCTCCGGCCCTGCCACAAGCCATCAGCAGCGTGCGACTCTCTGCTGAAGAAGCAATTTGGGCTCTCTTTTTTTTTTGGGTAGTAAAAGGGACTGGCTTAAGATGTTTAACTGTGCGACTGTGGTAAAAAAAGAAACTGGATTTGTGGAAATTATTGCCATTGAGCCTGTCAATATCTTTTTTTCTTTTTTTTTAACAGCAGCCTCTTAATCATGACACACCAAATATGGCGTGTGAGCCAGATTGGAAAAACAAAGAGGGTTGAACACTTTTTGGGGGGGTTCCTAACCAAATACAGTTTGGGGTTTGTATTGCATAAATTAATTTTTTCTTTTTAGCATTAATTAACCTTTTTTAAAATTTTATTTATCTATTTATTTATTTTTAGATCTGTTTGATGAGTGGAAAAGGTATTCATAATCTAGAATAGACTGGTTTGACAAAACTTTCATCAGCTTAAAGACTGTTCCATACTTTATGATAAGGTTGTGTCCTGACTTCTCTTGTGTATGTGTGTGTGTGTGTGTGTTGTGTGTGTGTGTGTGTGTGTGTGGTGTGTGTGTGTGTTGTGTGTGTGTTTTAAAATAAAATTATTAAATTCACTTGAGAGGCAGTAATATTGACCTGTTCATTCAGCCATGATGAATGATTTGGCAATATTAAAAAAAAAAAAAATCAGCAAACTTGAGTTACACAATAAATGGGGAAAAAAAGAAAACCCCATTCGCCATTGAAATTGTCAGTCATTTGAAAGATTTTCTTCCCAAGTATTTTCAGATTGTTTGAGTACATACAAAGAAATCTGAAAAGGAATTTATTATTTTATCATCATTCTTTTTTAAAAACATTTTTGAAATGTGTTTCTAAGTACAAAGAAGTATTTTAAAAATGTAAAAGAATTTCTGAGTATATCCAGATTATGTATTACTTCTATATTAAGAAATCTGAGAATGGGTTTTTGAAGTATTTTCAATTTGACACAGTGCAAAGACATGAGAAAATGAAATTTTATAGTATTTTTAGATTATGCTTTTTAGATACAAGGCATCAGAAAACTTTTCTGGGAGTATTTTCAAATCATGTCTCTAAAGATACACAAAATTTTTTAAAATAATATTCAGAAAAATAGTTTTTTGAATAATTTCAGTTTATTTCACTAATCGAATGTAAAGAAGAAATATTTTAAAAATTTATCACTAAACAGAGAAATAATGTGAAGAATTCATTGAGTATTTTCAAATGTTGTCATGCAAAGAAATCAGAAAAAAATGTTTTGTTGTGGAATATTTTAAAGTTATAATGAAAAAAAAAAAATATACACAGACTAACAGAAGTATCTGAATTTTTTTCAAAGGTGTTTTTTTTTTGTTTTTTTTCTCTAAATTATGCCTCTTAATTGATAAGTTCAAAGAAGTTGGAAACAAATTTTGGGAGTATTTTCAAATGATTATCACATAGTACCGAAAAATAAGAAAAAAAGCTGTGGGGTTTGTAGGGGTTTTTTTTTTACAGTTTTTTTTTTTCAAATTGTGTCACTAAATACAAAGGAATAAGAAAAAGACATTTTTAGTATTATTAAATTGTAGTTCATTTTCAATTGTTTCGCAGAATACAAAGAGATCTGAATTTTTTGAGGGGTGATTTATGTCACTGAATATAGCAATCAGGACAAAAATGGAGTTTAAAAAATGTTTCTGTGAACAGGAAAACAGAAGAAATGGAGTTTTCAAAAGTAATGTAACTGAATGGGTAATGTATGTAAAGTAAAAAGAATCAGAATAGTAGTGAAAAAAACCTCTTCAGTTTTAGTAGTTGATTTATGTATAGAATTATCTCTCTGAACATGAAGAAATCAGAAAAAAAAAGATTTTTGGGGAATGTTTTCAAATTTCACGAAATACACACGAGCACAATCACACGCACACACACACACACACACACACACACACCACACACACACACACACACAGAAACATCTTACACACACATTAAATCCTTTTCCACCTTTCAGAAGAGAAGGCCATGGTGTGCTGGTAGGAACAGATGACCAAATTTACAAAAACGTATGGATACATGGACTTGATGTAAAAACGAAAAAAGAAAAGCCCATTGCTTATTCCTTGATCTTCAAAATATATAAAATAAAAGTTGCTCACTCACAGATCTACACACACACACACACACACACACACACACACACACACACACACACACACACACAACACACACACACACACAAAAACCAGCCTCCATGTGTTATGAGGTTTTCAGTTGTCTTTCAGTGTAAATGTTTTTTCAGTTTGCCTCGCAGCCTTTATATCACTAGGCTGTGGTATTTATAACACAAAGGAAAAAAAACAACACTAGATAACTTTTCTTTCCTGACACGGCCGGCCCAGAAATGTGGAGGGTTTAATTTTAAATCAAACATGTGCCACAGGACCCCCCCCCTCCCCCCCCTCCCTTTTCTTTCCCTCCCCAACATTTAAAAAAAACCCACAAAACAAGTAACCTCTCCAAAGATTGTTAAAGCACAAACACCCCACCCTACCCTCCTCCCACACTTTTTTTGTTGTTGTTCTTTATATCTATATAAGACTAGTCAGCTGACCTACTTTATCTTGGCTGCTGACTGAGTAGTTGTGTCACATCTATTTATAGATGAGGTAATCCCTGTTCTGACTAAAAAAAAAAAAAAGTCTTTCCTAAGAGGTTGCTGGAAACTGAAACTAGCCCACAAATAGACCGGGTTGTGTCACTGACAAGGAATGAGTAGACTCTCTTCTGCCTGCTTTTGAATAGGCCTACCTGACAGACAGAATCGGACCATTTGAAATCTTGCCAAGCTTACTTACGGCGGGCGCGTATTGTTGTGTATTGAGTTTGTATCGGGACAGTTGAGATCTTGACAGGCTTACTGTACTGTACTGTGCTACGATAGGCTAGTGTGTGTATATAGAGCGTGGATTGAGACGGCAGAAATCTGAACAAGCTTGTCACGGAAGTTGTGGGTAATTGTTTGGTGGAGAGACTTGGGAGAGAGCGAGAGAGCGAGCTTCATTTGGGTCGATATGAGGTTTTATGACTATGAGGTACCTGGTTTGTGTGTGTGTGTGTGTGTGTGTGTGTGTGTGTGTGTGTGTGTGTGTGTGTGTATGTGTTGTGACTGAGAGAGAGAGAGTGTGTGTGTGTGTTTCATAACAATTATTTGAAATATGTGAAAGTATATGATATGGAATTTGCTGGAAGGTACATGTTTATTATATCAGTTGAAAGTTTAGGATAAAAGTTGTTAAAGTTAGTGGATAGTATTGTACTATTATAGTATTAATAATAGAATCATGTGGTGGTGGTGGTTTGTGTGTGTGTGTGTATCTGTGTGTGTGTGTTTGCGTTTGTATGTGTACATGTGTCTTTGTGTGTATGTTTTTTTTATTTTTTTAATTTTATTTTGATACCACTGGCACACAATGGCCTACTCTTCTGTAAAGCAGAATGGGTTTTAACATGTGCGCAAGATGTTCTGAGTGTGTTCGCACACAGGACCTAGGTTTATAGCCTCATCCAAAGGACTTTAGGGGAGAGTGGAGTCTGGACTGATCTTAGACTTAACTCTTGAGGAAAAATCCTCTTGAACGAGATTCGAACCTGGGTCAACAGATTATGAGCGTATCACTCAGACCACCAGGCTATCCTGTCCTGTGTGTGTCTGTGTGCAGGTTTGTATGAGTGTGTGTATATTATATATGAGAGATGGGTGGTATTTTTTCTAAAGAAAAATTCTGAAATTGTTGTTTCAAGTAAATGTAAAAAAAATCGTTAAGATCATATAAGATTTTGTTGCATTTCTTAACTGAACTCTTGTGTGTACACACAGCTGTGATGTGTGTTAGGTATACATACAGTACACATGTGTGTGCGCACACGCACACATAAGCATACACAAGTCAAAAGAGAGACTGGCTCCTTTTGTTTTTGTTGTTTATTGTTAAAGTTTTTGTATTTTGATCTCTGAAAGATTAAAAACTAAAACCAAACAACTGAAGGTCAATAAAATTAAATAGTAATATGTTTTTCAAGTCTACACAGCCTTAGCAATAACTTGCTTTATGATCCACAACAGTATACTATTGCCCCAGTATTGGTATTAATAGTGATGGAAAACACTTTTTAGTTTGAGTAGACTCTGTGTGTGTGTGTGTGTGTGTGTGTGTGTGTGTGTGTGTGTGTGTGTGTGTGTGTGTGTGTGTGTGTGAGAGAGAGAGAGAGACAGAGACAGAGAGAGACCGAGACCGAGAGTATGTAGACTATATTGTATACATGTAAACACATGTGTGTATAAATGTGTGTGTGTGTGTGCTTATTTAAATTTTTATTCTTTTATTTTTGAGGATAATGGAATAAACACTCATGTGCTTTTTTTTTTTTACATCCACTCCCTGTGTGTATACAGTTTTATAAGTTTAGTTATCTGTTCCCACCGGCATACAGTGACCTACTCTTTTGAAAAGCACAACAGGATTTAACATGTACACAAGATTCTGTGTGTGTTTGCACATGGGGTCTTAGTTTATAGTCTAAGTCTCGTCCGATTGTGTGTGTTTTGTGTTGTGTTTCTTTATGTGTTTAGAACTGCATATGTGTATGTGTGTGTGTGTGTGTGCTTGCTTGATATCGTTTTCCCTGTCTCTCCTTGATTTCCACCACCTGTGCAAGTTTCCTTCTCCCCCATTGCTGTGATCATGTCTTCAGGGGTGGAGGTGTTTTTTTAGACCCAGCATGATCTATTTTATAATTCATAGGACCTGTTCATTCCTTTATTTCATTCAGATGAATGTGTCCTGAGCCTCTTTTTCAGTGCTTGGTTTCCATTGAAAGATTTGTGAATGCCAAGAAAGCATTTCACAGTGAGACAAGTATGCTTTTCTGTTTGCCCCGTTCTCCTTTCTACACCCTCTCCACTACCAGGATAATTAATTATGCACTGTTACACTGTTACAGTGTCATTAAAGCGTTGTCATAATTTAAAACACTACCATGACTCCAACCAGTAAATTCAGCAGGCATCAGTGGTGCTTAGAACTCTGACTAGGTTGATTCCGAAAGGAAATGACTAATTAAAGAAGCTTTTGTTTGTGTGTGTGTGTGTGTATGTGTGTGTGATATTGTTTCACTGGCCATGTTGATCCGTTTAGAAACATAATTGATTTAAGCGTGTGTGTGTGTGTGTGTGTGTGTGTGTGTGTGTGTGTGTGTGTGTGTGTGTTGATGTGTGTGTGTGTGTGTGTGTGTGTGTTACTCAGAGAATCAAACGGAACAAGGATAGTCTGATTGTTACCAAGTTGACCAATGAATTACATAATTTATTGATGGGTATCTGAGGGGTTTTACTGACCAGTGTGTGTGTGTGTGTGTGTGTGTGTGTGTGTGTGTGTGTGTGTGTGTGTGTGTGTGTAAGACTAGAGAGAGAGAGTGTGTGTGTGTGTGAGTGTGAGTGAGGAGTGAGACTAAGAGTAAGAGTCCGAGTAAGAATGAAACCAAACAAGGGTAATCAAATTATGTTATGTCAGTGAGTTACATAAATGTAGCTTTGTTGACATGATGCAATAATCGATGCTATCAATGATATTATGTAGGTTGTCTACTGACCAGTGTGTGTATGTCACTCTTGTGTGTTGGTGTATGTGTGTCTCTGCGTCTGTGTGTCTGTGCATCTGTGTGTCTGTGATATAACCACAGCCCTCAAATAAAACTCTCTGTGGTTGGTCCTAGGTTTAACACACTGTAGCGGCAAAGTGGCATGCTATTTTGACCATTGTTTTAACGAGTCAACATACATGAATGAACTTGATAAAACAAGACATAATCAGGTTAAAGTTTAGTTTTCCCCCTGAAGTTTGGAATGTGGCTACCTTGATGTTGGATGAAACAGTCTCGGGAATACGCAAAGTCTTGGCATGTGGTGAAACTTGGAGCTCAGGCCGAGGAACAAAAAAAAAAAAAGGGGGGGGGGGGGGGGGGGGGGGGGGGGGGGGGGGGGGGTTGTTTCGAGTAAGTTTAATCTGAAGTTGCAGCAAAGAAATTTTTAAGAACAATGGGTTTGATTAAAAGAAAACATGAAAATGACGCTGGCTGTCTTATTATTGCTTAATGATGAATGGTGATGAGGATGTGATGTAATGGGCCCAAAACTTTCCCCCCCCCCATCCATTAGACCATGAGTGGTGGCCTGGGTGCTAGTCTTTCGGATGAGACCATAAACCAAGGTCCCGTGTGTCACCTATCACGTCACACGCAGAAATTCAGGATAAGGGAAGTAATTGTTAGCAGATCTATATTCAGTGCTGTAAGGGTTAATTAAAAAAAAAAATGTCTCTGTTTTCAGCAGCAGGGGCAGCAGCAGCAGAATCAGCAAGGGCATCAGCAGGGGCAGCAGGGGAGCATGGCACCACAGCCCAAGGAGCGCAGTGAGGTGGAGAAGTTCCAGGTGAACCTGAAGGAGGGGCTGGAGGCGGTGCAGCTGGACAACATGGTCCGGGCGGCCGGCAAGTACGAGGCCGCCATCAAGCAGTGGAAGCGCGACGAGTCTGTGGTCAGTGTCGCTGTCGTGACTGTCAGCACTGCTTTTGGGGGCTATAGTGTAGATAGCTAGCTCTGTCTGTCCTCTTGTCTTGTCTTGTCTTGTCTTGTGTGTGTGTGTGTGTGTACTGTGTGTGTGTGTCTGTCTCGGTTTCTCTTTCTCTCTCTCTTTTTGTCTCTGTCTCTCTCTCTCTCTCTCTCTCTCTCTGTGTCTCCTCTGCATTCCCTTATTGGGAAGGATGCGTAGTGCTTGGTCTTCTCCTACTCTTGTAGAACTTTGTAACTCTGCAGGAGGCCAGCTCTGCTGGTCTTGGCAAGCACATTCCACCTTCAGAGCAGCTCTTTCTTTTTTTTTCTTTTTTTTTTTTTTTAACAGGGTGCATGCTGACTCGGCACATTTTTGCATTTCTGTGAGGCACCACCAGGAGCTAACATGAATTATAGGTGCATGTTTCATTTGCATGTACGTTACATGTATACATTGAAAAAGATTAAATCACCGTCGGGTCTGCACTTGGAAGTTGACCTGGGAGATGGTAAAAATTCTTACGGTTGTTGTTATAGTATAGTCTTTAATTCACCAGACACTGACTGCTGTCAAGATTTGAACCCATGACTTCATGGGCCAAGGGCCTGAAGTCATATGGTGTTAACTGCTAGGTTATTATGTCCATCACTGTGGGATATATATGTGTAACATGGTGTGACGTGTGCGTTTCAGAAAGCCTTCATGGACTCAGACAGCATGGTGGTGGTGCGCTATGCTTTTGGGATCACTGCGGTGTCTCAGAGCCAGATCAAGGTGAGTTGGTGAAATACACGCACATGCGTAGGCGTGCACACGCATGCACGCATGCATGCACACACACACCACACACACACACACACACACACACACACACACACACACACACACACATACACACACACACACACACACACACACACACACACACACACACACACACACACACACAGACTTTTCATGGATTCTTTTCTTTAAGTCTTAAATAATGGTATTAGTGACATTGTAACTGATATAAGCTGTTTGTGTGACACTATATGATTAAAAAAAACAACTTTAAATGCTTGCATGCATGTACATGCATATGTGCTGTGTGGAGGAGCGCGTGAACTGTGTGTATACATATGTATGTACGTGTTGTGTGTGTTTGGTGTGTGTGTGTGTGTGTGTGTGTGTGTGTGTGTGTGTGTGTGTGTGTGTGTGTGTGGTGTGTGTGTGTGTGAGAGAGAGAGAGAGAGTGTGTGTGTGACTTTTGAGTGGGTTTTTTTGTGGTTTTTTTTTCTGTTTTTGTTGTTAGTGTTGTTGCTAGTATTTTCTATAGGCATATTGTGTTTTTGAGGCTATTGAAATCATATTGGTTAATTAAAGTTGGTGAAATATTTGTCTCTTTTTTTTTTCCTTAGATAGATGGCTTGATGAAAAAAAGCAAATTAATGCTTACTCAATGTACCATCTGAAAATAAAATTTTGACTTAAAACTTGAGACACGCACGCACGCACACACACATGAATACACACACACACACACACACACACACACACACACACACACACACACACCACACACACACACACACACACACACACACACAAAGTAAACTTGACTAAGGTAGATTCCAGAATGTCTGTCTATCGTCTATCTCCTTTGTTTTCTTTTTGTATACATGTATAGTTCAACGTTTCTGATGATTAGATCTGTTTCTTCTTTTATCCTCCATTCAGCTGTCTAAACAAACACACTAACAGTAACTATTCATTTCTTTCCCCTCCCCATTACCTGCCAAAACAAACACACTAACAGTAACTATTCATTTCTTTCCCCTCCCCATTACCCACAGTGCAAAACAAAAGAAACACACACACACACACACACACACACACACACACACACACACACACACACACACACACACACACACACACACCACACACATCATTATCTGTCTGATAAAACGTTTTAGCGGAAAGACACACACACACACACACACACACACAACACAACCACACACACACACACATCGCACACACACACACACACTCGCACACACACACACACACACACACACACACACACACACACACACACACACACACACACACACAACACACACACACACACACACACACACACTCAACACACACAACACACACACACCACACACACATTCACACACATTCACACACACACACACATTCACACACACTTCCAGACGGAACTAATGAAATAACCAAGTCACTGTGTTGTGTGCACTGCAGTCGATGATCCAGGAGGGTCTGCAGATGTTCCAAACCATGCGTGGGGAAAAGCTTCACCTCACCTGCCCTCTGGTTCTCTACGGCCTCTGTCGTGCCATTTGTGGCCATGTACAAGTAAGAGAGAGCCAATGCCTTTTTCTTTCTTTTTTTTTTGTCTTTTTTTTTTTTTTTTTGGGAGATAAGATTTTCAGGATTTCCTGTCATCAAGAACGGTGTGATAGAATCACATATAGTAGCCTCGGAGTATGAATAGGGAATCTTTTGTTTTCCTACTTCTTTTGTGATGCTTTTTTTTTTTTTTTTTTTTGGAGATCAGATTTTCAGGATTTCCTGTCATCAACAACGATGTGATAGAATCACATATATGTAGCCTCGGGAGTACCGAGTAGGGAATCTTTTGTTTTCCTACTTCTTTTGTGATGCCTTTTTTTTTTCTTTTTTCTTTTTTTGGAGATCAGATTTTCAGGATTTCCTGTCATCAACAACGATGTGATAGAATCACATATATGTAGCCTCGGGAGTACTGAGTAGGGAATCTTTGTTTTCCTCCTTCTGTTTTGATGGACATGAATGGTTGAGCATGCATTATTTATTTTCTCTCTCTCCCCAGAGAGAGCCAATGTCATATCTAGCACAGCAGAACACTACCTCATTTTAATTTGTGTGTGTGAGTGTTTTTTTGTGTTTTAAAAAAAAAAAAAAAAAAATTCAGAGTATACCACCTGTTGAGTTTATTCAGTTTTTAATTCAAACATTGGTTATTTGATCCATTGTCAAAATTACACTTTGTGTTCAATGGCTTTTTTTTTTTTTTTGTTCGACCTAATGCTGTTCTTTCAGAGATAAATTTGCAAGTTTCTCTTTTCTCTTTCATCTTCTCCCTTTGATAAATTGTTTGTGAACACAAAGTTGAAATGTGGGGCAGTTGAAAAAAAGAAAAAAAAAAAAGAAAAAAAAAAAGGATTATGGTTGCATGAAAGTGTGATGGGGTGGTCCTAATTATTTCCCATGCAGGAAGTGTCATCTTGAGTGCTATGCTGTGTGTTGGTAAATAATTGATTTTGAATTTGTGTGCTTTTGTGACACCCCCCCCCCCCCCCCCAACCCTATTCTGTGGTCAGTGGGGCTGTAAAACAACAAAGATTGCAATTGTTTCGGAACCCTGTTTCCTTTGCAACGGCTAAACAAAAGGTTCAGCAGCAGTAAACATGTGGAATCGGAATCGGAATCAGAATCTGACCCTGACTGTGTGGTACCACAGGTTTAGCAAGGTGTTGAAGGTGGTGGAGGTGGAGGTGGTGACCGAGGAGATGAAGGAGGGCATGAAACCCCTGTGCTGGCCCCTGTCCAAGGAGGTCATCAGGGAGAGCGAGCTGCCCGTCTTCCTGGTCAGTCACTTGTCTTCTTCTGTCTTGTCTTTTTTTTTTTTTTTCTCTGTGTTTGTGTGTGTGTGTGTTTGTGTGTGTGTGTGTGTACATGTATAATTATGATGAGTTCGTTGCTATCTTATGTGTATGTTTTAATTTATTTTATACCACTTTATGTCGCAGCAGATTTCTCTGCGTGAAATTGGAGCGCATGTATGTGAACATTGACCTGGCTTTGCTGTGTGTAGGAGGAGATGGAGAAGCTGACGGCGCTGTGCCGACACCCCCCTGAGCCAGAGGCCCTGTGCTTTATGCACACAGAGGCTGAGGAAGAGAGAGCCATCTACAAGGACAGCCCCACCTATTCTGTGAGTAGTTGTCGGCCATTCCCCAGATTTATCCCCCCTTGGGGTCGCCCAGAACGTGCGCTGTCGTCTCGTTCGTCCCACCTGGGAATCACCGTGAGATTGATCATCACTACACACTGGATGAAGCCGCCGCTGTAGTCTAGTGGTTAGGGCGTTGGACTCGTAATCTAAAGGTTGCGGGTTCGATCCAGCTTTCGGCTATGCGTTGTGCCCTTGGAAAAGGCACTTTAGGGTTATTTTCTCACCCCACCCAGGTGTAAAAGGGTACCAACCTTGTGTTGGGGGTTAACCCTGCGATAGACTGGCGTCCTATCCAGGGGGAGTCTATGACTCTCAGTCGCTTAACGCCACAGAAACCGGATAAGCACCGGCCTGATGAGCCTTAGCTCGGAAAGACTAACTTTTTAACACACTGGATGAGAAGTTTGCATGTAGGGCTTGTTTCCAAGTCCCTCACATACTCCTGAAGATGTTGTGCCCCTCTAAAGGAGAAAGCAGTTGTTTTGCTTAAAACCTGTCGTGGATTAAGACAATCTCACCATAACATTTCAAAGCATACCAACATTTAACTTTTAGCACTCTAAAGGCGCATTGTGTCGCCAAACAGATGATTTCCCTCGCATCTGCAGGCGTATCATTTCACAGAACATAGGGTGTTAAAAATTTGTGGCTCATCAGTACAGTTTACGTTACAATGAATGGTTACTATTAATGGCAACATGCGTCACTTTCAATTCAAATTAGTTTCCTCTACTGTCCTTCATTTCATTTTCTTCAACACAACGTACCATAGTGAATTTTTTTAAAAGTAAAAATCGGTTTTGGGATTTGTTCAACACCAAAATGGCGGGCACTGATTTTGAATGATTTTTGCTGGAAATATTATTATTATTATTATTATTATATTATTATATTATTATTATTACATGGAATTTGTATAGCGCTATCTCTTGTAAGAACAAATCAAAGCGCTTGCATTTGACCTACAGAGCCACAGTCCGTCGAATCGGACTCAAAAATGATTTTGAAGCCTTCAAACTTGTTAAAATCAACATCGAAGTGATGGTAAGTGATCTGTATGCATCATGTACAAAAAACTAAGTTGCTCTAAAGTCAAAATGTGTCAGCTGAGGTCTGTGGGCAGACCTCCTGCGCATTACAAGCACAAGAATCGGGCACTACGCATCATACCCAAGAAGGGAATGCAGAGAAGACAAAGAATGGATTTTTGAGAGTTTTCTTCAATACAGTTTGACTGGCACAGAAGATAGGTTTGTGTGACATGCATTTGTTTTGTTTTTGTTGTTGTGTTTTTTTTTCCAAGGTCAATTTGTTTAACATTGTTTTTTCTTTGTCTTTTTTCCCCCCCCCCCCCCAGGGTGTGGTGTCGATGTCTTGCTACCTGAGGTGCATGTTCATGTTCCACATCAGCTGTTGGAAGGCGTACAAAAACCACCTCTTTGGGGACAAGATGTCTGATAAGGTGGGTCTGCTCCCTACAGATTAGCATGGCATGTCAGATCAAGTTGTAGTTGTTCTTGCACATTGCCCCAGCTTAACGTCCCTGGAGGAGGGGGAGGGGGGTGGGGCGTTACTCAGAATATGCATTCCAACTCTGTACTCATACCACCTGGGATACACTGTGAGATGGCAGGTACACTCTCTTGGATAAACAAGTCTTTGTGCAAGACTTTTTTTTTTCCCAAGTACCTCGCCATGTAGGCAGCAGTACTCTTGACTTTAGAGGAGTGTATCTCTTGTGAGGAGAGAGAGAGTGCAGGTTGTTGTGCTAAGAGCTTGCCATGGCTGAAAATGGTCACTGCGAAACCTGTTTGTTAGGGCACAAGAAGAGTTTTAACACAGGCCTTTGTATAATTTGAGTTACATCAGTAAGTGATGAAGCATTTGTGGCTTGAGCCAAAATTCGAGTCGTGTCGAGAAAGAATACTCGACTAATCTCATGAAGGGCAGCACTAGAGAGAAGTTGACAGGCACACTAAGGATCATAGGTATAAACATAGGAAGAAGCAACTGATCAACATTTATCTTAACCTTTCCAAAAGTGTTATGAAATTTCAGCTTGTATTTTTACATTTCAAAAATTGTATTCGAAAAAGGGAATACAATTTTTATGTTTGAAAAACTGTTACCAAAATGTGGTACATATTTTTTCTTTTAAAAAATTGTCATTTAAATGTATATAAAATATTTTAAAAAAAAAAAAAAAAAAAAAAATATATATAATATATATATATATATATATATATATATAATATATATATATATATTACATGTCAGAAATTGTAATTGAAACATGGGTGTATATTTTCATGTTTCAAAAATTGTCAGCAGTGTATATCTTAACATTTAAATAAAATTTATTGTAGTATAGCATGTATTTTCACACTTCAAAAATTGTAATTAAAATCTGGTGTATATTCTTTACATTTCAACAGTTGTAATCAAACGATTTTTCACCCCCCTAAACATTGAAATTAAAAGACGTATATATATATATTTCTTACAGAATTGTTTTTTTTTCAACAGATTTATTTTGGATATATGTGATTGTTACGATAAGAACATATCATAGCAGATGTTGTCACGGTAACAGATGATGTTACGGTAACAGATGCAGTTGTCACTATAGCAGATGTGGTGGTTATGATAACCGATATGGCTGTTGCGGGTGTTGCAGGATGTAATAGATAAGGCTTGTCCCACGCCAGACTGTGGCTCCTTCATCTCTGCCGTCGCTGTAGAAAAAGTGGGAAGAGCACCGGTCAGTATGTCCCTCTGTCTGGTGTTTTGGTAAAACGTGCCCCTGTTGTGTTGGTAAACATGCCCCCCTGTGTGTTGTGTTGGTAAACGTGTCCCCCCTATGTGTTGTGTGGGTAAACATTTCTCCTTATGTGTTGTGTCGGTAAACATGTCCCCCTATGTGTTGTGTTGGTAAACATGTCCCCCTGTGTGTTGTGTTGGTAAACATGTCCGCCTATGTGTTGTGTCGGTAAACGTGTCCCCCTATGTGTTGTGTTGGTAAACATGTCCCCCTATGTGTTGTGTTGGTAAATGTGTTCCCCTATGTGTTGTGTTGGTAAACGTGTCCCCCTATGTGTTCTGTTGGTAGATATGTCCCCCTGTGTGTTGTGTTGGTAAACGTGTCCCCCTGTGTGTTGTGTTGGTAAACATGTCCGCCTATGTGTTGTGTTTGGTAAACATTTCCGCCTATGTGTTGTGTTGGTAAACATGTTCCCCTATGTGTTGTGTTGGTAAACATATCCCCCTATGTGTTGTGTTGGTAAACATGTCCGCCTATGTGTTGTGTTGGTAAACATGTCCGCCTATGTGTTGTGTTGGTAGATATGTCCCTCTGTGTGTTGTGTTGGTAAACGTGTCCCTCTGTGTGTTGTGTTGGTAAACATGTCCCTCTGTTGTGTTGTGTAGGTAGATATATCCCTCTGTTGTGTTGTGTTGGTAGATATGTCCCTTTGTTGTGTTGTGTTGGTAGATATGTCCCTATGTTGTGCTGGTAGATATGTCCCTTTGTTGTGTTGGTAGATATGTCCCTTTGTTGTGTTGTGTTGGTAGATATGTCCCTGTGTTGTGCTGGTAGATATGTCCCTTGTTGTGTTGGTAGATATGTCCCTCTGTTGTGTTGTGTTGGTAGATATGTCCCTCTGTTGTGTTGTGTTGGTAGATATGTCCCTCTGTTGTGGTGTTTTGATAGATATGTCCCTCTGTTGTGTTGGTAATATGTCCCTTTGTTGTGTTGGTAGATATGTCCCTCTGTTGTATTGTGTTGGTAATATGTCCCTCTGTGTGTTATGTTGGTAGATATGTCCCTCTGTTGTGTTGTGTTGATAGATATGTCCCTCTGTGTGTTGTGTTGGTAAACGTGTCCCCCTGTGTGTTGTGTTGGTAAACGTGTCCCCCCTTTTGTTATGTTGGTAGATATGTCCCTCTTTGTGTTGTGATGGTAGATATGTCCCTCTGTTGGTAATATGTCCCTCTGTTGTGTTGGCAAACATGTCCCCCTGTGTGTTGTGTTGGTATATATGTCTCCCTGTTGTGTTATGTTGGTAGATATGTCCCTCTGTTGTGTTATGTTGGTAGATATGTCCCTCTGTTGTGTTGTGATGGTAGATATGTCCCTCTGTTGGTAGATATGTCCCTCTGTTGTGTTGGCAAACATGTCCCCCTGTGTGTTGTGTTGGTATATATGTCTCCCTGTTGTGTTATGTTGGTAGATATATCCCTCTGTTGTGTTATGTTGGTAGATATGTCCCTCTGTTGTGTTATGTTGGTAGATATGTCCCTCTGTTGTGTTATGTTGGTAGATATGTCCCTCTGTTGTGTTGCGTTGGTAGATATGTCCCTCTGTTGTGTTGTGATGGTAGATATGTCCCTCTGTTGGTAGATTGTCCCTCTGTTGTGTTGTGTGGTATATATGTCTCCCTGTTGTGTTATGTTGGTAGATATGTCCCTCTGTTGTGTTATGTTGGTAGATATGTCCCTCTGTTGTGTTATGTTGGTAGATATGTCCACCCTGTGTTGTGTTGGTAGATATGTCTCTTGTTGTGTTTGTAGATATGTCCCTCTGTTGTGTTATGTTGGTAGATATGTCCACCCTATGTGTTGTTGGTAGATATGTCTCTTTGTTGTGTTTGTAGATATGTCCCCCTGTGTGTTGTGTTTGTAGATATGTCCCCCTGTGTGTTGTGTTTGTAGATATGTCCCCCTTGTGTTGTGTTGGTAATATGTCTCTGTTGTGTTGGTAAACGTGTCCCTCTGTTGTGTTGTGTTGTAGATATGTCCCCCTGTTGTTATGTTGGTAGAATATGTCCCCCTGTGTGTTGTGTTGGTAAACGTGTCCCTGTTGTGTTGTGTTGTAGATATGTCCCCCTGTGTGTTGTGTTGGTAACGTGTCCCTCTGTTGTGTTTGTAAACGTGTCCCTGTGGGTTTTTTTCAGTCTTTCAGCTTGTGTTTTTTAGGTGATGGAAGGGGGGGGGGGGGGGGTGGTGTCGGGGGTTGGTAATTCTTAATGCTTTGCATTCTTATTTTTTCTCATCATGTGAAACTTTAGTGTTCAGATGCCAAATTACCAATTGTACTTTCTAATCTCTCTGTCTCTTTTTTTGTCTGTTTTTGTTTATTATGGCTAAATGCTTTGCTTTCTTATCCATTCTCTTTCAAGATACATTTGAAGTGACCTGATGCTAAACTACCAACCTTGCTTTCTGAATTTTAAAAATAAAAAAGCTTTAACCCTCGTGCATTTAAATTCTCTGAACACAAATTTCCCCTAGATTTTGCATTTCATTATGAAATCAGGTCAGGCACACATGCTCGCTCACCTTTTCCTCCTTCTAAGTACATACCAGCAGCTATAATTACTTCCAGACTCTCAGCAGGCTTTGCACCCCTGGCCTGATAGAGCTTTGACATGTGGTAGCAATTGGTGATGGTCACAGCGTGATGGAAATCTACTGTGTGTAAATCCCAGTTCAGGATTCGGGGGGGGCGCAATTATTCAGCCCCGGCAAATCCCGGTTCTGGACTAAAAAGATGTTTTGGTCTGTCAGTCTTTTTGCAGATTACTACATACTCTCCTTTCTTTCTCTGTTCTCTTCCAGATAAGTTTCAAGTCTGACCAGAAGCCGGCACCAGTGCCTCGCACCAATGCTAAAGAAAACCGCATGAAGCCCACCCAGCGCACTATCGCAAAGCGGCAGGAGCGTAAAGAAAATCGCCGACAGAAGAAAGCGGAAAAACTGCAACGGGCTATTGGTTTATTTTCTCAGGTTCTTGACAACAACTGTGACATACAGGCCACAGAAACCCCTGAGGAAAAACAACCTGATGAAGGTGGGCTGAATAAAAAAAAAAAAAAAAAAATGTATATAATGATATGATAAAAAAAAAGGATAATGATAGTAATGATAACAGCATTACAACAATAGTAATGATGAATAAAAACAATAACAACATCATCATCATCATCATCAGATTCGCCCTTATCATCAGTAGAGTTATTTTTTAAAATAAAACACACACACAACATACTGTTTATCTTTCTCCCCTTCCCTCTTAATAGTTTGTTTTTTAAATAAAACACACACACACACACACATACATACTGTTTATCTTTCTCCCCTTCCCTCTTTAATAGTTTGTTTTTTTAAATAAAACACACACAACACACATACATACTGTTTATCTTCTCTCCTTCCCTCTTTAATAGTTTTTTTTTTTTATAAAAAACACACACACACATACATACATACTGTTTATCTTTCTCCCCTTCCCTCTTAATAGTTTTTTTTTTTTTATAAAACACACACACACACATACATACTGTTTATCTTTCTCCCCTTCCCTCTTAATAGTTTGATTTTTATAAAAAACACACACACATACATACTGTTTATCTTTCTCCCCTTCCCTCTTTAATAGTTCGTTTTTTTTAAAATAAAAAACACACACACACACATAGTGTTTATCTTTCTCCCCTTCCCTCTTTATTAGTTTTTTTTTTTAAAATAAAACACACACACACACACACACACACACACACACACACACACACACACACACACACACACACACACACATGCTGTTTATCTTTCTCCCCTTCCCTCTTCAATACTCTACTCCCACTCCCCCCCCCTGCCCCTCTCTTTCCCTCTTCACTAGTCTTCCCCTATCCCCTCCCTCCCTCTCTCCCTCTCCCTCTCTCTCTTTCTCACTCACTCTCTCACACACACACACACAACACCACACACACACACACACACACACACACACACAATCACCCACATGAGTTAGCCTCGAACAAAAAAATCCTCGTAATATTAAAAAAAAAAAAAAAAAAAAGAGCAATAATTTTGTTAAAATTTTCAGGGGCGGCAACCCAGGCCTCAGCAAGCACCATGTTATTGCCGTCTAAAGAGGAAGAAGAGGAGTTGAAGAGATATAACGTGAGTTTGATACATTGTTTATTTTGGTGGGTCTGTTCTTTTAATGTGTACCATGTTCAATTTGTTAACATTCCCTCTTCCTCGTCTTTGTTCCAGTTTTTTTGTGTAGGTGTGTGTGTAGGTGAGTGGATGCAGTGTGTGTGTGTGTGTGTGTGAGAGAGAGAGAGAGAGTGTGTGAGAGAGAGAGAGAGAGAGAGAGAGAGTGTGGTGTGTGTGTATGTGTGTGTGTTATATTTCTCCATTTGATATTGTGTGTGTTAAATAAAAATGTGGGGTTTTAAAAAAAAATTTTTTTTTGGGGGGGGGGGTGGGGGGTTGCCGTGTCTGTTTTGTCTCCATGGTTCACATTGGTTTGGTTTGGTTTGGTTTGGTCTTGTCTTGACCCAACAGATGTTTCAAAAGCCCACAAAGCCCAAGAAGAGGAAGGAGAAGAAGGAGAAGGGTCTGAAAGTGAACGTGGAACTGAACTTCACGGAGAACCCAGACAGGGAGCGAGTGGGGGAACTGGACGTGGCCATGGAGGAGGAGGGGATGTCAAGTTACAGGTCTCTGCATGCACTGACAGTGTGAGTAGCAACCTCCTTTTGTATTACACTCAAGAGTTGGGGAGTCTCTGGGTAGGTGGGTGGTGTTATTGTCGCACACGTCGGAAAGGAAACGCTTGAAAAAGTCGCACGGCTAGAGCGTTGAGCTCATGATGTGAAGATGGCCTGGGTTTGAATCCCCATCAAGGCACCCATTTGAGGGGATTCAGTACTGACTCAACTCTCTCGAAAATCCTTCGGATGAGATTGTAAACCCCAAGTCCTGCACGCATCAATGCACATGCAGACTATCTCGCGTACATACCGAAACCCGCTCTTGCCTTTATGAAGGGTAGGCCGTCGTGTGCCAGTTAGAACAGGTAATAAGTTTTCCTTGATTAAAACGCACGCACACGGGTGTCACGTGTAGACATAATCCTGGAAGCTGGAATATGGCTGCCATTCATGCCGGGTCAAGATCGTTTGCATACACAGAAATTTCGCCATTGGTGTACGGCCCCCTAGAGCTTAAAACTGAGGAACAGACGGCAAGAAAAGAACGAGCCAGTCCTCAGGGCCTCATGTTCATGTTGTAGAGATGCCCAAAGGCGATCGTCGCTGCCTGAGCAGGGAGTCAGGGAAGGGCTTCTGCCTACTCCTCTCCCCAGGAAACCGTTGGAGTCGTTTTCCAAAGTCGTGGCCACCATGCCTCCTATGGAACCAGCCCTGGCCAAGAGAGATGAAGACATCAAGATTGCTCTCACCGCGTGAGTCTTGATTTGATGGGTTGTGCGTGCGCGTGTGGTGTGTGTGTGTGTGTGTGTGTGTGTGTGTGTGTGTGTGTGTGTTGTGTTGTGGTTGTTTGTGTGTGTGTGTGTTTCTGTGTGTGGAAACTGGTATATATGTATTGTACATGTATTATGTGGTATGTGTGCATGATTTGTGTGTATACATTTTTCATTTTGAAAGCGATGTTTATGTATGCTGTGTTAACCCTCTTGCATTCAGATTCTCTGAACACAAATTGGCCCAAGGTTTCGCATTCCATCACAAAATCAGGTCAGGCACACATGCTCGCTCGCCTTTTCCTCCTTCTAAGTACATACCAGCAGCTATGATTACTTCCAGACTCTCAGCAGCCTTTGTACCTCTAGCCTGATAGAGCTTTGACATGTGGTAGCAATTAGTGATGGTCACAATGTGATGGAAATCTACTGTGTGTGTAATCCCAGCCAATCCCGGTTCGGGATTTTTGGTGGGGGGGGGGGGGGGGGGAGCGATTATTCAATCCCAGCAAATCCGGGTTGGGACTAAGAGCTTTGTTTTTTTCAGTAAGTATCAAGTCTGGTATTATGGTGTGTGTGTGTGTTCGTGTTTTCATAGCAACAGACATTTTGATATGTAAAGTGCTTTGTGTGTGCTACCCCAGCAAAGGGGAAGGAAGACACTCAAAAAGAGTCCATCAGTGTCATTATCATTATTATTAGAGGAGTTTGGGAAGTGTTTGGTGTGTGGATCGAAGGTTTATTACACTCCTGCCCAGAAAGCAAGAAATGTGGGTTCCAGACCAGTTAAAGAAGGATGGAAATAATTGAATGTATACTTTATAGATCCCTCACAAATCTTATACAATCAAAGGCTTGATCACTGTACTGAGAAAGAGGTTCTCGTGAGGTTCTGGCCTTGCCCTCTCTTTCTAGTTTTAGTTTGATGAGAAAATCGATCTGAAGGTCAAAGTCCTTTGGATAAGACAATAAACTGGGAGACCTCGTATCCGAATGCGTGCAGAACATCTTGTGCACAGGTTAAAAAAGCCATTCTGCCTTTTGGAAGAGGTAAGCCATTTCATCCTGGTAGGAATGGAAGACAAAAATTAAAAAAAAAAAACCCCACACAAAACAGGTGTCGTGGTTAGGCACCACCCCTGTGGTAGGAATACGGCTACCTAAATGGGGTGGTAGGGTTGGGGGGAATGGTCACATATGGAAAAATCCCATCATTGGTGAACCTTGGAGCTCTAGCTGAGAAATGGAAAAGAAAAAAAATCCATATATATATATCAGTGTGGGTGTGGGTGTTTCATTTTGTTGATGGGTGTGTGTAGGAGAGAGTTGAGGAGCAAAGCAAGGAAAGGGTAAGTGACGAGTTGCACATGATGTTGACAGGCTTCTGCGTGACATTCTGCAAGAGGAAGGGCCGCAGCGTTTGGGGACCATTCTAGAACGCGACGTGTTCCAGGACATTGCCGAGGAGGCCAGCCGTATTATCCAGCAGTTTGGGGGCCTCCGCCAGTACTTTGAGAAAAATTATGAGTTTGTGGTGTACGGGGAATTTGTGGGTAATAGGAAAGACAGCGAGAAAGTGAAGCAGCTCGCGGAGGGTGAACAGCCTTCTTCGGTGTGGTCCTCTAATTCCTATACCTCTAGCTCCAAACCTTTAAACCCTATACACCCATTTTTAGACAGCGCGCATCCCCCTGCAGAGGTTAGAACTGCGTGGGACAGGAACATGGGCGCGACCAACTTTAACCCCAGTGAATATAATAACGAGGAAGCGGCGGACAGCCGGGAGATGACGCTGCCCACCATCCGCCAGGACCTCAACCCCTCGGCGCCGGAGTTTCAGCCGCTGGTGGCCAAGCAGCAGCAGGGCAAGAGCCGCATGAGTGAGATGGACGATTTTGAGCTGGACCTGAGGGGGGCGGCAGCGGTAGCCAGGCCTGCGTGCAGAGACGCGGACAGGCTTTACGCCCCGGCCGAAGACAGCAGCGACGCGGAGGAGGCCCGGCCGGCCGGCAGAAGCTCCCTGCCGCGGTCCTCGCTGGACGTCAACGACATGGACGAGATCGACATGGACGCCTCGGCCAGCGGCAGCTGCCCCCACCCGGAGGAGGCCAGCCGCGTGCCCTCGGCCCAGAGCCAGAGGAGCTCCCTGTCGGACCTGTCCCAGTCCGGGAGCGAGGTCTCGGCGGGCATCAGCGCCCTGTACCGCCCCGCCTCCCCGAGCTCGTCGGTGTCCTCCCACAAGAACGCGCGCGACGTCAGCTCCCCGTTCAGCGCCAGGGACACCGGCTCCCCCGCCCTCAGCCTGACGCCCCGCCTGGGGGACCCCGCTCGCCAGACGGGGTCTCCCGTCAACAGCGCCCCCATGGCACCCTCGGGGCGCGCCAGTTTTTCCTCCACCTCTGCTCCTTTCGTCCCCGGCATGGCGGCCGACGTGGCGCACTTAACGTCCGGTAGTTTGCCCCCTCCCCCTAAGCCCCTGAAACCTCTGGCCCCTATAGGCAGCACCGCCCGCCTTTTTGGAAACGCGGGGGTGTCCAGTAAGAGGAGTGTTGAGCCTGGGGCTGGAGGTGTAGGCACGTGGCTGATGGCGAGCGAGGAGGAGGAGGAGGTGGAGGAGGAGGGGTACACTGCAGGAGAGGGGGGGTCGGCCGGTTCCCCGGGGCCCGTCTCCGCTGCTGTGGACGGTGTTCCCAAGTCTTCGGTGCTGGGTTTGCCCGGTTCCTCGCTGACCGCGGAAGCTCCGGACTTCACCCCTGCCTCGGGCGCGGGGCTGGATTTTCTGCCCCCGGCGACGGGAGACTACACCCCGTCCTACTCCACCTTTTTAGGGCGAGGAGCGTTGTCCTCGGACTACACCCCGTCCTCGGCGCTGACAGCGGGGATGGTTGTCACGGGCTCTCTGGGCCCGGAAGGAGGGGTGACGCCTTCTTCCATGCTAAACTCGGCCTCCACCTTGCCCCTATCCTCCGCCCTGGCGGGCGAGTTCAAACCGGCGTTGTCGGTGCCGGACTACGCTCTTTCCTCCTCCCTGTTAAGAGGGGGAGGGTCTTCCCCCTCCCCCTCCTCGTCCTCCTCCCTCCTCCTCCCTCCTCCCCCCCCCACCCCTCGGCGTCGTCTTCCAGCCCTTGGAACACCAGCGTGGGGGCCAGCGGCTCGTGGTCCAGCAACAACAGCTTCCCCTCGGCCATTCGGCCCGACGAGCAGATCGTCAACCCGGCCTTGATGTACTCCCCCCAGCCTCCCAGCTCCTCCTGCTCCTCCTCCTACCCCCACCACTCCAACTCCTGGTCCCTGGCAGAGGAAGGCAGCAGCAGGAGTAGAGGAGCGGTGGCGGCGTTGTTTGGGGAAACGGACGTGAACGCAGGCGTGACGCGGAACGCAGTGCGTGCGCGGATGAGCAGGAGCTGGGGGACGTTCAGCGGACCTGAGGAGTCCCCAGGAGCAAAGGCCATGCAGTC
>CM060346.1:27957061-28002061 GCA_030674155.1 Stramonita haemastoma
CAAAAGGTGTGAAAAGAGAGAGAGAGAGAGAATGACGACAAAGATGTGAAGAGAGAGAGATAACGAGGACAAAGATGTGAAGAGAGAGATAATGACGACAAAGATGTGAAGAGAGAGAGGGATAACGAGGACAAACATGTGAAAAGAGAGAGAGAGATAATGACGACAAAGATGTGAAGAGAGAGACAGAGATAATGACGACAAAGATGTGAAGAGAGAGAGAGAGAATGACGACAAATATGTGAAGAGAGAGATAATGACGACAAAGATGTGAAGAAAAGAGAGAGAGAGATAATGATGACAAAGATGTGAAGAGAGAGAGAATGGATGCCAAAGGCCTGACCCTGATGCCCTGATGATGATGATGATGATGATGATGGTGGTGTGGGGATGTGCAGTTGGCGGAGAAGCAACCCTGGCAGCATGGTGCCGGAACAGCAGGTGCAGGAGGCGATGACCTACCTTCACCAGGTCCATGACATCTTCACCCGCACTCTAGAGTCGGTCCTGGTCAGTGTCTTTGTCTCTGTGTGTATGAGTGTCTGTGTGTGTGTGTGGAGGGGGGTGGTGTGGGTGTGTGGTGGTGGGTGCGTGTGGGTGGGTGCGTGTGAGTGAGTGTGTGTGGTGTGTGTGTTGTGGGGGTGGGGGTGGGTGCATGTGTGGGTGGGTGGGTGCATTGTTGCAGGGATGTGTGTGTGTGTGCATGCGTGTGCGGGCATGACTTTGTTGAGAGTCGGTCTGTGTTTGCATCATGATTCAGTTATCAGCCTGTTTGTGAGTCAGAAGATCTTTTCTGTATGATAGTCATAGACATTGACATTGACATCGCTTTTTGTTTTAATGAGTCTGCTTTCTGTACAGAAAACAACTCACAGACACACACACACAGACACAACCACACACACACACACACACACACACACACACACACACACACACACACACACACACACACACACACACAACACACACATCACACATCACTACACACACGAATCATGTTAAAACCGAAACACACACACACACTGCGCTAGCAGCTACCATTTGGGGTGGCTGAGGACACTCTCTTTATTGTTGTCTTTTCAGTTTAACATTTGTTCACACTCAGCGATATTAGACGATGTCTCTGTGTTTATACCATGAAGGACTGTTTTATCGCTGAGCATGTGTGGTACATGCAGACATGTATAATTCTAATTAGGGGTGTGTGTGTTGAACAGAATCAGCTCAAGGAACATAAGAACCAGATTTTGGCGGGTAAAACTCTGGCTGAGCTGGAACCGGTCACGAACACAGCCCCGCAGTTGCCGAAACAGCCCGACAGCTTGGTAAGGCAAAGACTTTTTTTAAAAGGTTGGCAAGGATGTGTGGGTGGATGGTGTGTGTGTATTTAAAAAATTTTATTTATTCTTTTCTTTTATATCGAGGATAACAGAATAAGCACTCATTGCTGTTTTACATCCAGTCCCTGTGTGTATGCAGTTTTGTCAGTCTTGTCATCTGTTCCCACTGGCACACAATGGCCTACTCTTACGAAAAGTGGAACAGGATTTAACAGTGTGCGCAAGATTTTCTGCGTGCATCCGCACACAGGGCCTGGGGTTTTAGTCTCATCCGAGGGATATGGTGTGTGTGTGGTGGTGGTGAAACGCAAAAATACTCAACTGATCTCCTCATCCTCCTCCTTCTTCTCCACAGAGGCTGGGTCCCAACGGCCAACCCATCTTCATGGCCCATGGAGCGGAGGTTCGACCAGGGGTCAACACGCGGCCGGCCGGCATTCCTGACATGGCTGGAGACGCCAGTGCCTCGGCACTGTCGGCATTCTCCAGCAGGACCGTGGCCCCCTCGGGCATGGGGCTTTCCGCCCCTGTTCCTGCTCCGCTCCGCCCCCCGTTGTCCTTGCAACGACCTCCAGGGATGCTGTCCATGGCCATGCCCAAAATGGGTGGGTATGGGTATTGTTTGGAGGTGTGGTGTTCTGTTGCAAAGACGTTATTGAGTGAAGGGTAGTACCTGACAAAAAGAGTGTGGAAACGGATTTTTGTACAATGTCGACGTTCCACTGCTGCTGCAATGTTTTGTGTTGTTTTTTCGCTGGGTGTATTTGTGAGATAAGAATGATGCCAGTGGCTGTAGTTGTCTTGTCCTGTTGTGTACCACTGCAGATGACAGCAGATTTCTCTGCATAAAATTTGGGCTGCTTTTCCTTGGGGAAAGCGGGTCACCACTAGAGCAGTGCCATCCATTAGACAAAATTCTTTTCTTTGGTAGTGTATTTGTTTCAATATGAGAGTGGGGAGTTTTTATTTAATTTTTTTTTTTTTTTACCTTTACCTTAAGTTATTCATAACTCCTCTGTCTGAAACCGTCCACAGCCGCCACCACCACCACCCCCCAGCAGCTGACGGGTCTGACAGAGGGAGCAGCCAGCAGAGGAGCCCCTCCCCCGCTACGACCCCTGGGGTCCCTCAGCTCCCTCAGCCGAGGGCTGGTGGGAGGGAGTGGGGGGCGTGGAGTCCCCCCGCCCTTTGGTGCCAGCGCTGCGCGGCAGGATTGCCACCAACAGCAGCCGGAGCCTTCAGCCGGGGCAGTGGCCATGACAATGGCAGCAGCCAAACCCTCCAGCTTTGACAAGCTGGTGGCTCGCCTGCAGAAGACCTTCCCCAACTGCGAACGGTAAGTTTGTGTGTGTGTTGGGGGAGGGGTGGGGTGGGGGTGGGTGGGGTGGGTTGGGTGGGTTGGGAGGGGGGGTTAGTTTGCAGGTATGTGGGGTCTGCTGCACTGACTTTCAGAGTGTTGCTGGGGGTATGACAACTTAGTGATAAAGAGTCTTCAGTCGAGTGTTTCTGCGGCTTGTCACTGTTTCAGACTCGCTCTGTCTCTGTCTCTCTCTTATTCACAACAATCACACACACACACACACACACACATTTATATATATTATGTACATGCACACATACATATATATATATATACATACATATGTGACGCTCCACCACGGAATGAGTCGCTTAGCACATTACCCAATTTTGCGCTAGGAGCCATTAAAGGCAGGTGGGGGTCAAGTTGTCAATTTTGAGATTTTGATTGATTATTAAACTAAATCCGTTTATCTACCTTATAACGAAATATCAAAGCATAATTTTTATTCCTTTTGCTTTTAAACGTGTTTTGAAAATACCCAAGCCCTCATTCTGACAACCCGTTACGAAAATAAACTTGCCCGTTTCTCATTTTGTCACATCCTGCAGTCTATCATTTCAATTTGTAATAATGATGCACAGAACTGTCCGATTTTCAATCTGTTTTTTTTGTATTTGATAGCCACTTTATTGAACATTAATAACATGTCAATAACTAAAAATTGACCTCATGTGCACTCCGTCTCATTATGTGGTGGAGCGTCACATATATATGTGTGTGTGTGTGTGTATATGTATATATAATATATATATATATATATATATATATATGTGTGTGTGTGTGTGGTGAGTGTGTTGTGTATATACATGTATACATACATGTGTACATACATACATACATATACACATGCAGGTATATATTTTTCATATATGTATGTATACATGTATATTTGCCATCAAACGCCTGCCCTGCCTGTGTGTGGCCCACAGAGAGATGTTCCAGCAGTGCATCAAGGAGATGAGGAAGTCTCGCAACGGCTCCCTGTCTGGCCTGGACCTGGAGTTCATTGTCCGCCACATCACACAGATGTTGATTGCCCGGGGCTTCCGGCCCGAGAACACATCTTCGGTCAGTGTTTCGCTTAAGGGTAGACACGGGTCCAAAAGTGTGCCCCAAATCTTTTTTTTTTTTTTTTTATAAAAAAAAAAAAAATTGCTGGATACATGTATGAAGGTTGTTTCCCAGTGTGAATTTAAAGAAATCAGGTTGTAAAAAAAAATGTCAGTAGAAACCGGTTACTTCAACTTGTTAAAAAAGGTTTAGGAGTTTGAAACTTTCAGTTTTGGTGGCCATGTTGGATTGTTCCCATGGCAACAGTGCAGAAAACGGAGTAATCCTTTGATTTTTAGGTTTCACAAATGATGCCCTTTCAATACATGGCATAACTTTTATCACGGGCTTATAAACAAAATTTCATCAGTTTTAACCCCCATGTCCCCCACCTTAAAAGGATTGTTTCATCCCACATAGAATGCAGCTCAATCCTGCTATCCAAATCTCACTATGATGTAACCCCCCCCCCCCCCCTTTCCAAAATCTCTCTCAGCCCTTCCCGTTCATTTTCCTTCATGTTTTCGTTAAAAATTAAAAAAATGATTCTTTTATTTACGTGGGGTTTTTTTGGGGGGGGGGGGGTTTGGTGGAAACAATGGATTGATATAAAACCATCTTTCATCCTCTGCAGGCCAACAGCGGTTTCCCCAACAGCAGCAGCGGCGGTGGCTGGGAGGTGAGGAAGACGGCCCCCCCTCCAGGGATCAGTGCCTCGTGGAACGTGGAAGGGCTGGAGGGGGTGGGAGTAGGGGGTGGTGTGGAGCGGTTCATGGAGGAGGAGGAGGACCCCTGCGCCATCTGTACTGACGAGCTGTCGATGGGGAAAGTGCTGAAGCTGGAGTGTGGTCACACCTTCCATGACAAGGTGCGTGTGGGGGGGGTGGGGGGGGGGGGGGGTGCGTGTGTGTGTGGTGTTATGAGGTGTGGTGTGGGGTGATGTGTGTGTGGAGTGACGTGAGGTAGGGTGGGGTGATGTGGTGTGGAGTGACGTGAGGTAGGGTGGGGTGATGTGGTGAGGTGTAGTGTAGTATAATGTATACTGCTTCCATTCATTGTTGTGTAGTGTAATGTAATGTAATAGATAATACGTCCATTTGTGGGTGTGTAGTGTAGTGTGGTGGGGTGGGGTGTGGTGTGGTGTAGTGTAGTGTAATGTATACTACTTCCATTCATTGTTGTGTAGTGTAGTGTAATGTAATATATAATCTATTTGTGGGTGTGTAGTGTAGTGTTTAATGTAGTGGGGTGTGGTGTGGTGTGGTGTGGTGTGGTGTGGTGTAGTGTAGTATAATGTATACTGCTTCCATTCATTGTTGTGTAGTGTAATGTAATGTAATAGATAATACGTCCATTTGTGGGTGTGTAGTGTAGTGTGGTGGGTGGGGTGTGGTGTGGTGTAGTGTAGTGTAATGTATACTACTTCCATTAATAGCAGTGCAGAGGTAGCATATATACACAAAATCTCGCCATTGGTGAACCTTGGAGCTGTAGTAGTGAAGGGAAGAAGAAAGAAAACCAGAAAAGAAATGGCAGTGTATGTTGAACACTGTTAGCTGATACACTGTGAAGAATCCAGGAAGAGCATGATTTTTTTTTTTTTTTTTTTGGTCAACATTGTGATCATAAGGTAACACTGCAGATAATTTAGAAATGGCATGATTTCTTTTGGTTTTTTTCTCCCTTGTTTTTGTGATTTGTCAACAGTCTGATCCTATCTCTTGATGGTGTTGCAGTGTATCCGAACCTGGTTCAGGCAGCAGACGACATGCCCGAAGTGCCGATCCCATGCTCCCCTGCAAGAAGACTTTCCCGCCTTGATCTGAAAAACAGACGTTCCCTTCACTTTCTGCCTAGGGTGTTCACGTGTATCACCTTTTATTTTTTCTCAAGATGTTTGTTAAGGAAAGGAGAAGACAGTCATGGTTTGTTTGCTATGGCACACTGCTGTATCTGATTACTAGTGTATCTGGAGAATGGTTTGAAATGGACAGAGAGTCTTTTAAAATCTTTTTTTTTTTTTAATTCTAACTGCTAAACGCACTCACAATGCTTAACAGCTGATTTATACGATGCTTAAAACCTTAAAGAACCAAAGCAAGCGTTAAAAAAGCAAACGTGAAGTGAGCTCGGAAAAAACTACTCATGAAGAACAATCTCACCTTCGACTTGCTGGAAAAAATCAGAAGAAAAAAAAAATTCACCTGTCAGATGAATGTTTTTATTGGGTTTTATGTTTTACGCTTTGTTTTTGTTTTTGTTTGTTTTTGTTGTTTTGTTTGTTTTTGTTGCAAGCAGGTCAAAGAAAAGAGAAGATAAAGAACAACAAAAGTAGGCTTTGTGTGTTTTCCTTTGCTCCATAAGTCTGCTAAAGCAACTTACAGACAAAGTAACAACACCAAATGAAACCATAAGAAGAAGAAAAACAGCAACAATGAACGACCTTTTTCTTTGATCAGCAGTTGTTTTAAGAGTACTTTTAATCCAGAAACAATGAAGCAATTGGTTTTTGGGGGGGGGGGGGGGGGGGGGGGGGGCATTTTTATGTTCTGAAAAAACCAAACCAAAAAAAACGAAACAAAAAACCCCCTCCCAACAACTAAGAAGAAACAAATGAAGAAAAACAGGACACTAAGAAAGAATAAGCAGAGAGAAACAAACTTACACACATATATCCTAAGAAGCTGCGAATGTTACAAAAACCTAATAGGATAGAAACTTATAAACCTGAACTAAGAAGAAACTATGAAGGAAAATCTCAGAACACTTGCTCACACACACACACACACACACACACACACACACAACACACACACACACACCACACACACCACACACACACACACACACACACACCACACACACACACACACACACACACACACCACACACACACACACCCCACACACACACACACACACCACACACAACACACACACACACACACACACAGAGTAATCATGACACCTCCCCGCAAAAACAAAACAAGATAAGCTCTCTAGAGATAAAGTGTGTGAACCTTTCAATTACAAATGAAGAATTCATACAATACAGTGCCAAGTCTAACTTTAAACATAGTGCATAGAATTTCCAAACTTTAGCCATTTCCTGAACGCATTTTTTAGTACTGTTATGAGCATAGCAAGGACTCTTTGAGACTTTTATGTTTGAACTCACTAAAGGATTTCAGTCATACATACTGACCAGTGTCTGTTTATTTAGATTCAGTTTTTTGGTTTAATTTAAGTTCAGATAATGTTCATTTGGCATTACAACAAACATTAACAGAAATCCAACTATTGGCTTGTGCATATGTGTGTGTAAGCTTTTATCTCTGTGAAGCAAATCATTTTAATGACTTTCAGTGATTTACGCTGGTGTGTTTATCATATAAAATACGAGTTTTTACTTGTTTCTTGTTTGATTTTTAGTTAAGTTTTGTTGCATATTCTGATCATAGAATAAGATTGATAATGAGTTAGATATCTTTGGTGAGTTGGATATCTTTGGTGTTTTATTGCTAAGTTTCATGGTGGTGTGCTGGTTTTTTGGTTTTTTTTCTGTTTTGATGGTCTTGGTTGCAATCAAAATGATTTTTTTGTGTGTGTGAAGTGGGGTATTTATATATGTTTTTCTGTTTGATTTTGCTTTTTTCCTTTTTTTTTCTTGTCATTTTTTTCCCCTTTTTTGTTGTTGTTGTTTGTTCAGTTTTTCTGGTTTAATTTTGTTTTTGTGCGAGATAAAATTGTGAGATGTTGAGTGCCTGTTTCTGACACGATGGCAACAAAGTGACAAGACCAGCATGGCCTAGAAGAGACTTTTTTTTTTTTTTTTTTTTTTTTTTGCCTGGAGGAGACTAAGATCATCACTGTCATCTGTATCGAACTATGAACAGAACCAACAGTCTTGCTGTCACCTGTGGGTAGAAATGGCGTCTAAGTGCTGCGTCACACTATGGTTTAGAGACACTCCGCTTTACCTGAAGTGACAACACAGGGTTTGGACATCCCAACAAGTCCTCGTGACAAAAGACATTAAGGAAATCCAACGTCTAAGAATTGATGGACTGATATATTTTCATTGATGATCCAAGGGAGTGCTCCTCTCTTAATGAACAGTATTGTTGTTCAGTGTTGGTTGTTTGGACGAATAATGTTGTTCAATTTTGTTTGTTTTGAAGAAGCATGTCCAGTTCTTTTCTGGAATGGTGTTGCTCATTCGGAGATGTTGCTGGGAGTTTATCGCTCTAAAATGAAGATGTTGACTGTGTTTTTTTCCTCCACTGCTGTTTGTTTTTCCTAGTTGTAAGGGATGATCATTATGTGTTGATTGGTTTGAAGAACCAAATGAAGGTCTCTGAGAATGAGATTATTCATTCTTGAAACATGTTCCAAGGCTTTGTTCTTGATTATGGTGAATTATTGTTATAATTGGTTTGTACGGAAACCAGTGGCTATGTTTTGAATTGATAATTGAAAAGCAATTCTTATGGGGTTTTTTACATGTGTGAAGAACCTGTTTTTAATTCAAATACGTCTGTTTATGAATTTTGATAACCTTTTATGCATGTAGAGTGTAACGCCTATTATCAAATAAATTGATGAGTTGTTCTCTCTTTCCAGTGATGTTCTTTGAAGATTGGTAAATATATGTGTGTGTGTGTGTGTGTGTGTGTGTGTGTGGTGTGATGAGAGAGAGAGATGCTGCATGTCATAAGTGGTCAGTATTATCCAAAGCTCATCTGTGCAAGTATTTCCAAAAACGGCATGTGCAGAGCACAACCTGTCTATCTGTTCTTCAAAAGACGTCCTGCACTGGAAAGCAGCAGCCGAGCTGGGTGCACTGGTGAAGCCTCAGGGTTGTCTGGCTGTGGTGGTACTCCTTCCAACCAAAAAGTTAGTTAAAGTCTGTCCCCAGCCTAAGGCTCCTCGGGCCAGTGCTTATCCCGGTTTCTGTGGTGTTAAGCAACTGAGTCATAGACTCCCCCCTGGATAGGACGCCAACCAAATTCAACAGAAAATACTGGCATCAGTTAGGCCTAGGGAATCTTTAGTATGCATAATTATGTGATCCCGTGCTATGTCTAGGGACAACATAGCTCAGTGTCAGAGCCCTCGCTTTCCCCTAGTCGAGTTAAGCAGCATTCAGCGTGGTTACCAAGAGGATGGGTTACTGTTTGTGTGCCTTGGCTTCAGCACTGTTCTCCAGTTCACCCTTCTGTAAATGGGTACCTGCCCACTTTAGGGTCAGGGAAGGTACACCAGCGAGGGAGAGGAGATGGGCGCTGCTCTCAATATGCTGGCTCCCTAGAGAAGCTGAGGTCTCTGACATCTTGCATACTGCCCACTGACCGCATAGGTTATGAGAAAGGCTGAAGACAAGACTAGCCTGGAGAAAACTGTCAACCCTGTTCCACCCACAATGACCATTTTGGTCAAGGAACTGATTGATGATGAGGATGATGATAATGTGTGTCTGAAATGTGAAAACTTGTAAAACATTTGTAGCAGTTGAGAGTAACTACCATAATGAAAAAGAGCCTGATGAAGCAAACAGCTATATTAATGACAGGAAAAAATAATGGCAATCAATGATTTGGAAAATAGAAACAGCAATGATAATTACAAAAAAGAGCAATCAGTCAAAATATTTCAATGCACAAACAGTCAATGATGACATACACTCGGTCACTCGGGTCCACAGCATATCAAGCATGAGGCAAGGCATACACACACCACACACACACACACACACACAAATCACAAGTGCACATGCATGCTGCCCCCCCCCACACACACACCTGATCACAAGTGCACACTCGTACACTTGATCACAAGCCCACATGCAAGCAACGGCATGCACCACACACACACACACACACACATATTCGACCACAAGTGCACATTCAGGCAACACACAGGCACACACACACATCCTACTCATGCTCGCGCGCGTGCACACACACACACACACACCTCGATAGCAAAAACAAAACAAAGTTGGCTACTGGGTGTTTTTATGTTGCTGGTGCTTGTGTTGCTGACAAGGATGAGGATGACCACAATTATGATGATGAAGTTTCAATACAATTCCACTGAAGAATGCCTCAATATATGTAGCCTATACCCACAATAGAGCTGGTGATTGCATACAAAATGTAGTATCTTTTCTGTTATTTTATTATCTTCAAACTCTTTCTAGTTCAAATTAGAAAGGCGAGGGTGAGGGGCCTTAATGCACTTTGTCACAACTTTTCAGCTCCAAAAACATGCAATGGCAAAAGTTCTTAGTATCTATCATTTCTTTTGTACACTAAGAACTTTTGCCAATGCATGTTTTTGGAGCTGAAAAGTTGTGACAAAGTGCATCAAGGCACTTTGTCACAACTTGGAACTATAGTTAAGAAAGTTGACAAAAACGTATGAGGAGCTTCTAAAATGCTGAAGTAGTGCATTATATTGAACTTACATTGACTAAAGATATGTTGTTGTTGTTGTTTTTTACATAGGGGGGCCTAACACAGTTCCTCATAATTTAGAGGAAGGTGATGGGCACAGTTTGTGGCAAAATTGCCAGATACTGTGTCATCTTCCCCAACCCTCCTTGGGAGATGGACACAGCTCTTGGTAAATTACAGGAACTGTGTTGTTATGTCAAACTGTGTCAGAACAACAGTTCATGGTAAAGTCCTCTATGTGAACTGTGTCAGAACAAGGGTGACTATCATTAAAAAGTGGGAATGCAATGGCAAAGTGACAAAAAACAAAACCCACACATTCAACAGTTAATTGGCAGTATTTTCCAACAGGCAATCCTTTCAAAGGAAAAAAACTACATCACCTAGCAAACTGTGCTGGAAGCTGTCAAAAAAGAATCTCTCTTTGGTTTAATAGAGTGCATCATTGGTGATCCTGGTCATCTCACAACACGTTTTTTTTTTCAGAATTCCAGTCCATTTTTTAAAAGCCTTATCGATGTGTCATAACAAGCTATCGAAAGGAAGAGCCTAAAACAGCACACATTTCTCTCCTGACATCTCCCTGTCCCATTCGGTCTAAGGAGAAATAACCCTCAAAGCAACACAGGCAGCTGTTTTCATCATCTCATTAGTGGAGATGGCATTGGTCCCTTTATACCCCAATATGCTGAGAGCATTAACTTGCTCAATCAGCCATGTGGAACACTGGTTGGTAGATCTAGTTACTTTGTTAAAAATATCTTGCTAGCCACACCTCTCCACCATGAGAACCACAAAAGGGCAACCATCAATGAGGCAACACACACACACACACACACACACACACACACCCCACACACACAAGGACTCCCCTCACTGTAAGCCACAGGCCTTCAGCCAATCAACAATAAAAACCACTACCCGCCACGACTGTCAACTCCCAGGCCACACCCCTACCAACACATCGACCACTGAAACAAGACAATGACACACACACAACACACACACACACACACACACACACACACACACAGAGCCAACCACACCGCCACCACTAAATCCACCGTGCCCAAATAACCGACCAATCAACAGCACCGCGCCTGGCAAGATACGCCCACAACTCTAGTCAATCACTCAAACAACCAATCCACACATCCATCAACCAGTCCCGGCAACTCAGCCACCTGCCCAAACAACCAATCAACAGCACCCAAAAGTCCTTACTTTAAACGAGGCCCCATGCAACACATGCAGAACACCTTGTGCACACTTTAAATCCTGTTCCGCACACACCTTAGCACACTTTAAATGCTTTTCATAAGAGTAGGCCATGTGTGCCGGTGGGAACAGATGACATTTACAAAACTGCATACACACCGGATTGGATGAAAAAAAGCACAAGACCCTTATCCTCATATAAAAGAATAAATAAAAAATCAAATCAAAAGGGCAACCATCAATCTCTCTCCTCTCTCTCCTCTCTCTCTCTCTCTCTCTCTCTCCTCTCTCTCTCTCTCTCTCTCTCCTCTCACCACACACACACACACACACACACACACACACACACACATACACACACATACACACACAAAAGGACTCGCCCTCACTGTAAGTCACAGGCCTTCAGCCAATCAACAATAAAAACCACTACCGCCACTATTGTCAACTCCCAGGCCACACCCCCACTAACACGTCAATCACCAACAACAATCACACACACACACATCAACACACCGCACCACAATCCACAACCCAAACACCAATCAACAGCACCCCACCAACAATACCCCACAACCAGTCAATCACCAAACCCACCATCACACACACCATCAACCACACCGCCACCACTAAGTCCACATACCCAAACGACCAATCAACAACACCGCACCAAGCAAGATACGCCCACAAACTCAGTCAATCACTCAAACCAACCATTCACACACCCATCAACCAGCCCCGGCAACTCAGCCCCACCTTGCCTAAACAACCAATCAACAGCACCCAAAAGTCCTTCAGATGAAACTTTAAAGAGGCCCCATGCAAACGCATGCAGAACACTTGTGCACACTTTAAATCCTGTTCGGCACACACCTTGGCACACTTTAAATGCTTTTGTAAGAGTAGGCCATCGTGTGCCTGTGGGAACAGACGACATTTACAAAAATGCATACACACAGGGACTGGATAAAAAAAAAGCACAAGAAGGCTTATTCCATTATCCTTGATATCAAAGAATAAATAAAAAATCAAATCAAAAGGGCAACCATCACACACACACACACACCACACACACACACACACACACACACACACACACACACACACACACACACACACAAAGCACTGCTCTCACTGTAAGCCACAGGCCTTCAGCCAATCAACAAGAAAAACCACTACCGGCCACCACTGTCATCTCCCAAACCCACCCCCACCAACACGTCAGTTTTCTACTAGCAATAACCACGCCTGGGTTAAACCTTATGGGCTATGGTACCGCCACTACGCAAAGCCACCAACATGTCAATCACTCAAACAAGGCAACGACACACACACATCAACCACACCGCCACCACTAAATCCACACGCCCAAATAACCGACCAATCAACAGTCACCTCGCCTGGCAAGATACGCCCTCAACTCTAGTCAATCACTCAAACAAACCAATCACACACCCATCAACCAGCCCCGCAACTCAGCCCACCTACCTAAACAACCAATCAACAGCACCCAAAAGTCCTATTTGCCAACCCACGCGAGTTTCATCTCAACTTGTTGCTTCATACAATTTCTGCAAATTGTAACATTTTTGGGGTAGCCCTGAGGTGTGAGGTGGGAGAGCTTGCGGGAGCGTGGGACCTCCGAACTTCGCTGTGGCAAGTCCTGATATCAGCTTTGCTGGAAAGGACTATAATTCTACAAAAACTGAAAAACTGAAACAACCCACGCCCAAGAGTGAGTTTCATGTCAACTTGTTGCTTCATCAATTTCTCAAATTGTAACATTTTTGGGGTGGCCCAGGTGCTGAGGTGGGAGACTTGCAGGAGCGTGGACCTCCAACTTTCTGGCTCCAGCTGCAAATCCTGATATCAGCTTCTGCTGGAAAGGACTATAATCCTACTGAAAGAAAAGAAAAGAACAAAGCATGCAGAACACCTTGCCTTAAATCCTGTTCGAAGAGTAGGCCATCATGTGCTGGTGGAACAGATGACATTTACAAAAATGCATACACATGGGGACTGGATGAAAAAAAAAAAAGCACAAGAATGCTTATTCCATTATCCTCAATATAAAAAAATAAATCAAAAATCAAATCAAAAGGGCAACCATCGCACACACACACATCCGATAAGACTTTACGTGTGAACGCATGCAGAACATCTTGCGCAGTTAAATCCTGTTCGGCTTTTCGTAAGAGTAGGCCATCATGATTCACAGCCATATAGGAGGATAGATATCCAGAGGGATTTGTAAAGGTGGTATTTGGTTCAGAAGCTGATGTTGTTGCTTTTGATGATCCTCTGAGTCTGACTAGAGCAGATGTTGCTGTTGCAATGCAGCTTTCACTTCATTGTTTGATGTGCCATCTTTTGTTAGATGGAGCCTAATATTGAAGCTCCCTCTTATAGCCGCGCTACTAGTGGTAGGTTGGCCTAATCTAAAGGTTCGTTCGATCCCAGCTTTCGCTATGGCGTTTCCCTGGAAGCACTTTACAGCTATTTCTCACCCCACCAGTGTAAAGGTACCAGCCTTATTTGGTAACCCTGCATAGACTGCGTCATCCAGGGAGTCTAGACTCTCAGTCGCTGAACGCCACAAAACCGATAGCACCGCTATGACCTAGCTAGGACAGACTAACTAACCTCTTCTAGTATTTCTCCATCATCTTATTCCTGATTCATCTCCTGCTGTTGACCATGACTGATTCTACTGACCTCCAGCCGTATGCCGCTGGATCTGAGTGAGTGAGTGAGTGCTTATTCTGTTATCCTCCATATAAAAAAAGTTAAAGTTAAAGTCTGTCCAGCCTAAGGCTCATCAAGCCGGTGCTTATCGTTTCTGTGGTGTTAAGGACTGAGAATCATAGACTCTCCCCTGGATAGTAGGCCAGTCTATCAGGGTTAACCCCAACACAAGGTTGGTACCCCTTTTACACTTGGGTGGGGTGAGAAAATGGCCTAAAGTGCCTTTTCCAAGGGCGTAAGTCATAACCGAAAGCTGGGATGAACCAGCAACCTTTAGATTACGAGTCCAACGCCCTAACCACTAGACTACAGCAGGTGGCTCTGGATATAAAAGAATAAATAAATAAAATAAATAAATAAATAAATAAAAAAAAAAAGAAACACAACACACACACACACACACACACACACACACACACAACACACACACACACACACAAAGGACTCGCCCTCACTGTAAGTCACAGGCCTTCAGCCAATCAACAATAAAAACCACTACCCGCCACCATTGTCAACTCCCAGGCCACACCCCCACTAACACGTCAATCACTCAAACAAGACAATCACACACACACACACACACACACCACAACCACACACACCACACACACAACATCACCTCACGCTCCCAAATCCATGTCCCAAACCGACCAATCAACAGTACCTCGCCTGGCAAGATACGCCCACAAAGCTAGTCAATCACCCAAACAAACCAATCACACACCCATCAACCAGCCCCCACAACTCAGCCCACCTGCCCAAACAACCAATCGACAGCACCCAAAAGTCCTTCCGATGAGACTTTAAACGAGAACCCCTGGGTTTGCTGCAGAACACCTTGTGCAGTTAAATCCTGTTCCAGCTTTTTGTAAGAGTAGCCACGTGCCGGACAGATGACATATTACAACTGCATCCACGGACTGCATGAAAAAATGCACAAATCTATCCATACCTCGATAAAAATAATCAAGGCAACCATCAATCACACCAACAACAACACACACACCACACCACAGAGGACTGCCCACTGAAAATCATTATTTATATTATTTATTATTTATTCTTATAGGAACAAATAAGCAATCATGCTTTTTCATCGTCCAGTTGTAGCTTTGTAATATTCATCTCCACCACACATGATGCCTCTCTTACAAAACGAACTGATTAAGGTGTGCCAAATGCGGCCATACAGGCCCGTAAGTCTCACCAAGACTTGGAAGTGGATCACACATTAACTCCAGGAAGAATTTCTCGACCCGACTCAACCCTGGTCTTCAAATTGCACGCAAGTCTGACCACTAGCATCCGCCCCCCTTCAGCCAATCAACAATAAAAACCATACCCCCACCACCACAATCAACTCCCAAAACCACATCCCCACCAACAAATCAACCACTCAAACAAGACAAGGACACACACCTCAACCACACTGCCACCACTAGGTCCACGAGTCAAAACGACCAATCAACAGCACGGCGCCTGGCAAGATACGCCCACAAAACTAGTCAATCACTAAACAAACCAATCACACACCCATCAACCAGCCCCCACAACTCAGCCCACCTGCCGAAACAACCAATCGACAACACCCATCTGCCAAGACACGCCCATAATCCATGCCACCTTCCAATACACGCTCACTTAAGTCACACCCCCATGAGAACCCACGATGAGAACTGCTATTGGGGTCTCCGTCTACCTGTGTGTTCCTACTACTCCGGTTTGTGTGCCGAAACTTTTACACCATCTGTTCTGACACAGTTCAACATAGCAACTAGCAAGCAGTTCATCTTTAAAAAAAAAAATTTCTGAATTTTTTTTAAGATAAGATTTTCAGAATTTCCTGTCATCAGCTAGATGTGATAGAATCACAAATGTAGCCTGGGAAGTACTGAATAGGGAATCTTGAAGCAGTTCATCTTAACAGGAACTGTGTCATCCCTCATCCCCCCCCCCCCCCCCCCCCCTTACACAGTTCTAGCAATGGCAAGGAACTGTAGGGATCCCTGGGTCCACACAGTTGTTGCAACTGCAACAAACTAGTTGACTGTGCAATTTGGGACAGGGTTAGGGCCCCCTATGTAAAAAGCACTACCACCCAAACAACATGTTACATATCTTTAATCAATGTAAGTTCAATATAATGCACTACTTCAGCATTTTAGAAGCTTCTCAAACATTTTTGTCAAACTTTCTGACTTCAGTTCCAAGTTATGACAAAGTGAGTTGATGCACTTTGTCACAACTTTTCAGCACCAAAAACATCAATGTACTTTGTCACAACTTGGAACTGAAGTCAGAAAGTTGACAAAATTGTATGAGGAGCTTCTAAAATGCTGAAGTAGGAACTGTATTATTGAACTGTGTCTGTTGCAAGTTACAAGAAACTGCATTGCTTCATCAACTGTCAGAACATTATCCATTAGGAAGGTGTCAGAATACCAGGAAGGGAGGTGGTAGGATGGTTAAGACATTGCCTGCCAACTAGTAAACCGTGAGGTTCTAGGTTTGATTCCCAGCCTCGCCTTTTCTTCCCAGGTTGAGGGAAAAAATCCAACTGAATGTCAAAGTCATGTGGGTGAGACTTTAAACCGAGGCTTTGTGCCAAGCACACAGAACATCTTGTGCAGAAGTTAAAACTGTTTGCCTTTTGGAAGAGCAGGCCATTATGTGCCGGTAGAGGATGACAAAATTATGATAAAAAACCTCAGCGATGCATACAAATGTCCTGTTGAGACACCATCCCTGAGGAAAGGGAGTTGGAGTCCCCAGGCAGCTCCCCACTGTATGTATATATAAACAACAACACTAACACATATATATATATATATATATATATATATATAATTTAATAAAATAAAATAAAGGGTAGGTGCTGCACTGTGACATGCTCTCTCTGGGGAGAGCAGCCCCAATTTCACTCAGAGAAATCTGCTAAAATAAAAAATAAAATAGACTGTGAATGCATATCTGGGTGTTAGACATAAACTGAGGACCCATGTATAACAGTATTAAACACAGCCACCAAAAAGCCAGGGTAACAAGAGAGTTGTCCCTGGCAAAATTCAATTAAAAAAAAAAATAAAAAAAAAAAAGAAGAAAAAAAGGATAAATAAATAAATTTTAAAAAGCCACTCTGACAGGAAAACAAAACACATTCAGACAGAAAAAAAACCAAAATTAATGGGAGGCTCTGCTTTTGTGGAGCAGTCCAAATTTCATGCAGAAAATTTATCTGCATTTAATCTGGCCTGAGTTTAAGGGGTAAACAATACAATACAATACCAATATAATAAAATACAACACACATTAGGATACAATAAATATAATACATACAATACAATATGAAACAATACTATACCATACAGTACAGTATAGTACAATAGGATACAATACAATACATACAACATGGCACAATACACTGCAATACAATAGAAAATTAAACAATAGAAAACAGTATAATACAATACAATACCATAGGATAGGATACAGTACAATATAATATAATACAATCCCCTGCATGTGCATAGAGCTGGAGAAGCTTCCAGAAATGAAATTAAACACAACTCCTGAATGACTGAATTATAATGTTGAATGATTAAACACCAACTGCTATCATCTATCTCCTTAATGACTGAATTATAATGTTGAATATTAAACACCAATCTGCTATCAACTCTATCTCCTTTATGACTGAAATTATATAATGTTTGAATAATTTAAAAACACCAATGCTCTCATCCATAGCCTACATTATCACTGAATAATGATATTGAATTCAAAAGCATGTGTATTCAAAAAAAGGGTCAAGTTCTGTTTGGAAGAAAATTATGAGAAAAATGTGTTGCCTCATACTTAGTAGCATAATCATGCCTGCTGTTAAAGCAGACAGAATAAAATTAAAGTCAAGTTACCCAGTTTTGGAAAAAGAAACTACACAACAAATAATGTGCTGCATGAACCCAAGAGAAGTAACAGGAGACTAGAAAAAAAAGTGGCAAAATCTATCCAGCCTGTGTAGCCCTACAGGCAGTTCCAAGTCACAGAGTAACCAGCTTTGTGCCCCTTTTCAGCACATCCGAGAGAGAGAGAGAGAGAGAGAGAGAGAGGAGAGAGAGAGAGAGAGAGAGAGAGAGAGAGAGAGAGAGAAGGCATACAAAAACCCAGTACCCCTGCTCCCCCCCCAAAAAAAAAACAACAACAAAAAACCCCACAAAAAACCCAAAAACGCCCCCCCCCCCCCCCCAACAATAACAACAACTGATCAATCACTCATGCCTTAAGCCAACCATTTTTCTGTTGTTTCCCCCCCCCCCCCCTCTTTAATAATAATTGTTAACTGTTAATTAGCCTACTAATGCCCTATCAGCTGTTTTGATGATAAGAGACTGGCAGTTATAGGGGATCTTCTTGCAAAGAAGAATGGGGGCAAAACAAAATTTAGTGACATTTCTAATAGCTTATTTCGAAACTTTTGACTTAAAAAACGGACCTCTCAAGGTGAGGAAATTTTACTGTGAGGGAAATCAATCCTATGTTGTTTTTGGGGAATGAGGTGTCAGAGGCCTCAGCTTCTCCAATGGCCAGCAAATTTTGGACTCTGAGGGTGGCACCCCTCTTCTCTCCCTTGCTGCTTATCTTCCCTGACCCTAAAGAGGGTATAGGTACCCATTAACAACTAAAACGCTTTTAGCCAAAATCTGATAATAATGGTTATGTGATAGGGTATCCAAAATCAAAGGTGATGATGCTGACAATGAGCGAAGAGGACGTCACCTCTCGATGAGGTGATAGTGACTTCTTGACAGTCATGATGATGATGATGATGATGAGATGCTGGTGTGTGGTTGTGGAATTGTGCTGGTGTAAAGGGTTGTGATGGCTTAATTATTATTGCTATTGCCTTTAGGCCTATTCAGAGGATTGAGAAAAGACTTTCTCACATACTCACAGATGCCATGTTGTGATACCATCAGTGTCTTATTAGGCCTACCATAATTCAGTAGGCCTACAAGAAACCAAATCATGGAAGAGCAGGTAAGGGCAATCTTCAGCTATCATGCTGGGTAGGCCTAGTAGAATACTGACTGAAAATTCAATAAAACAGACCAGTGTTAACACGGCAAAGAAGAATGTGATCTCCTATTGTCTGTAATGATGTACACTGTTGAATTGGTCCCTGAGAGAAAATCCTCACCAAACAAGGATGCCAACACAGCCACACTCTCTCCTCTCTTTCACTCTCTCCCTCCCTCACACAAACACACACCCTCTCTCTCTCTCTGTGCCCAGCCAATACAGTTCTACTGAGGAATTTGACAATCTACTCAATGGTTTAAAGGATCTACTCAATAACATCAAATGATGCAGCTACCCTTCCATTTTATATCTATTATAAAAAAATAGGGTAACCTACAGATGAAAGCTGTGCGTGCATCTGGCTCTGTGCTTTGTGAACACAGAAAGCTTGATTGAAATCAGTCTGTCATGGATGAACAGGAAGGAATGGTCACCAGACTTGCTACCATGATTGATTGATTGACTGATTTACTTATTTCATTCTATTCATTTATTCTTTTATTTCGAGGATAATGGAATAGGAAACTCATGTGCTTTTTTACATCCGGTCCCGGTATGTATGCAGTTTTATAAATTTTGTTTTCTGTTCCAACTGGCACACAACAGCCTACTCTTCTCTTCTAAAAAGCAGAACAGGTTTGAACATGTGCACAAGATGTTCTCCACACATCTGCACAAGCAACCTTGCTTACAGTCTCATCCGAAGGACTTTTGGGGGGAGTGGAGTTGGCACTGATGTTAACTCCAGGGGAAAATATCCCATTGAACTGGATTTGAATCCGGGTAAGCAGATCACAAGCATGGGCAACACTCTCACCAACCAGGCTATCCCATCCCTTACTGATTGATTGATTGATGACGGATTGCTTAATGGATTAATTTATTATTTTTATTTGCAAGGGTAACAGACAAGTATCAACATACTTTTAATCCAGCAGTTGCCGTGAATAGGGATTATAACAAACAACAGTAAAACACCTCTCACAAAGAGTAGTATTTATTTGTGTTTGGTATGACCTAAAAAACCAAAAAAACCCCAACCCAACAACCCCTAAAACAAGAACACATTTCACATGATTAAGTAAATGCTGTTAGTTAGAAATCATTATGGCACTGATGGAACATTAGAAATCATAATGGCACTGATGGAAACATTAGAAATCAGTTATGGCACTGATGGGAACATTTAGAAATCAGTAATGGCACTGATGGGAAACATTTAGAAATCATTATGGCACTGATGGAACATTAGAAATCAGTATGCACTGATGGGAAACATTTAGAAATCAGTAATGGCACTGATGGGAAACATTTAGAAATCAGTAATGGCATGATAGAAATATTTAGAAATCAGTAATGGCACTGATAGGAAATATTTAGAAATCAGTTGTGGCATCGATAGGAAATATTAGGAAATCAATTATGGCACCGAAAGGAAATGTTTAGAAATTTGGCCAGACACACACACATACACACACGCACGTGTGTGTGCGCGCACACACACACACACACACATACACACACAAGAGGATTGCGTTTTTGTCAAATCTATTTTATTTTAACATCACAAACTAACACTCTTCATTTCATCCATTTGCTGAACGTTTCAAAAAATACTGTATTTCAATTTCATCAAATGACTGAACATCATGAGAATAAACTGTTCATAAGTATACATGTACATAACAAAAAGTTGTTATGTAATAACAGAGCATCGCATCACCAAAATGTCATTTTTATCTCATCAATTATTAAACATATATACAAAAAACCATCATTTTCGTCAAGAGAACATTAGGAAAATAAAATCTCATCATAAGTTTATTGCAAAATAAAAAAACACACAACAATCCTTACAGCTTAGATGCTCTCTCCACCCCCCCCCCCCCCCCCCCCCCCCCCAAGAGAGAAAGAAACAAAAAAAAACCCCAACAACATTCCCACTCCTCCCCTCTTCAAACATCCAAATTTCTGTTCCCCACATTTACTGAATGAATGAATAATCCCTGAAAAATTACTAATAATAAATTAATGTAATCCTCTATGGAATGTTTTCGAAAACTGTTTAGCTACAAACATGGTCACCCACGAGAAACTCTCACAAATGAACAGAAACAACACCAAACAAACAACCCCAACAGGTATACATACAAACTGTTAATGGTAAAACTTCAACATGTACAAGATTTTCAAAATTTTTTTTTATAACTAGTTACTCATGAAGAAAAGGAAAATTGGCTATATATATATTAAAATTTGCATCTGCCTTCCAGAAAGGGACTTGTTAACCTTTTCTTTACTTGTGTAGGCTTGTGTCAGTTCCCAATTTCTTGTCAAAAGAAAAAGAATGAAATGGCTTTTATCCAAATATTTAAAACAAAAACATTCACACATTCTTCAAACTCACCTTGATTATCATTTTTGTCCAGTTCAATTTGTGAGTTAATCAATGACAAAGATTATCAATGCTTTTCTACATACACCCTTTCCTTTTGTATTTTGTAAAGAAAAATATATTGAACATTAAATGGTGGGCCAGGATCTGACTGCCTGAGTGTCAGCAACCACTGAGGCACCCACCCATTCCAGGGCATTTTTCCCCTGGACCGATTCCACTCCCCAAAAGTCCTTTAGATATGATTATAAACTTGAAGTCCAATTGGCAAATGCATGCAGAATAACTTACATACATTTTAAAAACTGATTTTACCATTTGGAAGAGTAGAATATGTGTGCCAGTAGGAGCAGATGACAAAATTAAAAAAAAACAAAAACACATGCACACTGGTGTTGTGTTTAGACATCATCCCTGAAGTCGGAATGCGGCTACCTTAATGGTGGACAAAAATCGGTTGCATGTGCAAAATCTTACCACAGGTAAACCTCGGAGCTCTAACCCAAAACTGTGGGTCTTTTGAGATCTAGTTTTCTAAAGCAAGATTTCAAGGTTTCATGCCCCCAAATACTGACCCATTCTGGTAACAAGTCACATCAGGGTCTTTTATTGCGCTTTTTTTGGGGGAAGGGGGAGGTGGGGGGGGGGGGGGGGTTAGTGGGAGGGAGGTATATGTGTTGAAAGGAGCACTTACGTCAAATAAGTAGTTAAATAATGAAATATAATCAAGGTTAAGTCACACTTGACATCACAATAGTTACAACTTCTTCAAGCAGTCTAAAAGCAGTTTACTGGCGAAAAGTGTCGCATTTGTCATCTGGAAAAGCTTCTTTTGCAGTATTGCTTTTGACATCCAAATAGCTAGAAATTCTTCAGCAGTTGGTGGTGCATTGGGGGGATTTCTGCTGAACAGACTGACAGGCAGTAAAAGGGTTAAAAGTGCCATGAAACCTGTTCACAGAAACATAAGGGTGGATTAGGCCTTCCCTACTGGGACTACTACTACTGTGGTCATATTTTTGCCCAAACTTCTTCTCTGAAAGGGAAGAATCCTTAGGAAATAATCCTCAGTCCCCCCCCCCCCTTTTCATTCTCTCTTCACCTTTATTGGGTTCAAGTCTTGTAAAAAAAAAAAAAAAAAAAAAAAAAAAAAAAAAAAGAGTTATGAGATCGGGGTAATTGTTTATCAATTTATTGATTTTGTCTATTTTTGGCACTGATTCAACACAACACATATCAGCAGGCAGCTTAAAGCATGTACATAAAGAACAAAACAGTAAATAAAAAAAAGAAATAAACCCTGTAAAGATTAATTTTGACAGGCAAACTTGATTAAAAAAAAAGAAACAACCCCCCCCCCCCCCCCAAACCTGAACACATGAAGAAAATGTTGCAGTCTGGTCAAAGGCTCTCTAACAATGACTAAAAAAAACAAAAAAGACACAAAAAACCCAATCTTGCAATCTTGGGGAACAAAAATATCCACTCCTGAAAGACACAAAAACTTTCTTGCAATCCTGTCAAAAACAATTCGACAATAACAGCTTCACCCCCCCCCCCCCCCCTCCCCCACTGGCTTCCAAAAAAACCGACAAAAAACCCAAGAAAAAGAACAGCAATCATCATTTCAATCAAACACTAGTCGTTCATTTCAAACATCTGCTTTTGGGTAAAGCCAGTTATTTTTACAAAAGCCAAGAGCAAATAGCTGACTTGAACATAACTTGTTCTTGCTTTCCAAAATTGGTTTTAAAAAAAAAAAAAGAAAAAAGACAACAAAAAAAAGCAGAAAAAAAGCAGTCTTTTTCATGTTAGCATTATAAACACGTTTGTTAACATCAGCAGTTGGTAAACATTTGCAAGCTGAATCACTGAAAATTTAACATATATAAGCAAAAATCAAAACTGAACAACTCACTTAGGCACATGCTTGTTCTTGCTCTCTAGAAATGGTAAACATTGGAAACCTTGAGAAATTTAAGCAAAAAAAAAAAAAAAAAAGAGAAAAGCCACAGGTCCTTTTTCAGACACTAGGATCAACTAACACACGCACACACACACACACACACACACACACATGCACGCATGCATATACACGCGCAGGCACATGCAGGCACACAGACACACACACACACGCACATACAAACCCACACACAATTGATACTGAAATAGTGAAAAGGCAGGAATAAGACAATATCAGCCAGTTAAAAAACAAAAACCAAAACCAAAAAACAACACAACACTCAACAGGAACGCACAGTTGCGCTTAAAACCACCACTAATCGTCACAAAAAGGCACTGAACTGTCCATATGGTTGTGGAATATCACAGGTGGATCAATTTTCAATTAAATTAAAAAACAAAAAAAATCATTGCAGGTTAAAAGCAAGCCAGGGGTTAGTAAAACCACATAAACAATCTGCCCCCCCCCCCCCCCCATCCTCCAAAATGGATTACAGCTACCTTCATGGTGGGCAACAACCGTTGCATCTGCAAAAATCTCACAACTGGTGAACCGTGGCATCATCTCTTTAAAAAAAAAAAAAAAAAAAAAAGATCCCCCAAAAAAAAGATTGATTCCTTCTGAAAACTGAAAAAGAGGAAAAAACCCCCATAGAGTTAAACACTTGCACAAAAAGCATGCAATTTGCCTAAAGAAGTCTCTTCCGTAAACTTTAAAAAAAAAGAAAAAAAGAGAGAGACAAAAATGTAAGGGTTCAGGGATATGGATGGAAGGCACACGTAACGTCTTTTTTTCCCAAACTGATAACAAATACCAGATTGGACGTACGGCGTCATCAATATTAATTAATGAACAAGAATTGAATCGTTAAACCATAACTTTCTGAAGCAGGCCATTTGATTTCATGAAGGATTATACAGCATGGGGGAAAAAAATGTACAATACGCTCCAAAATAAACAATTTCTTGTAGCCGAGAGAAGACAGTGTTTACATAATGGAGAGGGTGTGTGTGTGTGTGTGTGTGTGTGTGTGTGTGTGTGTGTGTGTGGTGTGGTGTGTGTGTGTGTGTGTGTGTGTGTGTGTGTGTGGAATAGTTTGGTGGTTAGTGCATGTTGCGCATTGTGCCTGTGATATGACAACCCCCGGGATGGAGTCCAGGTTCGTTCATGGGGATTTTTTCCCCCTGAAGTTAACATATAATAAATCCTGTAAAAAAAAAAAAAAAAAAAAAGAAAAGTGTTCCATAAAGTTGCCCTATAAAAAACAAGCTCATCTCAACTACAATACCTCTGGTTCAGTATGGCCCTTAGTGCCAGGTCTTCACCTTCTAATCCCTGATCTCGAGGTTTCAAAAACTCAAGTCTCAAATTCCTCAATAGGCACTACTACACAAGACAGGGAGGGTCTCTCCCATTCCAAAGTCCTTCGAATGTGACTATAAACCCAGGTCCCGTATGCAAACGGCACGCAGAACATCTTGAGCACACGTTAAACCCTGCTTTTTGGGAAGAGTAGGCCACAGTGTGCCTGTGGGAACAGATGACAAAACAGACAAAACTGTACACACACACGGGGGGCCGGCTGTAAAGAAAGGCACGTGAGTGCTTCTTCCATTATCCTTGAAATAGAATAATAAATAAATACTAAATAAATAAATAAATAGATAAATAATAAACAAATAAATAAATATATAAATAAATAAAGTATATTTTTCAAGTTGATTTCCTGCATATCAAAACAGTTGAGTTGTAACACAGTGTCCAGGTAGGTAGAAGACAAGGCAGATTACAGGGGGAGTAGGGGCGTGCGAAAAAAATGGATCAACAACATCCCTGAATGACCTCCCAGCCCCAAAGGCTTTTTGCCCAAGAAAGACCCCAGACCCAGGCATGGGTACACAACCATCGAAAATGAAGAAAGCTGATGTTTTCATCAACAAAGTGCTGCCCTACCCACCCCACCCCACCCCACCCCACCGACCCTCCCCTTACCAGGATTTCTGGCAAACAGACTAGCGTGGAAGAAGAAGCGGAGTAGTGTCAGACTAGGCTGATGTTAGAACTGAACTTCACAACAATAACAAACAACAACAAAAAATGCCATCATCAGTCATAACTAGTATTTGCAAAAGATACGAATGACTGCATTGCACTTCAAAAATTGGATTTTTACAGCTCTTCGGTATTGCATTTGAACAAAAACAACCCAAAAAAAAAAAATCCATCCAGTAATAATGATAATCAATAGCAAAAATGAAACAACCGGTAATTAATTCTGTAGTCAAAAGTCTTAAGCTGGTTACATTACGTTCTCAATACGTACTCTAGAAAAAGTGTGTTGACAGACACACAAAACCACAAATTCTACAACCCCCCCCCCCCCCCCCCCCCCCCTACATAACTCACAACCAGCAACATACCCACACGATTGTCAAGGGAGGAGAAGGGGGGGGGGGAAAGAAAGGAGAAGAGTACTAGATTTAAGTGACTCAGATACCCCCCCCCCACAAAAAAATAAAAAAACCCACAAAAAAGTAAATGAGTTTTTACAGAAGTTTCATTAAAAGATTAGTAACAAGAAAGAGCTTAGATAACAAAAACAAAAAGAGGAAAAACAAAACAATTCTTCCCCCATCCAGCGCCCCCCTCCCCCCCCCCCCAAAAAAAAAAAAGCCAAAAAAAAAAAAAAAAAAAAAAAAGCAGCATGGTGAAAAGAGTCTATCAGAGCATTCCATGAGACAGATGTTTGAAAAGAGAAAGAATTCTCTCTGATACAAGATGCCTGTAGATATTCATAACATTATAACACACAGACACAGACACGCAAATGCATGTAAAATCCATCTCTTTCTGAATGATCATTATGTGTGTGTGTAACCATTTATGTGCAAGTATCTATTTGAAGGTGTGTATCTCTCGGGTACTTGAATGCATGTACATGGATGTGTATATGGGCAAGAGCATATGTGTGTGTGTGTGTGTGTGTAGGGTGTGTGTGTGTGTGTGTGTGTGTGTGTGTGTGTGTGTGTGTGTGTAGTGTGTGTGTGTGTGTGTGTGTGTGTGTGTGTGTGTGTGTGTGTGTGTGTGTGTGTGTGTGGTGTGTGTGTGTGTGTGTGTGTGTGTGTGTGTGTTGAGTGTATGCGCATGCACACATACATGCATGTAAGCATGCATGCATGAGCATGCAAGTAAGCATGTGTAAATGAATACGCATGCTACTAAGTGAGTATACAAATGAGCACAACATATATACGCACAAACGGTAAGACTGCACATTAAAGCGAAAGCATAACCTTTTCCTCTCAACACAATTGTTATCACAAGTTCTACAAAAACCCATCACCCCGGAAAAAGGAAAAAAACAACAAAAAAACCACCTCACAAAACCCTTCTCTCTCTACCAGCTACAGATACACACCCTTAAATACTGAACACGTGGACCCTCCTAAAGCCACAGAACAGGGCTGCGCGAATACGCTGTCTTCTTTTTTTTGGTGACAGTGTGCACATTTGTAAGTAAAGCGAAATAAAAGGGAGTCCCCGCAGTCTGAATGTGGCTGCCTCCATGATGGGCAAAAACGGTCTCATATGCAAAATGTCACCAGTGGTGAAGTTTGAAGCTCTAGCCGAGGAACAAAAAAAAGAAGAAAAAAAAAACTGAAAGGAAGAAAAACATGGCTATTTTCTTCTTGGATCTCCCTCCCCCCCTCTCAGCATCAGCTGTAAGGTTTATCAATGGGAGAGATTTTTTGTGTATGTGACCTTTTTCTTGCGTGCCATTAGGGGGTCAGTCATTGCATCCTGATTTTGGGTATGACGTCTAAACATGACACCAGAGTGTATGCATTAAAACTTTTTTTTTTTTTTTGTTATTCGTTTTTATCTGCATAAATTACCTGCTCTTCCGAAAGACAAAATGGGCTTTAACATGTGGGGTTTTTTGTTTTGTTTTTTTAAAAATTTTTAATTAACATGTGTGTTAAGATGTTCACACAGTCTTGATTTAGAGTCTCATCCAAAGGACTGTTGGTGGGGGGAGTGGAATCAGTACCGATGTTAACTCCAGGGGGCAAAATCCCGTTGAACGAGCGTCTCAAGGGTGGCTTGAACCCAGGCTGTCCTATCATGAGTGCAATGCTCTGACCACTAGGCTATCCCCCCCCCCCCTTCCCTACCTCCCCAAAAGCTTAGTCATACCACTGACATCAATCAAGTTTCAAAGCCTTCATTAACATGTTAATTAATATGATTTGAGTAGTTGAAATTGCCCCTCAGCCCATGACATAAGATCGTAGCACAACAATGTGCAATCTCCTTAAAGAAGAGAAAACAAAAATCCTCTCCAGTTGCAAGTATGGCTGCCTATATCATATGCCAAGATGCTTCAAAACAGCCCTACACATAAATTTCTCATCCAGCCTGTACTAAAGGTCTGACAGGGATTCCCAGGTGGGATGAAAGAAACTAAAGTGCATACTCTGGGACACCCTCCAGGGTTGTTAAGCTGGGAAATGTGAAGCCAATTGTCAGGTTGTTTTTTTCCTACTATTCTTTTATCAAACTATTCCATCTCATGACAGACTTACATACTGTAACACCCCCTCCCCCCCACTAAAAAAAAAAAAAAAAAAGAAAAAAAAGAAAAAAAAAGGAAAGAAAGGTAGACGGGAGACCACTATCAACAAAGAAGCCAGACATGGTCAAGTCCGCGTGTTCAGCATTTAAAGGGTGTGTGCTACAACAGCGAAGGTGGCTAGCTGCTTTGCACTAAGAGCGCACATTCAAGAGATATTCCCGGGGCGTTCCTTCCGTGGAAAACAAGGTGGAGGCCTTGGCTTCCAGCCAGTAGACGACAACAAGGACACGATGAACAGGATCACTCCCACCACCAGCACTCCAGTCTGAAAAACACCACAGTTCTCAGTGTCAGATGTTGGAATAATAGGGGGGGGGTGTGAAAGAAAAATGAAAATGTACACTGCTTGATGAATCCTGAGGTCTGTGTATGATCTCTTAACTGAAGCTGCATGCGGGTGTCTTCACTGCATGTGCATACTGTTATCACATGTACCTACATGCCCACACAGAAAAAGGACAACAACACAGATACAGACATACACAGGTTTGTGTGAATCTGTGTGCGCACACACACACACAAACACACACTACACTCACACATACACATGTATGTATGTATGCACACCACACACACACTGTAATATATGTCATGTGCTGTAATCTGCAATCTACTACTCAGTAAGCAATTGCAATCTATGACTTTTTAAGAGATAATCCTCTCTCTCTCTCTCTTTTCTCTCTCTTCTCTCCTCTCGTTTTCCTTTCTCTTTCACTCCTCTCCTCCTCTGCTTTTTTTTTTTTTTTTTTTAATGCAATTACAAACAGAGAGAGAGAGAGAGAGAGAGAGAGAGAGAGAGAGAGAGAGAGAGAGAGAGAGAGAGAGAGAGAGAGAGAGATACAGACAGACAGACAGAGAGAGGAGAGAGAGAGAGAGATGAGAGAGAGAGAGAGAGAGAGAGAGAGAGAGAGAGAGAGAGAGGAGAGAGAGAGAGAGAGATCAGACAGAAGACAGACAACAGACAGACAGACTAGAGAGAGAGAGAGAGAGAGGAGAGAGGAGAGGAGAGAGGAGAGAGAGAGAGAGAAGAGCTCTGAAAAGGTTTAATGCACATCGGCTTTGGCCACAATGCATGTGAAGTAAGAGGGTGGAAAGAGGGGAAAAAAATTAAACAAACATCTCAAAAACTTTCTCTACACCTTGGCAACACATAAAATGTACACCCATACATGCATAATTGCATGCACACGAATAACGTGCTGAATGAGACCCAAACTTCGTACAAAAACAGTTCAAAATGTCTGACTTCCATTTACCCTGCTTTTTAGAAGACCAGCTGAATCCAATAACACCTGGAAATAAAACTGACAATGACATAATACTTGATATCATTATTTTATTACAAAAATACCCTAAAAAAAACAAACTAACGAACATCAAGTAGAACATGCATCAAATTGGTTAAAAATATTCGTATTCACAAATTTATACTTTCAGAATAGTCTCCATACCAAAAAAAGAAAAGGCGCCCACTACATACAATTTTGCCAGCCTTAAGTAATGCAATCAGATTTCTGTATATTCAAAACAACAATAGTTACTTATCATGATTTATCATAGCATATAGCATTTGATGTCATAAGAAGGAAAAAGAGGGTGAGAATTAAAACATCATACGACATCATTTCAGAAACAATAGCAACTGATCGCAAAGAGAGAGAGAGAGAGAGTGAGAGAGAGAGAGAGAGAGAGAGAGAGAGAGAGAGAGAGAGAGAGAGAGAGAGAGAGAGAGAGAGAGAGAGAGAGAGGCGGGCGGGCAGACAGACAGACACAGACACACAGATGGACTGGCAAAGACAAACATAGACAGACAGAGATATACAGATGGAGACAGAGCTAGAAACAGAGACAAAGGCAGAGAGAGAGACAGAGAGAGGGATAAGAGACAGAGAGTGAGACAGTGAGAGAAAGAGGAAGATAGAGTGAGAGAGAGAGTGGCTCAGAGAGAGCAGGAGAGAGAGAGAGAGAGAGAGAGAGAGAGAGAGAGAGAGAGAGAGAGAGAGAGAGAGAGAGAGAGAGAGAGAGAGAGAGAGAGAGAGAGAGAACATGAGTAAGAAGAGGTGCTAAGAGTATGGGCAAAGACTACCATATTTAAGTCACATAAGCATTATCAATGAAAAGAATACAGTCCCATACACATGTCAGCAAAGTTGCGCAGAGGCATTATAACAACCAGAAACCAAGCTCTGTGAAGCGTCAAGTAGAAGCAGAAGAGAACATGCATTACACTACTATCATTACATTCCATAGTGAACGGCCAAAAGACATTCCACGATGGGTGCGTTACCATTACACCACCAATCCACCTCACTGACTGTAGCGGAGACACCACTCACCTTTTGTGAGTCTGCTAAACGCAACAAAAAAACCCCAACCCAACAATGCCTCCCCCCCCAAAAAAAAAAAACTAACTAACTCAACAATAACATCATCTCCCATCCCACTCTTTTTACATGCTCTCTACACTAAACGACAGAGAATGATTTATCTAATCCAATCACACTGTTTATAGGCCCGGAAATTACTGAGACCATATCCAGGGGCGGTGACCATGTGAAATTTTAAAAGCTCACATTTAAAAACTGTCCCACTATATATACAGAGTGAAACGCGTTGAGTTGTGTTGTTGTTGTTGTTGTTGTTGTTCCTCAGTTAAAGCTTCCAGGTTAACCAAATGGTGAGATCTTGCATATGCCAGGACTCCCCCCTCCCCCCCAACCATTTTAGGTAACTGCATTCCAACTTCGGGAATAAAGTCAGGATTTTAAACTAGCTCTACTGTCATTCCTGATTTTGACTGATTTGTTTTTTGCAAGATATAAGTCTGTCCCAAGCCTAAGGCTCATCAGGCCGGTGCTTATCCTGGTTTCTGTGGCGTTAAGCGACTGAGAGTCATAGACTCCCCCTGGATAGGACGCCAGTCTATCGCAGGGTTAACCCCCAACACAACGGTTGGTACCCCTTTTACACCTGGGTGGGGTGAGAAAATAGCCGTAAAGTGCCTTTTCCAAGGGCACAACGCCATAGCCGAAAGCTGGGATCGAACACGCAACCTTTAGATTATGAGTCCAACGCCCTAACCACTAGACTACAGCGGCGGCTTTTGCAAGATATAGCGCTATATAAATTCCCATTTATTATTATTCCTCATTTCAAAGCTCAGGCCAAGCCATAAGGATCAACCAAGGATGGTCACCATGTTGTAGGGAGAGAGAACAAAAGAAAAAAAAAAGACCAAACAAAACCCAATCAAATAGAAGAAACTAATGACAAAAAAAAAGAGCCATACACACCAAAGCCCATGCAGTGAACAAACCCTCACGAATCAAGCGAAAGAAAATGGTTAGACCATCCAGAAATGAGAAGAAAACAAAAAAAAACCAAAAAACAACAAAAAATACAAGCTGCAGTTAACAGAAAAAGAGAACTACACAAAATAAGATAAAATAGAAGGAAAAAAACAACAACAAAAACCCAAAATGATACAGCATAGAATAGAACAGAATAACCTGAAATAGAAGAAATTTTTAAAAAAATCTAATAAAAAAAAAAAAAAATGCAAAGAGAAAGGCAAATCCTGTGATAAAAAAAAAAGTCAAAGAAAAAAAAAATTCCCATCAATAATAAAAAAAAAGCCACAGTTACACAAGAAAACAAAAACAAACAAAAAAAAAAGAATAGAGGACGGAAAAAAGTCAAGGTAGCAAAGAAGGAAAACAACCCCCCCCCCCCAAAAAAAAAAAAAAACACCAACAAACCCAAGAAGAAAAAAGCCAAACAGTTATGAAATAAACAGGAGCAAAAAGGCAAGAAGAAGGCTGTCACAATGACAAGAAACGGGACAAAAGAACCCAAATCACCACCACCATCATCAAAGAAAGAACCAGTACACCAAACCCTCATGCCAAAAAAGAGCAGTACCCCACCTCAAAAGTGCCAGTCACCCACACCTCAAAAAGTGACCAAGTCACCCACCCACACCTCAAAAAGTGCAGTCACCCACCCTCAAAAGTGCCAGTTACCCACCCACACCTCAAAAAGTGCAGTACAGTACCCACACCTCAAAAAGTGCAAGTTACCCACCCACACCTCAAAAAGTGCAAGTCACCCACACGTTTAAAAGTGCAAGTCACCCACACCTCAAAAAGTGTCAGTCACCCACCCACACCTCAAAAAGTGCTGTTACCCACCCCTCTAAAAATGCCAGCAGACACTCTCACACGTCAAAAATAGTGACGACATACCCAACCCCCCCCCCCCCCCCCCTCAAAAAAAAAACACCATGCCATATCAGCAACTCAAAAAAAGCAAGAACACCAACACCTCAAAAAAACCAAACAAACCCCAAAACCATGCAAGACAAGAAACAAGAAGACCAGCTTCAGAAGGAGGATCATGCAGCAGCACACTCACACGGCCGACCGACACACACCTCCACCCATCCCCCCAGCCCCCCTCTCTCAATCCCCTCTAACCCCGCTCCTCGTTGCATCAAGCCGCCTGCTGCTCAGACTGGGCGCTTTGAAAGAGAACGTCGGCACTGGCGCTGATCAGATAGACCAGGACCAAGGACAGCAGCAGCAGCCCTAGGCCGACCATCAGCGTCACGATCTGCACAACAATCACCACCGCCACAATCACCACTGCCGCACAGCAGCAGCAGCATGAAGCCTGGGATGGAGGATGGAGGACGACGGGTTAAAGGTGTTATGCTGGTATAGACGTTCTGGGGTCTCCTTGCTGTTGTTGTTGGGTGCTTTTTTTTTTTTTTTCTTTTTTTTTTAAAAGAAAAAAAAGTACTAAAAATAAAAATTTTATTGTTAAAAAAGTACATAAAAAAAATTAAAATAAAATAAAAGAAAGAATGAAAAGTGAAACGTTTTAACTTACCCCCCCCCCCCCAACCTTCAGTAAACCAAACTCTCTCCCCCGCCCCCCCCCCCCCCTCCCCCCGTCCCACAACTCATCCTCCAAAAATTACCCCAACAAAACAACAACCCCCCCCCCTCCCCCATCACCCCCCCCCCCCAAAAAAAAAATCTGATGTTTTAAAAGATTAAGTAAAATCCATGCTTATGACGAGTCAAGGTAGTTAAGGTAAAAAAAAAAAGCCCCACCCCCCCCCCCCCCCCCAAATCCTTACCCCCCCCCCCCCCCATCCCTGGTCCCCCCCCCAATTACATATATAATATATATATATATATATATATATATCACACACACAAATATACTACACACACACACACACATATATATAATATATATATATATATATATATATATATATAGTATATATATATAAAAGTTCAAGTAAAGTCTGTCCCGAACCTAAGGTCAGGGATCAGGCCGGTGCTTATCCCGGTTTCTGTGGCGTTAAGCCACTGAGAGTCATACACTCCCCTCTGGATAGGACGCCAGTCTATTGCAGGATTAACCCCCAACACAAGGTTGGTACCCCTTTTACACCTGGGTGGGGTGAGAAAATAGCCCTAAAGTGCCTTTTCCAAGGGCACAACGCCATAGCCAAAAGCTGGGATCGAACCCGCAACCTTTAGATTACGAGTCCAACGCCCTAACCACTAGACTACAGCGGCGGCTGACGAGTGAAGGTAGTTAAGGTAAAAAAAAAAAAAAAAAAAAAAAAAAAAAAAAAGCCACCCCCCCATCCCCCTAATCCTTACCCTCCTCCCCATCCCTGTGCTCCCCCCCCATATTTGTATAATATATATATATATATATATATATATATATATATATATATATATATATAAATATATATATATATATATATATATATATATATATATATATATATATATATAAATATATATATATATAATATATATATATATATATATATATATATAGGTACAAGGTGTAAGTAAAGGTAAAGGTGTCCCATAACCTATGTGTTCATAGGGGAGCGAGGCATCAGAGACCTCAGCTTCTGTGTTGTGTTGTGTTGTGTTGCGTTGTGTGTGTAGTGTGTTGTAGTGTGTGTGTGTAGTGTGTAGTGTGTGTAGGTGTGTGTGTGTAGTGTGTGTGTAGTGTGTGGTGTGTGTGTGTGTGTGTGTGTGGTGTGTGTGTGTGTGTGTGTGTGTGTGTGTGTGTGTGTGTGTTTGTTTTCAAACATACACACAAACTTTATATATATATATTTTATTTTATTTTATTTTATTTATTTTTATTTTATATTATTTTATATTTTTTTTATTTAAAACAATTTTTTTTTTTTTAGTATAATAATGATAAAGACATGACTGTGTTGAGCTTCATCTATTTATTTTCAGCAAATATTCGCTTATATATATATATATGTGTGTGTGTATACATGTATGTATATGTATTAAAGGTAAAGGTGTCCCATAACCCATGTGGTCGTAGGGGAGCAAGGCATCAGAGACCTCAGCTTCTCTAGGGGCCAGCATATTCAGGGCGGTGCCCATCTCCTCTCCCTCGCTGCTTTACCTTCCCTGACCCTAAAGAGGGCAGGTACCCATTCATAGCTGGATGAACAGGGGGGGATTGTACTGAAGCCAAGAGTATGCATACGGTCACCCATCCAATTGGTAACTACACTCAATGATACTTACTTTGACTTGGGAAGACGACTCTCTCTCTCTCTCTCCACATCTCTCTCTCTCTCTCTCTCTCTCTCTCTCTATATATATATATATATATATACATATATATATATATATATATTAAATATGGTTTTATTTTGTTTTTTGGGTGGGGTTTTTGTTTGTTTGTTTGATTGTTTGTTTGCATATTATATATACATAAGATTCAGTCTTTCGGATGAGACTATAAACCGAGGACCCATGTACAAACGCACGCAGAACATCTTGCGCACACGTTAAATCCTGTTCCATTTTTCGTAAGAGTAGGCCATCGTGTGCCGGTGGGAACAGATGACATTTACAAAACTGCATACACACGGGGACTAGATTAAAAGAGCATATGACTGCTTATTCCATTATCCTCGATATAAAAGACTAAATAAATAAAAAAATAAAAAAACTCACTTACATGTTTTACACATACACACATTCAAACTCACAAGGTCACATGTATACACATGTATAAAACAGCCTCAAGCTCACAAAAGTCCAGGTGTAAGAGAACTCAAAGGGCCTCGGTTACCTCCACGCAAATTTACCTGCTGATGATCAAACACGCATTGTCACTCAAAAAAGATCCGCCGACTCATGTCAGCATCCAGCAGGTCACGGAAACACAAACATACCCAGCATGCACCCTGTACCAGGAGAGGGATGGGCTCCGCCAGGTTCAACTTGCCCAAGTGACACGGCCTGAAAAAAATTCAGTAAAGCGCTCCATGGACTCCCTAAGGAGCTGACGAATAAGAAAGAAAGAAAGAAGAAGTGAAAGAAGGAGAAGAAAGAAGCTCCAAAGGGGTTCACCCACCTGGAATTTTTGACTGGGCATGAGGAAGACTCGAACCTGAAGGGTTGTCCACTGAGACTCTGACCACGTGGAGTATTGTCTCGACGTCCAGTCATAATCTGATTGTGTAATATCACACATAAACACATACACAACACCCATGAACACATACAAGAATATGTGTGCACACATACACAAATATGTGTGTGCACACACGCATGCACACACACACATACACACACACACATGCAAACTCTCATGCACTTACATGCACACACATATGCACATGCAATCACAGATGCACACACATGGACACACACACACACTATCAAGGTTTTCTTTTTTCCTGTAAACATTTATCATTGTTGTTATCATTACTATTGTCATTGTAGTTGTTGCTGCTGTTGTTCTTGTTGTTATTGTCAATGTCATCATCATAATTATCATTATTGCTACTATTATTACCATCATCATCCTTTCATTGTTGCTGTGTTTTTTGTTGTTGTTAGTATTACTTTACTACTCCTTCCACAACAAAAAACGACACGTCTAACAGGAAATGTGTTTTAAAGTTATGATGGTCATTTCATTCATTTTTTAATACTGCTCGACCAAATAATTATTTCAAGTTAGTCTGTGTTTTCTTCTTCTTTCTTTCTTTCATTTTGCCAATTACTCATTTATATTCAACACTTTTTGTTTTGAGCTTTGAAGGTGCCTCAAACCTGAGCCGTAAAATCATGAGCTAAAAATTTTTCATGCGTTTTGTTATTGTCATCATCAGTATCATAATTACCATTATCATTGAGAGCCTGAACAATTCGGAAGGTCTTCTTCCTATGGGAATGTTAGAGGCTGTTTCAGTATAAAAGCATCCCCAACTTCTGGAAATTCTGTGCTAGACATTTCTCATTTCCTACCACTCCCTTTCTTTCTGTCTTTTTCTTTACACCCCCTCCCCCTCTCTCTCTCTCATATCTTTGTTACTGATGTTGCTGCTATATAACAATTCCTTTTGTTGTTTTTGCTGTTGTCTTTAATCCAACAACAAAATACTAAAGCAGTTTGGCAACCCCTGTCATGTATGGGCCAATGGCCTTTTTGTGAATAAATCATTTGAGTTCGAATTCTCTCTCTCGCTTATTTTCTGTCTTGCAAGTCCATTCTCCAGCTTTTTTTTTTTTTTTTTTTTTTTCCAAGAAAGTCTGACAACAGTGTTCTTTCTCTAAACATGTTATATGACGTTTCCCTTATATTGTTTCATTCTGGTGACCAGGTAGTGATATCATACACACTGGGATGAGCACAGGATGTCTACTCTGCAGTGTTATTTGCGCACATAGCATTTCATATATATGTACATTTTTAAAAGGAGTTTTGAAGTGTTTGTTACCTTTTCTCATTAAAATTTTTTTTTATGATTGAAGTAGTGAAATGGCTGGCATCATCATTATCAAGACCTGGTTTCATATGTCTTGATTCTTCTTCTGGGGGATGGGATAGTCCTAGTGGTCAGAATGTTGCGCTCGCAATTTGACGACCAGGGTTGATTCCCGTTCGAGAGGATTTTTCCTCTGGAGTTAACTTCAGTACTGACTCCACTCCCCCCAAAAGTCCTTCGGATGAGACTATAAACCGAGGCCCCGTGCGCGAACGCACACAGAACATCTTGCACATACGTTAAATCCTGTTCCGCTTTACATAAGAGTAGGCCATCGTGTGCCGGTGGGAACAGATGACATGATTTACAAAAAAACTGCATACACACGGGGCTGGATGTAAAAAAGCCCATGAGTGCTTATTCCATTATCCTTGATATAAAAGAATAAATAAATAAATAAACAAATTCTTCTTTGCTGAACATTCAGACAGCAACTATTGCGGTCTGTAATACCAGCAAAAAATGCGTTGCACTTCTGTCAAGCCTTGACAAGTCAGGGCCAGCACATCCGACTCTGGCATGGGAGGAAATTGCTATCTTTTATATCTTTCTGAGGAAAAAAAAAGCAGGAGAATGGACCAAAAAGGCAGACAACAGAACAAGATGGAGGTGACAGGAAGAAAACAAACGAGGCAAAAGCAAAGAAAGGGATAGAAAAGAGGGATTCCAAGCATAGAATTTTCAGGAGGTGGGGATGCTATTTATACTGACAGGCCACTGGCATCCCAACAGGGGGAAAATGTCATTCAAAGTGAGGTTTTTGTTTTTTTCTTTTCAGGTTGACAATTTTGGTACTTGAAGCTATTGACAACCCCCCCCCCCCCCCTCCCACACACACACACACACACACACACACACACACACACACACACACACACACACACACACACACAACCTTAAGCTTAAATGTTCACATATACACCCTCATACAATCAGCCCCCCCCCCCCTTAACACATGCATGCACCCTTAACGCCTCCCCCCCACACATACCCATACACATGCCCCCTCCCCCTTCTTCCTCCCCTCACTCACCTACCTCCCCCAACCCCAATCACCCACACACACACTCTCCCCTACTCATACCACCACCACCACCACCACCACCACCACCACCACCACCACCACCACCACCACCACCACCACCACCACCAGCCCCTCTACACCCCCACAAAACACAACTGCCCCCCAAACTGACCCTCAATGTCAAAGGCTGGGGACCTGGCTTCGGTCAGTGTGGCGGTGGTTTTGTAGCACACTGGGGTTCTCTGTCCTGAAGAACTCATCTCCCCCTGCATCCATAAGGTACGTGTATCGCTGAAAACCCACCAATGGAGACGGCGCCAAATTTTAGGGAGTTTTACCCCTGGAGTCAACCTCGGTGCTGACTAAACTACCCCCCAAATCCTTCTGATGAGACTATGAGAGTAGGCCATTGTGTGCCGGTGGGAACAGATGACATTTACAAAACTGCATACACATGAGGACTGGATGTAAAAAAAAGCACACGAGCGTTTATTCCATTACCCTCGATATAAAAGAATAAATAAATAAAATAAACTGAACTGAGGCCCAGTGTGCCATCACATGCAGAACATCTTGCGCACATGTTGAAAACCTGTCCGCCTTTCGGAAGAGCTGGCTATTTGTGCCGGTAGGTACACAGATAACAAAATCTTTCATTAAAGTGCATGCACATGGTTGTCATGTTTAGACACCATAGGTCTGAAGTTAGAATGCGACTACCTTAATTGTGGGTACCCCCCCACCCCCCAAAAAGAAAACCCCAGTTGTGTACATGTGCAAATTCTCACCATTGGTAAACCTCAGAACTCTAGCAGAAGAGCAAAAAAAACCCCAACCCCAAACAAACAATAACCGCGCTGTAGTGTAGTGGTTGGGGCGTTGGACTTGTAATCTAAAGGTTGCGGGTTCGATCCCAGCTTTTGGCTATAACCCTGCGATAGACTGGCGTCCTATCCAGGGGGGAGAGTCTATGACTCTCAGTCGCTTAACACCACAGAAACCGGGATAAGCACCGGCCTGATGAGCCTTAGGCTTGGGACAGACTTTAACTTTAACCAACCAAACAAAAAAAACAATGCAGTCCTCTCCCTGTTGCCATCAGCACCTGGGCTTTACCACAGTTCTTCATCAAACCATTGATGCTGGGGCAACAGCAAAATGACAGGCTGTATGATCAGTGGCTTTCTTTCCCACTCATGAAATTCCACTTTACAACTTAGTCTTTGGTGATCGACTATGACTCTCTGACTAGGAGGCTTGACTTGCACAGTCCTTATGTGCTGCTGCAGCCCTGGGGGCTAGTTGGCCTTCAGAGAACATCTCCAACGCTGACTGTCTGTATGCCCACTAGGCCGAGAGTGTGGGGGTGTGCTGTGGGTAAGGCACCTCCACTATAATCAGAGGAATTTTTCCCCTGGAGTTAACATCAGCGCTGACTCCACTCCCCCCGAAAAGTCCTTTGGATGAGACTATAAACCGAGGCCCCGTGTGCGAACGCATGCAGAACATCTTGCACACATGTTAAATCCTGTTCCGCTTTTCATAAGAGTAGGCCATCGTGTGCCGGTGGCAACAGATGACATGATTTTCAAAAAATGCATATATACATGGGGACTGGATGTAAAAAAACACACAAGTGTTCATTCCATTATCCTCAATATAAAAGACTAAAAATGTTTTTTTTTTTTATAAATCAAATTTCTGCCCAGTTTCCGAAACAGCAGCTGCCTCCTGTGCTGTTTTGGAGGTCATTGTCGAACACAACGGACACAGGGAATATACAGTCAGTCCTCTTCCGCCCTTTTCCCCCTGGTCACCACTGACCTTGTCGTGCCCTTTGACGTCGCAATCGTCCTGGTGGCATTGGGGACAATGTCTCCCGTCAGGAACACCAGGATGCTCTGGGTCATGAAGGTCAACTGATTGGTGAAAGAGCTGACACTGATGTAGAAGGGAAGGGGCCGGGTATTTTGGCCTGAAAAGCACCATGTCACCAAATTTTTTTTTTTTTTTTTTAATATACATATTCTTCCCCTTTCCCCCCCCCCCCCCCCCAAAAAAAAAATGTATAGTTTGTGATCTGACACTGTATTTTAGTGGTTAGGGCGTTGGACTCGTAATCTAAAGGTTGCGGGTTTGATCCCAGCTTTCGGCTATGGCGTTGTGCCCTTGGAAAAGGCACTTTACGGCATATTTTCTCACCCCACCCAGGTGTGAAAGGGGTACCAACCTTGTGTTGGGAGTTAACCCTGCGATAGACTGGCGTCCTATCCAGGGGGGGAGTCTATGACTCTCAGTCACTTAATGCCACAGAAACCGGGATAAGCACCGGCCTGATGAGCCTTAGGCTCGGGACAGACTTTTAACTTTGTGATCTGACAAGTAATATAGCCGAGTAGTCAAAGACAGTTTGGGCTGCAATCCTTTTGGGTTTGTGAAGTCAGGGGTTTGAATCCCAACAGTGGAAGAAGTGAGGATTCTTGTACAATCTCCCAAGTCAACTTAAAAAGTGCAGACCTGATAGCTCAGTGGTCAGTCAGAGCGCTTGCTTTCCCTACGTCAAGTTAAGCAGTGTCAAGCGTGGTCACCGGTTGGTTGGGTGACCGTTTGCGCGCCTTGGCTTCAGTACAGTCCCCCAGTTCATCCAGTTGTAAATGGGTACCTGCCCTCTTTCGGGACAGGGAAAGTAAAGCGGCGAGGGAGAGGAGATGGGCGCCACCCTCAACATGCTGGCCCCTTAGAGAAGCAAAGGTCTCTAATGCCTCGCTCTCTCAACGACCACATAGGTTGTGGGACACCTTTACCTTTTTTATTTTTATTTTTTAATACACCCATGCAGAAGATCAAAGTATGTGTGTCTCACTGTCTGTATGGCAAGGCACTTGAAAACAGTCACGAACACACACACAAGCTTTACTTCCACTGTGTACATCACATGCATGCAACCTCGGGATGATTCCTAACTGGGATGAGTGGTGAGACAGAGTGCATGTTCTGGGCGACCCCGAGATGTTGAAGCTGGAGAATGTGCAACAACAACAATAACAACAACAACAAAAAAGAAGCACACATATGGTTAGAATGTATCTTTGTTTTTAACACCATTTTTTTTTTATTATTTTAAATCAATTCAACATTCACGATACAGCAATAAGTTCAACATATCTTTCTTCTTGATCCAGTTAGACTGTATGCTTTACATGACTGCTAGCCTTAATAAATATAATACATCACTTCTTGCTATTTCTAACTTTTTTCACCCCTTCTACCATGCAGGAGGGAATCATTACTACTGCTTGCTGTTTCTCCTGGGAGTTTTTTTTCTTTCTATGATTTCACATAACTTTTTTTTTTTATAATAAATTTGCAAATACACAGATGATATATGATATCAATAACCCGGGTAACAGTTTCATTCAAAGACATAAAAACATGCATGCATGCAAGTGTCACACACACACACACACACACACAACACACTTACTCACTCCCTAATCCAACACACACACACACACACACACACACACACACACTAACTCCCAATTCAACACACACACACACATACTCCATATCACCGATCACACACACACACACACACACGCACAATCTGCACCATGCACACACACACACACAACAACACATGAACATACTTGCGCACCAACATTAAATTTCCCATGTTCCGTCTTTTCGTAAGAGAAGGCCATTGTGTGCCGGTGGGAACAGATGACAAGATTTACAAAACTGCATACACACGGGGACTAGATGTAGTAAAAAAGCACATGAGTGCTTATTCCATTATTCTCAATATAAAAAAAAAATAAAAAATAACACACACACACACAAACCACAAAACCACCAACAAAACAAAAAAAAACCAAACCCAACAACAGAACACACAAGAGATCGACAAGAGAAAGAAAGAAAGAAAGAAAGAAACAAGCAGGCAGGCTAACATGCAGAAGAAAAAACATACTAAGAGCTTGGGCATTGTCCGGGCTGACAGTGACTTTGAACAATTCGCAATGCGGACTGTGCAGAAAGCAATACAGCATGTGATTCACCTGAAAGAAAAACCAACCAAAAAAAAAAAAAAAAAAAAAAAAAAAAAAAAAAAAAAAAAAAAAAAAAAAAAAAATTAAAAAGAGAGAGAGAGAGAGAGAGAGAGAGAGAGAGAGAGAGAGAGAGAGAGAGAGAGAGAGAGAGAGAGAGAGAGAGAGAGAGAGGAGGGAGAGAGAGAGAGGGGGGGAGATGCATAGCATTCGTTACATACTTGTGTGCATGCATTGAAATCATGCAGACATTTTTTTTTTTTTTTTTTTTAAATGGAGACACATGCACGCGTGTGTGTGTGCGTGCGCACACACACAAATACGATTCTTTTACATGCATGCACATGCACTCCTGTAAAGAATATATGATTAAAAAAGAACAAACAAAACAAAAAACCTAAGACAGGACTTACAAAAACTCTTTGAGGGAAGGACGAAGGGATTTAACTCTTTTGCCACCAAGTTTCTGACTGAAACAGTTTCTTCAGCACTAAGTTTGTTTTCAGTGCTGTCTCTGATTTCTTGGCATTCAGTCTGTGTCAGAATAACACTGTCCAATGTTCCACATAAAACTGGGTCAGGGATGAAGGACGATAGATCTGCTTTCAATGTGCACAACAAAAATTGACAAAACTGCATACACACGGGGACTGCATGTAAAAAACAAAAAAAAAAAAAAGCACATGAGTGCTTATTCCATTATCTTTGAACTAAAAGAATAAAAGAAAATAAAATTTTAAAAAATATGAAATACTAAAAATGTGCCAGAGACATGCCAATGAAACATCCCTGTGTGACATCAGGGCAGATGTACCAATAACGATGATACAATAAAAAAATATATTAAAAACTCTGATGCAAACTTCCTCCAAAAGAAAGCAGCAGTAGAAACTCATGCACATGCGTCAGGACTTTCAACATCAAGTTGCAGTACAATAAACATTTATGAAAAGAATTTTTTTTTTTTTTCATTAAAATGTCCACATTTCAAAACAGAAAAGAAGCAGGAGTGAGGGGTGGGGGTGGGGGGGGAGGAACCACACACAAAAAAAGGAAAACAAAAATAATTTTTCATCAGACAAAAAGTAAACAAAAAAAAAAAACAAAAAAAAAAGATCAAGACACAATAAACCTCAAAAGAAGAAAAATAAAGGACACCAACTACAACAACATCATCAACAAAAGCAGAAGAAAAACAGCTGATATTCTGTACAATCACACCCCAACCCCATCCCAAGCCCCACCCCAAAAACCCCAACAAACAACAAACCAACAACAAAAACCCCTAACAAAACAAAAACACCCCCCCCCCCTACCCCTTACCAAACAACACCAAACAACACCAAACAAAAAACAACCCAAGACATGTTTGACAGACGCACAAGATAACGCATTTTCATTCCGAGCGACAGACAGACATGACAGATAAAGAGAAAAAGAGACAAGAATCTGACAACACAACATACCCCCTTTTCCCCAACAAAACAAAAACCAAGAAAAACCCCCCCCCCCCTCCCCAAACAAACCAACCAACCAAAACCCTTTTCCCCCCCAAACAACCCCCCCCCACACCCCCCCCCCCACGCCCCACACCACTTCCTCCTCCCCAAACATCAACAACAACAACACACAAAAAAACTCACATCGTGGACATCGGCCTGAAGCAGGGCCAACTGCTTGGCGTCAGGGTCCGCCTGTGGCCGCCCAGAAGAGGTAGCGGGCCAGAGCCGTGGCCAGCTGGCTGATGCGCTTTGCCTGGACAGTGGTGAACTCGTATTTCTGCGTCTTGTTCAGGCTGCTGGGGTAGTCCGCCTTGATGTTTGACGGCACGTCAAGGTAACTGTTGTAAAACCTGTTTGCGACAAAAAAAGAAAAAAGAAAAAGAGGTTAGTGACAAAATCGTTAACCTCACTGGAGTTGCAGGGGGACAGGGGTAGCCTTAGTGGTAGGTAAACACATTGCGCTCGCAATCTGACGACCCTGGTTCGAATCCCGTTTGAGGGGTTGTTTTTCCCCTGGAGTTTAACATCAGTGATGATGATGTGTGTGATGAGTGATTGACGTTTGACGGCATGTCAAGATAGCTGTTGTAAAACCTGTTTGCGACAAAAAAAGCTAAGGATGGTGGCAGGATGGTTTAAAAGACGTTCGCCTGCCGACAAGTAAACCTGTGAGTTTCTGGGTTCGCACCCAGCCTCGCCCTTTCTTCCCAGTTTGATGGAAAAAATCGAACTGAATGTCAAAGTCATTCAAGTCATTCGGATGAGACTATAAACCGAGGCCCGTGTGTGAATGTACGCAGAGCATCTTGCGCATGCGTTAAAACCTGTTTCCGCCTTTTGGAAGAGCAGGCCATCGTGTGCCGGTAGGAGCTGATTTAACAAAATTATAAAAAAAAAACCAGCATGCACACAGGTGTCGTGTTTAGACACCATCCCTGAGAAAAAAAAAAAAAAAAGGGTAGCGCTGCACATGTGGCGATGTGTTCTCCCCGGGAGAGAGGGAGCCCGAATTTCACGCAGAGAAATCTGCTGTGACATAAAGTGGTATAAAATAAAAATAATAAAATAAAAAAAAAACCCAAAACAAAAAAAAACAAAAAAAACCCCCCAACAACAACAAAAAGGTTAGCGACAAAATCGTTAACTCACTGGACCTGCAGGGGGACAGGGGTAGCCTAGTGGTGGTAAAAACATTGCGCTCGCAATCTGACGACCCGGGTTCGAATCCCTTCGAGGGGTTGTTTTTCTCCTGGAGTTTTAACATCAGTGCTGACTCCACTCTCCCCAAAAAAGTCCTTCAGTTGAGACTGTAAACCAAGCCCCGT
>CM060346.1:28007190-28014690 GCA_030674155.1 Stramonita haemastoma
AAATAAACACACATACACTAACATATATACACACACACACACACACAATACTCCCCGCCCGCATACTCCCCGCCCCCCCCCACACACACTCACACTCTCCCCAAAAGTCCTTCAGGTGAGACTATAAACCGAGGCCCCTTGTGCGAACGCACGCAGAACATCTTGCGCACGTGTTAAATCCTGTTCCGCTTTTTGTAAGAGTAGGCCATCATGTGCCAGTGGGAACAGATGACACGATTTACAAAATCTGCATACACACGGGGACTGGATGTAAAAAAACACATGAGTACTTATCCCATTATCCTTGATATAAAAATAAATAAATAAATAAACACACTAGCATACACACACACACACACACACAACACACACACAACACACACACACACACACACACACTCATTAACACTAACACACACATACAAAACGGCATACACACGAGGATTGGATGTAAAGAAACAACAACACACGAGTGCTTATTCCATTATCCTCGATATAAAAGAATAAAATAAAATAAAAATAAAAATAAACACACACACACACAAACACACACACACACACATGCTCCCCCCCCCTCCCCCAACATCCCCCCCCACCCCCACCACTCCCCCCCCCTCCCCCCCACACACACCCCTACACACCCTGACACCCCCCCTTTTCCAACCAACCAGCGCCACACTTTAACTCTACTCTAACTCTTAACTCTACAAACCTACCCGGGTGGCCACCACGACGACCGACCTCTCCCGCCGCGGTCTGGTCGCTGGGGACGGCTTTCAGGGTGGCCACCACGTTCTTGTCGCCCAGCGGCTGGCAGAAGATGGTGTCGAGGATGAAGACCTTCTGGCCCATGATGGCGTTCTTGCGCATGCAGGTGGGGGTGTCCTTGGCGGCGTCCATGCCCGCCATCAGCTCCATGGCGCACAGGGGGTGGGACCGGGCGCGGCCGTGGAGGGGCTGGTTGAACTTCTCCCAGCACTGGCCCCCCCATTCCACACACAACACACAACAGCAGCAGTTAGGTGGGTTTTTTTTTTTTTTTTGGGGGGGGGGGGTTGTTTTTAAATTTAAAAAAAATTTATTTATCTTTTTTTTCTTTCTTTGCAGTTAATTTTTTTGGTGTATTTCGTACCACTTTATGTCACAGCAGATTTCTTTCTCTACGTGAAATTCCGGCTGCTCTCTCTCTCTCTCCCTGGGGCCGCCGCTGTAGTCTAGTGGTTAGGGCGTTGGACTCCTAATCTAAAGGTTGCGGGTTCGATCCAGCTTTCGGCTATGGCGTTGTGCCCTTGGAAAAGGCACTTTAGGGCTATTTTCTCACCCCACCCAGGTGTAAAAGGGGTACCAACCTTGTGTTGGGGGTTAACCCTGCGATAGACTGGCATCCTATCCACGGGGGAGTCTATGACTCTCAGTCGCTTAACGCCACAGAAACTGGGATAAGCACCGGCCTGATGAGCCTTAGGCTTGGGACAGACTTTTAAGCTACTGAGAGTCATAGACTCCCCCCTGGATAGGACGCCAGTCTATCGCAGGGTTAACCCCCAACACAAGGTTGGTACCCCTTTTACACCTGGGTGGGTGAGAAAATAGCCGTAAAGTGCCTTTTCCAAGGGCACAACGCCATAGCCCGAAAGCTGGGATTGAACCCGCAACCTTTAGATTACGAGTCCAACGCCCTAACCACTAGACTACAGTGGCAGCTAACAGCAGTTAGGTGGGGGCTTTTTTGGTCTTTTAAAAAAAAAAAAAAAAAAAAAAAAATCTATTTTTTTTAGCAGTTATTTTTTTTTGTATTTTGTACCCCTTTATGTCACAGCAGATTTCTCTACATGAAATTCAGGGCTGCTCTCTCTCTCTCCCTGGGGAGAGCGCATTGCCACAAGTGCAGCGCCTACCCTTTTTTTTTTTTTTCTTTTTCCTGTATGCAACTGTATTTGTTTCCCTATCCTTACATGAGTTAGTAATTCTTCTCGGTTTTTTTTGTCTTCAATTTTTTTATATTTCATTTTGTACCCCTTTATGTCACACCAGATTTCTCTACGTGAAATTCAGGCTGCTCTCTCTTTCCCTGGGGAGAGCGCGTCGCCACAAGTGCAGCGCCTACCCATTATTTTTTTTTTCTTTTTCCTGTATGCAACTGTATTTGTTTCCCTATCCCTACATGAGTTAGTAAATTCTTCTTGTTTTTTTTTTGTCTTTAAATTTTTTTTTTTTCTCGTTCCTTGGTCAGAGTACAGTGAGATTTCGTGAAAAGCTACCGTTTTCTCCCCCCCCCCTGTTAATTTAACTCTTTCAGTATGTACGGCAAGCCTAGTTTTCCGGCTCAGCTTTCTGCTACCTTCAGTCCTGTAAGAAGGAAAAACCGGCACAACCAAATTTTCCTTCAACTCCTGGGTTTCTGAGGTGCAGAAGAGTGCAAAATGGGTACCTAGGTAAATTTCACACAACACACACACACAAAGCTTATAAACATTCTCAGGGAAAGGAGAAACAGTGGTTTGCCGTAACAAAACTATTTTCCAGAGTCCGTTGAAGCAGTTACCCGCATGACAGATCACTGTAAGCAAACCTCCTCTGGCACTGTTATCATCAGAAAATTGGCTGACAGGACTGAAGGGGAGAGCGCCAGGGCAGAAATTCAGGATAGGGGAAGTAACTGTCAGCAGATATTCAGCACTGCAAGGGTTAAGGTAGCCGCGTTCCTGACTGTAGGGATGATGCTAAAACATGACAGCGGTAAGCGTGTAGTTTTCAAATTTGTCGTGCAATGCTTCAATGACATGCAATGGCCTACTCTTCTGAAAGGCAGAAATATTAACACGTGCATAGGATGCTCCGTGTGCATTTGTACATGGATGCTGGTTTAAAGTCTCATCTGAAAGACTTTACGGGAAATGTACTTTGGATGGACCGATGTTAACTCCTGGAGGGAAAAATCTGCTTGAATCTGAGTCTCAGGATGTGACATAGCTAATCTGGGTATGGCTGTGGCAGGGAGATTGAAATGAGAGGGTGGGAACACAGCAGGGACAGGAGCGTCACACAGAAGATGAGGCAGCAACCCCCCCCCCCAAAAAAAAAAAACCCAACCCATTCCACCTTTGGAAGAGTAAGCCATTGTGTGCCAGTAGGAACGGATCATGACATTTTAAAAATGTATGCACGCTGGTTTTTGTGTTTAAATATCATCCCTTTTGTTGGAAACTTGGAATGTGGTGACCTTAGTCATGGGTCAACAGTCACATACACAAATTATTACCATTGGTGAACCTTGGAGCTCAAGCCAAAGAACAACAACCCCCCCTCCCCCCCCGCCCCTTAAAAAAAAACCCACCTGAAAAACAACCCCATCACGCCCCCCCCCCCCCCCCCCCCCCCCCCCCCACCCTCAAGGTTGACAAACGCAACTGTATTGTCTCCACTCTGTCTGTAGCTCAACAAGCAGCAGACAGCAGCAGCAGCACAACTCACCTTTTCCACGATGGTTTTGATGTCCTCCTTGGCGGTGATCAAGAAGATGGGGATCCCCAGGTCTTGGAAGAGCAGGCCATCCCCGGCCAGGTTCCACTTCACCTTGCTGCAGTCCTTGAGGTCCGTGCCCCCGTACAGGCCTGCAGGGGCACACAGAGAGCCCAGCGGTTAGATCCTCCATTTTCTGGGGGAAGGGGGATGGATGGATACCAGCATAGTGGTTGGAGCATGGTGTCATGGTTTCGCAGCCCGGGATCGAGCCTGGGTTCGGAGTCATCACCGAGACACCCCTCCCTGTTCAAGGGGATTTTTTTCCCCTCGGAGTTAACATTGGTGCTGATTCCACTGCCTCTTAAGTTCTTCAGATAAGACTATAAACCCAAACTCCACATGTGGATGCAGTCAGAACAGCTTGCGCACATGTTGAAACCTGTTCTGCTTTTCATACAAATTGGCCATTGTGTGCCAGTGAGTACAGACCAAAAATAAAAATACACATGCACACTGGTGTTGTGCTTAGACATCATCCCCGAAGTCAAACTGCAGTTACCTTAATGGTGGGCAAAAACAGAAGCACACACAAAAATCACAATTATCAATCCCAGCCAATCGGTTCGGACTAGGGTTAAAAGAGGTTTGGGCACCACTCCACTGAATGTCCTTTAGAGGAGTCATAGACTTGAGATCCTGTGAGCAGCGGCTGCCATGAGGCCACAAACCCAACACAGCCTGCACTGCTGCTGGGTAACTTCACTAGTTTTCCAGTAGTACCTTTTCTGATCAAACATTTCAATGGCACCACCTATGGGCCCTTTACTGAACTGAGTTGCCAAGATTTTTTCGTATGTTTGGTCAAGTCTTTCTTGATAATGCACTTGTAAATGGATTTTTTGTGTGTGTGGACAGTAAGGTGTTGTATATATTGGTAAAAATCATCTACTGCTCACTGTGATTTCATTACAGCCTGATTCTGAGAACCATCTATTGCTTAGTTCAATTTCTCAAAAAAAAAACCCAACTTACGGCCTGCCACTAAAAATCGTCTATCGGTTACTGCTATTTTCTCAGATAAACAGAAATGTATAGCCTGACACGAAATCATCTACCAATCACTGCAATTTCTTGGACAAACACAAACATACAGTTTGACACCAAAAATCATCTACCAATCACTGCAATTTCTTGGACAAACAGAAACATACAGTTGGACACTAAAAATCACTACCAATCACTACAATTTCTTGGACAAACAGAAAACATACAGTTGGACACTAAAAATCATCTACCAATCACTACAATTTCTTGGACAAACAGAAACATACAGTTGGACACTAAAATCATCTACCGCCCACTGCCATTTCTCAGAAAAGCAGAAAGGAAAAGCTGGACACTAAAAATCACCTGGTCAGCCCCCTGACTTACCGGAGCCACTGTTGGACAAGATTTGTCCGCCGAGAAGCCATCTTTCTTGACCCTAGCTGTCAGGTCAACGCTGAGGACGGTAATGCCAGTGACACCGATCCGAATGTGCCAGTCTTCGCACGTTGGCTCTGCAATTGAACACCAAAAAAAATTAAAACCAGGAAGTGATGCTGAAACAATTTCAAATCCATTTTTTCCTGATGACTCTTTCATTCAGCTGATTCAGAATTGCCTCTTCTCATGTTTTCTTTTTTCTTTTCTCTTTTTTTTTGTTCTTTTATTTTGAAGGTAATAGAATAAACATTTATGTGCTTCTTTACATCCAGTTCCTGTGTGCATGCAATTTTGTAAATTCTGTTGTCCCTACCTACCGGCATGAACGGCCCACAGTAGTCATTTACCCCCACTTTCTGCTGCTCCCAGATAATGGTACTTGAGCCCTGATGATCTCATTACAGTGGAGAAAAGCGACCACACGGATTCTGATTTCCAACTTTTCAGTGCTTTGTGATATGTTTGCGGAATTCTTCAGTGCTATATTCAGGTGTATTCAATGCAGAGTTCTCTTGTTGTTGTGGAGAAGTAAATTTGAATCAATTTGTTCGATCTGTGTATAGGAGTTATAACAAAAAATAACAGCTGGATTGGATGTTCATGTCAGGTTGCTCTTCTTTGTTTAGTATTGAGAGTGGTAACTTGCGCTGCACGCAAAAAACAGGAAGACTTTTTCAAACAACTGCTCACAATGTCGGTCAGCTTGGATTGCAAGCAGACTGAAGGATTCAACTTCTCCACAAAATAATGTTTTGACAACAACAACAACAAACAAAAAGCAGCTAGTCGGTTGCTTTCAGACTATAACAAAGAAAGATTTTATTCTGATCTTAGGAGAAACTATACACTGGAAATGACCTCTACTTTTCAGCTTTACCATTATGCAGCTTAGAGCCTCTCCCTCCCCCCCCCCCCCCCCCCCCCCCCCTCTCTCCTCCCTCTCTCTCTCTCTCTGTGCATTCCTTGGTTAGAGTTACTATGTTCACCAATGGTGAAATTTCACTGATGCCTTCTGATTTCAGGGATGATGTCTAAAACATGACACCAAAGTACACACATGAAAAAAATTGTTTACCATCTGTTCCTACCAGCACGCAATGGCCTACTCTTCCCAAAAGGCAGAACTGGATTTATGATGCGAACAAGATGTTTTTCAAGCGTTCGTACACAGGACCTCGGTCAGTTAGTTTCATTCTGTGGACTTTGCAGGAATGGAGTTGGTACCAATGTTAACTCCACAGAAGAAAAAATCCCCCAAGATGAGTTGTCTTTGTGGTGGCTGGAGCCAGTGCCATCAGATAATTCATGAGCTCAACACTCTAACCACTACTAGGCTATCCTGCACACAGCCCACAAATCCAACATCACTCAGTCCAGACTGCTGCCTTTAGCACACCCCTTCCATTTACCTAGTCCAAGTAAGGTCAGTTCCTGCTATAATTAGCACCAGCTGGCCCTCATCTGGGCTGGGATGGGAGGAAATAATTAGCTGTGGAGAGGAGCTGAAAGTGGGAGGAAACTGACTGCTGTGTGCATGTATCCCCCACCTTCCCAAGTTTTGTATCTGAATGTGGCTGATAAATCAATCTCTAATCTTTTTTTTTTTTTTTTGGTGGAGATGTTGGCAGTGTGGCTTTTTTTAACAGCCACGTGCCTGATAACTTGGAAAACGCAGGTGGCCTAGTTCCTTGGCTTTGTGCAAACCAAGTGCTGGTGCAGAACATCTTGCGCACATGTTAAATCCTGTTCCGCTTTTCGTAAGAGTAGGCCATTGTGTGCCGGTGGAAACAGATAACAAGATGTACAAAACTGCAAACACACGGGGACTGGATGAAAAAAAGCACATGAGTGCTTATTCCATTATCCTCAATATAAAAGGAATCAACAAAAAAGAATTTAACAAATAGCAAGACTTACGAGGTGAAGTTGATGGAGTCCAGCACAGCCACGTAGGGCCCAGTGGTTCCCTCCTTCAGCACGTAGTTCCAGTCCTCCTTGGTCTTCAGGTAGTGCACCACGCCCGTGTTGCCTCCATTCGCCGCTACGCCATCCATCATGCACAATCAAATCTTTTTTTGTTTGTTTGTTTGTTCTGGTGGTAATCTTAAGGTGAGACACACGTGTATAAGTAAGTACGCACAAGATCATGTGTATCAAAGGTCTTAGAAAACCATGTTAGTGTTCTTTGGGTTATGGAAACACAAACCTACCTGCCCAGCGTGCACCCTGTACTTGGAAAGGGATGGGCTCCGCCAGGTTCATCTTGCCCAAGAGTCCAGTGCAGTGCCCCAAAGGGGTCCTCAAATTCAGGGAGAGAAGACAGGATGAGAAGAATTTCTCTTTTAAAATAACTCTCTCTCTGTTTCTGCCTTGCTCCTTTCCTTCCTGTCACCTCCTTCTTGTCTATTTCATGCCTTCTTGGTCCATTCTCTTGCATTTTTTTTCCCCCAGAAAGACTTAAAAAACAAAACAATTCTCTCCCATGCTGAAGTCAGATGTGCTGGGCCTGATTTGTCAGGCACTTAAAACGACAAAATTTTTGCTTAAATA
>CM060346.1:28024690-28027190 GCA_030674155.1 Stramonita haemastoma
CTCCCTGAAATTTACCCATAAACGATGACCTATTATCTGAGAGAGCTGTGGCTTCAAACAGGGATAATGATAGATAAGCAGCTGAAATGGCGGACAGGGCACAGGAAGTGGGACAAGACTTACATTCATTAAAGCAGATGAGGACACCAGGAGCCGTTATTAGTTGTACAGTGGTGAGTTGGACAAAAACAGACATATGTGTTTGTTTGGTGTTTGTAGTGTGTGTGTGTGGTTGTGAAAGAATGTGTGTGTGTGTTGTGTGTGTGTGTGTGTGTGTGTGTGTGTGTGTGTGTGTGTGTGTGTGTGTGTTGTGTGTGTGTGTGTGTGTGTGTGCGTGTGCGTCGTGTGTGTGTGTGTGTGTGTGTGTGTGTGTGTGGTGTGTGTGTGTGTGTGTGTGTGTGTGTGTGTTGTGTTCTGTGTGTGTGTGTGTGTGTGTGTGTGTGTGTGTGTGTGTGTGTGTGTGTGTGTGTGTGTGTGTGTGTGTGTGTGTGTGTGTGTGTTGTGTGTGTGTGTGTGCTGTGTGTTTGTGTGTGTGTGTGTGCTGTGTTCATGTGTGTGTGTGTGTGTGTGTGTGTGTGTGTGTGTGTGTGTGTGTGTGTGTGTGTGTGTGTGTGTGTGTGTGTGGGGTGTCGTGTGTTGTGTGTGTGTGTGTGTGTGTGTGTGTGTGTGTGTGTGTGTGTGTGTGGTGTGTGTGTGTCTCATGTTCATGTGTGTGTGTGTGTGTGTGTGTGTGTGTGTGTGTGTGTGTGTGTGTGTGTGTGTGTGTGTGTGTGTGTGTGTGTGTGTAGTGTGTAGTGTGTACTATTTGGTTCTTGTCCCAGACAGAGCACAAAGTCGACTAAGAAATCAAGTTCGGTTCCTTTCCTTTTGAAGAAACATTTTTTGGACAATGTTCACAGTCCAGTCTCCACACATCAGTTCCACAACGTTAAGAGATGTAACTTCCGACTTCAAAAGAACTCTTTGGGGGGATGGAATAGCCTAGTGGTTAGAAGTTTGAGCTCGGGTTCTGATGGTGCGGGGATTCAAGCCTTCATTAAGATCCTTGCTCAAATGGATTTTTTTCCTGGAGTTAATACCAGTACTGGTTCCACTCCGCTGAAAGTCCTTCTGATGAGACCATAAACCAAGATCCCGGTTGGGAACATTGACACATGTAGAACGACTTGTGCACACATGAAAACCCGATCCATCTTTCATACAGGTAGCCATTACGTGCTGGTAAATGAATGACGATTAAATATGTAAAACACAACGACAATAACAATGCATGCACCCTGGTGTTCTGTTTATCAGCCCCCCCCCCCCCCCCCCTTTTGTTTTTAACTGAGTTATTTATTATTGTTCTATAACTTTTGTTTTATTACATTATTAAATTTTCGTTGTGTTTGTAGCAGTTTTATTTTGTGCTTGGCTTATTCATTGTAGCATCTGGAAAAAAAAAAGACTGATTTTCAACACACACACACACACACACACACACACACACACACACACACACACACACACACACACACACACACACACACACACACACACACACACACACACACACACACACACACACTGTCACCCCTCCATCATTCATTCAGGCAGTCAACACTATAGGCCTACTAGCTAAAACATCCTTTTTCCACAGATTATTCTGAACCCCCTCCCCCCACCCCCACATCCCCCAATTCAACAAAATAAGATATGAGTTACAACATAAGGACAATTTTCCTCTCTTTTTTTTTTTTTCAATACTCCGTGATCACGTTTGACATAATTTTTATATTGCCCGGATTGTAACATTCTTCTCTCTCCCATTCTCTTCTGTCGAAATACCCTTGAATGCCGCTGTCTACCATTATGAATCATCATCTGTCAAAAGATAAAAGGCGTTAACTTTTTCTTTTATATATATATATATATCTTAAGGGCACTGAAAATCTGAGGCAGTAAGTCTTGCCTAAGCTGAACTTGGCGGAGCCCATCCCTCTCAGACTGCATGCTAGGTATAATGGTGTCACCCATACCAGTGGCTGTCCTTTGCCTACTGTTCTTTTTTCTTATTTTTTAAAATTAATTTTATCCATTTTATTCTTTTATATCGAGGATAACGGGAAAAGCACTCTTGTGCTTTTTTATATATATATTTTTTTACATCCAGTCCCCGTGTGTATGCAGTTTCGTAAATGTCATCTGTTCCCACCGGTACACGATGGCCTACTCTACGAAAAGCGGAACAGGATTTAGCGTGTGCGCAAGATGTTCTGCGTGCGTTCACACACGGGACCTCGTTTATAGTCTCATCCGAAGGACTTTTGGGAGAGAGGAGTCAGCACTGATGTTAACTCCAGAAGAAAAATCTCCTCTACCGGGAATCGAACCCCTCTCTCTTGTACATGTTGTAAAACGTAATGTGTGCGTCGACACTTTGGACCTCAGGTCTTTTAGAGTCTTATTTCAAAGTATTCAAACTGTATTGAAGTGGATTAATTTGTTGCCAGTGGTGTGT
>CM060346.1:28032190-28033999 GCA_030674155.1 Stramonita haemastoma
GATTATGTATAATGTAATATACCTTATCATGTTGGTATAATCAAGTGTCATTTTGGCACCTAAAGTTTGTCAGCAGTTAGAACTGAACCATAATTATCTTCAAATATAAACACCGCACTGCTGGGCCTGACTGTCAGGCTTAATGGCAGCGCACAATGCATTAATTTTCCCCTCCTATGACAGACAGCAACAGTTGCTTAATGGCAGCACGATGAAATAATTTTTTCACTCAAGTGACAGACAGCAACAGTTGCTGTCTGAACATTTGAAGAAGTATAAGTTTTAAACACTAAGCTGCTGTACTATAGCCATTTTGAAAAACAACAACAACAACAAAAAAAAACAACTCCAAAGGGATGGACTACTTTGACTTTCCCAAACATGTCAATACCAGCTGCCATGTCTGTCATCAGCAACCCAAACCAGCCTGAGGGTTCCTTTACTGGGGTTCTGCACAGTAGGCGAGGCTGCAGGCGCCAGGATGCTCCAGATGATAGACAAAAAAATCCCCACAGTTGCGTACGGTAGCGGGAGACTCCCATTCGCAGCAATCGCCCACCCAGTTTGCGCATGTCCGTGCTCTGACCTCTTGACCCACTTCCGGCAGAGAGTGACCTTGTAGGTCGAGCCACAGAGGGGCGTGAGTTTGGCAGTGGTAGTCCTGGGAAGACAAAAAAAAAAAGATATAAGATGTCATGATTTAATGAAATGTTTCTTCAGGGGAAAAAAGCATGGTGTAATAGAAATACTGTGATGAAGGAGGGAGTGAGTGACCCATAGTGTGTTCTAAAGAAAATAAAAAAGGATTTCAGATGTCATAGCTTTAAAGAGATGTTTCTTCAGAAAAAAGCATGGCTTACAATAGGTACAATTATAGAAATAATGTGAGGAAGAAACCAGTGGTTTCGAGCATGCTCCAAAGATACTACATCACGCAATTTCATTTGACAGTTGGTATACATATATATATACCAGTTATTTTGAAAATTAGGTGGTGCTTTTATGTTCACTTCCTATTGGTAAATTCCAAATGCCATTGTGATCATTAGCTCTGCTACAGGCCAGGGGGTTGGGGGGGAGGAGGGGGTGAGGATAGTGTAATGGTAAGAGTGCTGTGCTTACAATCTGGCCTCTCAAGTTTGAACCAGTATTAAAGCATTTGTTCAAGGAGATTTTTCTCCAGGAGTTAACACAGGTACGACATCCTTACCCCTCTGAAAGTTCTTCAAACAAAACTTAACCCTTGTCCCATTTGAGAATGCATGCAGAACATCTTGTGCACATATTAAAACCCATTCCTCCTTTTGGAAGAACAGGCTATTATGTGACAATAGAAATGGATCACAATTTTTAAAAAGAAAAACACATGCAAACTAGTGCCACCCCTCCCCCCCCCCCCCCCCACACACACACACATGCACAGGACCTTAGTTTTTATAAGTCTCATTCATAGGACTTCCCTGTGGGAATGCCTGGGGCTTGTCAGTATAAATAGCATCTCTCCCTTCTGGACAATTTGTGATAGGAATCCTCTTTTCGTTTCGAAAAGCAGAACAGGATTTAATTGTACACAAGATGTTCTGTATCTGGTCACAACAATAGCACAACCTATTTTAAACTGATTTTCCTGTTTGTATGTGTAGTTTCCCCACCGAAAATGTCTCTTTATTACATGATTTTGCCAGGCGAAAAAAGGAATCCTCTTTTCTATCCCTCTCTTTGCTTCTGCCTTGTTCCTTTTCTTCCTGTCATCTCTTTCTTGTCTATTTTCTGCCTTCATGATCCATTCATGATCCAGAAAACTTCATA
>CM060346.1:28036599-28056599 GCA_030674155.1 Stramonita haemastoma
GCTAGATAAATGATAATATCATAACCCAGAAGTTGCTGTAGCCTTACCCATTCCACCACCTACCTCCCTAACCATTGTCCAGTTGGTCACTGATGATGACCAGAGGCTCAGCCAGATTGTGCTGTAATGTGTTACAGAGGTGAAAGGCGAAACTTGTATAATAGGAGGATTGTGCTGTAAACGTATTACAGAGGTTACAGGCGACTTGTATAATAGAGGAGTTGATGCCAAAAGCTAGGCCTAGCCTATATGCACTACTGTACTGGGCCAGTCCATTTTGAGTAGAATGGACCCAACCCCTTAGTAGGGGAAGTGTGTGTGGTGTGTGTGTGTGTGTGTGTGTGTGTGTGTGTTGTTGTGTGTGTGTGTGTGTGTGTGTGTGTGTGTGTAGAGGGGAGGGGGGGGGCTTAGAGAAGAGAGAGAGGAGAGAGAGAGAGAGAGAGAGAGAGAGAGAGAGAGAGAGAGAGAGAGAGAGAGAGAGAGAGAGAGAGAGAGAGAGAGAGAGAGGAGGGGGAGCAAAAATGGACAAGGGAGAGAGAGAGAGAGAGAGAGAGAAGAGAGAGAGAGAGAGAGAGAGAGAGAGAGAGAGAGAGAGAGAGAGAGAGAGAGAGAGAGTAGGAGCAGAACAAGTAGGGACAGTACAGAGGGAGAGAGAGAGGAAAGGGGAGGGATGAAGAGAGAGGGGGAGGGAAGGCAAGGGAAAGGAGGGAGGGAAAGAGAAGGGAGGTAGGCATATGTAGCCTGCTGCACACACACACACACACACACACACACACACACACACACACACACACACACACACACACACACACACACAGGTCTACAGAGTCTTTCTGAGACTATAAACCCAGGCCCTGTGTGCCAAGGTGCTCTCTCTCTGGCTCTCTCTCTCTCTCTCTCTCTCTCTCTCTCTCTCTCTCTCTCTCTCTCTCTCTCTCTCTCCCTCTCTCTCTCTCTCTCTTATTTATTTTTATTTATTTTATTCTTTTATATCGAGGATAATGGAATAAGCACTCATGTGCTTTTTTTTTTTTATCCAGCCCCGTGTGTATGCAGTTTTGTCAATCTTGTCATCTGTTCCCACCGGCACACAATGGCATACTCTTACAAAAAGCAGTACAGGATTTAACGTGTGCGCAAGATGTTCTGTGTGCGTTCGAACACAGGGCCTAGGTTTACAGTCTCATCGGTAGGACTTTTGGAGAGAGTGGAGTCAGCACTGATGTTAACTCCAGGGGAAAAATCCCCTCCAAGGGAATCGAACTTGGTCGTCAAATTGCGAGCACAATGTTCTGACCACTAGGCTATGAGATATTGAGGATTGGATGCAGCAGCAACACACAGTGCATCTATTTGCTTTGAAGCAATTTTTAGGAGTAGATAGATGAGCACCAAATGATTTTGTCTACAGGGAAACAAATAGATATCCTCTTACAATTAGTTCTGCTGTAAGATGTAATAGGTATGGGTTTAAAATTTGGAACATGGCAGAGCATAGACTACCATTGAAATCTTGTTATAGGATGCCTTGCGATTTAGATGAAAGGGGAAAGAAAAACTCTACCACACAAATACACATCTGCTTATTCAAATATAGCCTTGGAGATATTATATATATAATATATATATATATATATATATATATATATATATATAATATATATATATATATATATATATATATATATTATTATATAATATATATATATATGTCTGGTTAAATCAAGGTGTCGGAATCTAAAGTTTATTGCTGTTTTTAGACAAAGATTGATTGATTGTCATTGACAACGTTGGAATGATCATATATAGATAGAACTTATCCACAATTTTTAAGCTTACCTGACATAAAACCATATATTTAAAGCTTGAAATGAATAGATGCATTTTAAATGAATAATTGCTAAATTCAGACCCGTGTGTTACATATATATAAATGTTCATAAATTTCGATACTTAGATCTATATCTTTTTCTGAAAATGGATTGAGATATTGTAAGTGATTATCTGCCCTTGTTTTCCTTGGCTACTTTTTCCTCAATAAAACTTAGACACAGAATGCAGGGTGAGTCTGATAGAACCTGCTCTTTATGTAATGAAGCAATAAAACTAAAAGATGAAGTACATTTTGTCTAAAGTTGTGCCGCCTTTAATGACACTAGGCAAAAATATATCCCAGCAAAATATACTACCCACCTGCCTAATGCATTTATTTAGACTCCGTTTGCTCCTAGGATGTAGTAATCATAATAAGATTAGCAATGTAGCTTTATATTAATATTATATAAAGCCTTTAAAATAAGAGGTATTCATCTATTATGTTGTCGTAAGATATTTTTCCCCTGTGGATTTGTTTGCATTTGCTTGTCACGGCTGTACTTTCACCGTGTGTTCCTATCATTATTCAGTGTAGTGATCAGCAACTCCCTTTCGCGCGCGTGTGTGGTGTGTGTGTGTGCGTGTGTGTGTGTGTGTAAATAAATTCCTTAGTCTAGGAGTTTGGAATTTATTTAGAACATAGAGTTTTCTCTCTCTCTCTCTCTCTCTCTCTCTCTCTCCTCTCTCTCTCTCTCTCTCTCTCTCTCTCTTGTCTTCTGATCGAGTGCATTTTTATTACCTTATCATATATAGTGTCCTTTTCTTGTGTGTTGTTTGGTACTGCGTAAGCTTTATTGTTTAGTATCTTTTCAACTTGATGTATCCCTGAAAAGGCGGGACTGGATGTAAAAAAGCACACAAGTGCTTATCTATTATCCTCGAATAAAATACTTTGCCTTGCCTTGCCTTGCCTTGTCTCTCTCTCTAATAGGCCTATCACAACTTGTGAAAAGACGTTAAATCGATTTGAACACACACACACACACACACACACACACACACACACACACACACACACACACACACACACACACACAACACACACACACACACACACACACACAACACTAACACACGCCACACGCCGCGCGCCAAAAATTAATGGTTTTGAAATGTCATGATTGTATTGTATTGTATTGTATTGTATTGTATTGTATTGTATTGTATTGTATTGTATGCCTCTTTTAGTCACGGCAGATTTTTCTGTGTGAAATATAGGCTGCTTTCCCAGGAGAAAGCATGTATTATACACTGTCTTTAACGTAGCGAGTGCCATCATTTTTTTTTGGTTTTTTTGAAGGGAGTGGGTTTTTTTTTTCTTTTGTCTGCGAGTGTAGCCTAATTGTTTCCCCTCGGAGAGGACTTTTTCTACAGAATGTTATAAGGCACAAGTCGCCGCTGTAGTCTAGTGGTTAGGGCGTTGGACTCGTAATCTAAAGGTTGCGGGTTCGATCCCAGCTTTCGGCTATGGCGTTGTGCCCTTGGAAAAGGCACTTTACAGCTATTTTCTCACCCCACCCAGGTGTAAAAGGGGTACCAACCTTGTGTTGGGGGTTAACCCTGCGATAGACTGGCGTCCTATCCAGGGGGGGAGTCTATGACTCTCAGTCGCTTAACGCCACAGAAACCGGGATAAGCACCGGCCTGATGAGCCTTAGGCTCGGGACAGACTTTAACTTATAAGGCACAACTCTCTCGTTGCTGTGGGTTCTTTTACGTGCACTACGTATACCTTTTACGTATATGATGTAGCCTACACACAGCTGCGATTTATCATCTCATCCGAAAGACTAGCACTCAGACCACCGCTCGAAGAGACAAAACCAATGTCAAGTTCAAACTCGAAACGAATTCGGAGCTTTTCGCTTTCTGGACAGATGCGTTAACCTACTACTGCTCGACCACTATGTCTCTTCGGCTGTTGTAATAACTGTAATTTCTGACAAGAAAACAGAAAACTGAAGAAGCAAAAGGAGAATGAGTGTACTCTTACTGTCAGGAGCATTAGCCATGCAAACACTGCCCAGAGTTTTAGCCTAGGCTAGTCAAGGTTTTTGTCTGAGCCTGTATACCAATCAGAAAAAGTTAGAGATCTGACAACGACAATAACGATAATGAGACGATGATCTGATGGTTGTGTGTGTGTGTGTGTGGTGTGTGTGTGTGTGTGTGTGTGTGTGTGTGTGTGTGTGTGTGTGTGTGTGTGTGTGTGTGTGTGTGTGTGTGTGTGTGTGTGTGTGTGAGTGTGTGTGTGTGTAAGTGTGCGCGCGCATGTGCACGTGCGCGCGCGTGTGTGTGTGTGTGTGTCAAAGTCAAATTTTTATTTACAGATGGTACATTGAGTAAGCAAAACACTTGCTTGTTTTTCATCAAGCCATCTACAAAAGAAAAGTAAGAAAATGAAAAAGAACAAAAAATCAGTGGCGAAGACAATGATTACAGCAATAAAGAGGAAGGAAATGGTGATGATCTCAGAAAACTAGCCAACAACACACACCAGAACCAAAATTATAGCATTGCAATATTTCAACATTTCAATATGCAATATATATATATATATATATATATATATATATATATATATATATATATATATATATATATATGTTATATATATATATATAATATATATATATATATATTAATAAACAGATGTTATCGACCAATCACTCACCCATGCCTGCTATTATTTGTTAGATACACCTGTGAAACATACACACGCACACGCATTCACAAATACAAACACACATACACATACACACATACGCTCGCATGCACGCACCCACGCATGTACGCGTGCGTGCGCGCACAGACGCGCGCACACAACACACACACACACACACACACACACACACACACACACACACACACACACACACCCCCCCGTACACACAACATATACAAACATACATATTATATAGACATTCACACACACACACACACACACACACACACACACACACACACACACACACACACACACACACACACGCAATTCATACATCATACATACAAACATGCACACATGCGCGCGTAGGTGCACGAATGCATTATGCTACACGATGTCATATAACAACAAACTTACAATGAAAATCATAACAGTAAAAAATCTGAGTGAATTGCACAAAAATACACAGTGGTGAAAAAGTAAAATTCACAAGTCTTTTTCAACACTGTTATTCATGAGATAGTTTTTTTTTTAAAAGTGCCTTTTAAATTGGGTTTTGCTTGTAGTACTTTTTAGAGTACTTTTTAGATCTATTGGGAGATTATTCCATAAATGACTACCCGAATACAAACAGTTTGGATGAGACTCTAAACCGGGGTCCTTTGTGTGAATGCCAGCAGAACATCTTACACACATTCAAACCTCACATCAACAAACACACATCCGCAAATGCAAGCGCTTTGATTTGTTCTTTTGCAAGATATAGCGCTATAAAATTCCATGTATTATTATTATTATATCATCATCATCATCATCATCATCATCATTATTATTATTATTATTATTATTATTATTATAATCATCATCATTATTATCATCATTATCATCATCATTATTATTATTATTAAACCGCTTGGACCTTTTGGAAGAGTAGATCATTATTTGTACCAGTGGGAACATATGACAAAAAAGCACAGGTGCTTATTCCATTGTCTTCGAAATCTAAAAAAAAAAAAAAAAAAATCACAACCACACCCATCAACACCCCCCTCCCTCCCCACACATGCGCGCGCGCCCGTGTGTGTGTGTATGTGTGTGTGTGCGCACGCGGACGCACTCGCAAGTATGGACGCATGCATACACATGCACACGCTCTCTCTCTCTCCTGTCTCTGTCTGTCTGTCTGTCTCTCGTTATGTGTTGTGTGTGTGTGTGTGTGTGTGTGTGTGTGTGTGTGTGTGTGCGTGCGTGCGTGCGTGCGTGCGTGTCTGTCTGTCTGTCTGTGTCTGTCTCCCCCCCCCCCCCTCCTCTCTCTCTCTCTCTCTTCCTCTCTCCTCTCTCTCTCTCTCTCTCCTCTCTCTCTCTCTCTCTCTCTCTCCTCTTCACGCTGGTTCCTAACATATCTTGGTCAGTATATGATAGTCCAACAACCCAGCCATAGGCCTAGCCTGACCGAGGGGTAACCTAGCAGGTTTGGGCAGTCTACATTTTGCCCCTCTCTCTCGTAGCGTAGGCCTACCTCACAAGAGTATCTTTGCACTAGGCCTAGTAGGCGGAGGCCTGTATTATCAGCAGACAAGTGATAATAGGCCAGTAACCTCTCAGCCGTACTGGTCAACTGCTATACTCCTGTCTACAGGTAAGAGTCCTGTTTGAATATATATATAATATGTGCCTGTTGTAGTTGTAGTAGTAGTTGTTGTAGTTGTAGTTGTTGTAGTGGTGATAGTAGTAGTAGTAGTAGTAGTAGTAGTAGTAGTAGTAGTAGTAGTAGTAGTGGTGGTGGTGGTGGTGGTGGTGGTGGTGGTGGTGGTAGTAGTAGTAGTAGTAGTAGTAGTAGTAGTAGTAGTAGTAGTAGTAGTAGGAGGAGGAGGAGGAGGAGGAGGAGGAGGAGTAGTAGTAGGAGGAGTAGTAGTAGTAGTAGTAGTAGTTACTGTTTTTGGCATGCAACTTGCAGTATAAGTTTTACCAATTATGAACTCTGAAAATGAGACACCCATTTTCTCCTGCCTTTTTTTTTTGTTTTTGTTTGTTTGTTCTAGAGCTCCGAGGTTTACCAATGGTGAGCTGTTTGCGTGTGCGACCATGTTTTCCTCCCACCATTTAGGTAGCCACATTCCGACTTTGGGTGATGGTATCTAATTAATACATACGACACCTGTGTGCCTGTGAGGTTTTTTTTTGTTTTTATATTTTATTTTAATTTTATATTTTATACCACTTTATGTCGCAGCAGATTTTCTGCGTGAAATTCGGGCTGCTCTCCCGGGGGAGACCGTGCCACAAGAGCAGCGCCACCCATTGTTTTTTTTCTTTTCCTGTCTACAAATGTATTTGTTTCCCTATCAGGGTGGCTTTTTTTCTACAGAATTTTGCCTGGGACAACTCTCTTGTTGCCGAGGTTTTTTTAAAATATATTTTTTACGTGCACTAAATAATGATGTGTAACACACGGGACCTCGGTTTATCTCTCATCCAAAAGAGTAGCACCCAGACCACAACTCATGGTCTAATGAAAGGGGGAAAAGTTTTCGGCCCAAATGGGATTCGAACCACCGCACACTTAGATCTGGACTTTTCACTTTTTTTTTTTTTTTTTTTTTTTTTTTTTTTGGGGGGGGGGGGGTTGTCATCCGTTCCTACTGGCACACAATGATCTACTCTTCTGAAAGGTGGAACGGGTTTTCAACGTGTGTGCAAGATGTTATGCTGTAGCCTGGGTTTATAGTCTCAATCGATGGACTTTGACATTCAGGTCGATTTTCTCGTCAAACTAGGAAACTTCCTCTGTCAGGACGCGGGGGGAGGGGGTGGCTGTCAGTGTTAGGATAATATCTCCGCCTTCTGGAAATTCGGTGCTAGAAGGAATTCCCTCTTTTCTATTTCTCTCTTTGTTTCTGCCTTGTTCCTTTTCTTCCTGTCACCTCCTTCTCGTCTGTTTTCAGCCTTCTTGGTCCATTCCTTTGCCGCCCCCCCCCCCCCCCCCCCCCCAAAAAAAAAAAAAAGACTTAAAAGATAACAGTTCTTCTCCCATGCCAAGTTGGATGCACTAGGCCTGATTTATCAGGCGCTTGACAGCAATGCAACGCATTGATTATTCGCTCATGAATATGATTTATGACAGACAACAATAGTTGCTGTCTGAGGGTTCCTGGAGAAGAACCCAACACTTCATCTCATGTTTTACCTGTTAGATCTAGGCAGGTGAACATCTAGACTATCCTGCCACCTTCCTGCCTACATCAGTAACTGACAAAGCTTTTGGTTAGGCTATAGGGTCGAGAATGGAATAATTTACTATTCGCACTTAAGACTCTCGGGACGGGACAGATCAGTGGTCGGAGCACTTGCTTTCCTCCAACTAAGGTTAAGCAGCATCGAGCGTGGTTACTAAGTGAATGTCTGACCGTTTGCGCGCCTTGGCTTTGTTACAGTCCCCCAGTTCACCCGGCTGTCAAATGGTACCTGCCCTCTTTTAGGGTCCGGGAAGGTAGGCCTAAAGCAACGAGGGCGAGGAAATGGACGCTGCCCTCAGTATGCTGGCCCCTACAGAAGTTAAGGTCTCTGGCGCCTCACTTCCACACGACCATCAGGTTATGGAACACCTTTACCTTTTACATAGACTCTGCACAATTTTTTTTTTCCGAACTAGAGTAGAGTAGAGTAGAGTAGAGTAGAGTAGAGTAGAGAGTAGAGTAGAGTAGAGTAGAGTAGAGTAGAGTAGAGTAGAGTAGAGTAGAGTAGAGTATAGTATAGTATAGTAGTAGTATAGTAGTTAGTATAGTTAGTATATGGAGTGGAGTGGAGTGGAGTATGGTATGGTAATTACGGTATGGTATGGTATGTAAGTACTGTAGTAGTAGTAGTTAGAGTAGTAGTAGAGTATAGTAAGTATAGTATAGTAGAGTAAGTTAGTAGTAGAGTAAGTATAGTATAGTATAGTATAGTATAGTATAGTTGACGTGCATAGTGACAGTAGTGAGTATAGTATAGTTATAGTAGAGTAAGTAAGTAGTAGAGTATGAGTAAGTAGAGTGCATAGTAAGTGAAGTTCAAAATTAAAAAGCATAACACCAAATGTTTGGCAGAGCAATTTTTGTGGTTGATTGAAAACCTGCTAACAGACTGCCCTCTGTAGTATATATATAATATTAATGGTAGTATACAGTATATTACATATGACACATGCTCGCTTTGGTCTGGCAAGCAAAAAAAAAAAAGAAGAAAAAGAAAAATAACTCACTCAAACGCACTATGAAACATGAGCAAGAGAAGCACTCTCAGGCTGACAGGATAACAGGAATTTCTTTTCTTGTCTCCAAAAGACAGTAATTTTGTAGCGTGGTATATAGTAGTGTCGTGGAGTGTGTCGGCTAGACCTATAGTATACATGTATACCCTTCGCTGTCAGCCAGACCTCTTTGCATGAAATTTGAGCTACCCCAGCTACGTCCATTTAGGAGGGCTCTGGAGCCATAAGTGCTGCCCCACCCCCACCCTCACCCTCCATATACAGGTTCACTCTAGCTTTAGCACCAGGGTGAAAGAGATGCCAAGAAGGAGGGTGGCCGGATAGTTCAGACACTCACTCACCTGTCCACAAGTCAACCGTGAGGTTCTGGGTTCGATTCCCAGCCTCTCCCTTTCTTTCCCAGTCAAAACTGAGTTTCAAAATCCTTCCAATGAGACTATAAACCGAGGCTTCTGTGTCTGAACGTACGCAGAACTTCTTGCGCACACGTAGAAGCTCGTTCCGCCTTTCGGAAGAGTAGGCCGTTGTGTGCTGGTAGGAACGGATGGCAAAACAAAAACACAACAGGCACACGGGTGTCGTGTTTAGGACCATTCCCGATGTCGGAATGTGGCTGCCTAAATGATGGGGGGGGGGGGGGGGGGAGGGGGGGGAACTATCCCATACGAAAAAAATCTCACCTTTGGTGAACCTTGGAGCTTAGCCTAGGAATGAAAAAAAAGGGAGAGAAAAAAGAAAGTATGTCACTACTTCTACTGTTGTTTGCCCTTGCTGCTACTACTTAAGCTGGAAATGCTGCTACTTCTGCTGCTGCTTAATGCTAACACTGCTTCTGCTTTCTGTCCACTGCTTGTGTACTGGCTGAAAATTCATACACACACACACACACACACACACCACACACACACACACACACACACACACACACACACAGATATATATATATATATAATTTATATAATATATATATATATATCTATATCTATATATGAATAATTGTATTTAAATACAATATATATGTATCTACACACACACATACATATATAGAGTATGTGTGTGTATAGATACATATATATATATATCTATATATATATCTATGTGTGTGTGTGTGTGTGTGTTGTGTGTGCTGTGCGTGCATGCGTTGTGGTGTGTGTGTGTGTGTGTGTGTGTGTGTGTGTGTGTGTGTGTGTGTGTGTGTGTGTGTTGTGCGCTCGCGCGTGCATGCGGGTGCATGGCACTTGAATTTTCAGCTAGAACAGCAGATAAACTTGTAAGCAACAATCAATCCCAAGAGGGCGGGTGGACTCCTGGGTGACATTCCACGTGACCCTCCCACGTGACCGACCCTCCCCATCATGCCACGGTCTCTACAGGAAGCAGTTCGCTTTGGCATTGGCCTGGTGCAACTGCTGTTGAGGACGTTGTTCATGGTTGGTCTGCTGCTGTGGTCCAAAGTGTCCCAGTCTGCCTACAACAAGATGGCTGACAGAATGATTGGCTTAATGAAGGATACTCCCTTACAGCCCAAAGATTACGTCAACACTGTGTACAGGTAAGACCTTGGCTTGCTCTGTCTGTTTCTTCAGGTTTCCTTTCCTCCCATATATATTCAAAATCCCTCTGTGTATCAAGGACCCTATAGCCAAGTGGTCAAGACCATTTGATTTCAGCTTCTTGAGGTCATGAAGTCTAGAGTCAAATATATGTCTGTCCCCTTTTCAGGTGTGCTGTGTGGTTTTTTTTGACTGTTTTTTCACAATGGATTGCAATTTCTCAAAAAAAGGCCAAATATACAAATATCCCTTGATACTGCAATTTCTTTAACCCTATTATTGGGATGTTTTTATTCACATTGCATTGAAAAGAAAGAACTCTTTAAGAAAAATAAAATCCATCTGTTGTAGATCACCCCCAATAGTAACCAAGAACAAAGAATGACTCATCTCTGCTGCAGCCTCTGGTTGGAAGATTGGCAATCTCCCAGGTCAGCTTAATGTACAGACTCTCCTTTGCCTTATCTCCATTTGTAGAAGACCAGACAATCTCCTTCATTTCACCATATATATATATATATATATATATATATATATATATATATATATATATATATATATATATATCACCATCATCATCCATCATCATCATCATCATACATTATCATTTTCCCAGGACATTGCACCAGATCGGAATGTCAACACGTTGTTGTTGACTTGTGCTGGATATATATTTTCAGTCTGGCGTTCATCCAGAGGTTTGTCTACGGTAACTACGCTCAGCTGTGGTGCGTAGCCAAGACAGGGGGCCCAGCCCCGAATCCCTGTGGTGTACAGTCTAACCAAGAAGCCACAGCCCTTGCTGTCCACCATGAGGGCTGCCCGTCCCTTGGTCAGTGTGTGTGTGTGTGGTGTGTGTGTGTGTGTGTGTGTGTGTGTGTGTGTGTAGGAGGAGAGAGAGAGAGAGGGGAGAGAGAGAGAGAGAGAGAGAGAGAGAGAGTGTGTGTGTGTGTGTGTGTGTGTGTGTGTGTGTGTGTGTGTTGCTGTAAGGTACCACAGCAGGTGATAGCTCATCCAGGTGCAAAACTCAAGTCATGTCAGGCTAAAGGCATGGTTCTTACTCTAAAATGCCTAAAAAATGCTGCTATTGAAAGATATTATTCACTAGAATTTATTTTTCATTAAAAAATTTTTTTTTTTTAATCCTTGAACAGTCATTTTCAAAATGATTGAGAAGTTGTAAGTGGTTACCTGCACTTGTTTTTCTCCACTTGTTTTACCTCCACTACTTTTTCCTCAGTAATACTTTGTGGTCATGTGGAGAATTGTATCTCTAGTAGATCCAAGTGTAGGCCATTTATATGTTTGTTGTTTTTTTCCCCGAACTCTCTAGCCTGTTCCTGCACTTTAGTGTATGGCAATATTTGGGTTATTATCTAGCTAAAGCTGACCACTTGGTTGGATACAACACCTTATGACCTCCCTTGCATCAGTTCAATAGGATCCCTAAACAAAAGGTACAAAGATTCACTAGGTGTTTATTTCCTCTTATTTTTCTTTTTGTGCATTATATATATATATTCAAAGCATATTTTCTTTCTCTTTTTATCATCACCTTTTGATGGCAGCCTCAAAAAGCCACAGGATATCAAATATTCTTGTGAATGCAATGGACACTTTGAAATTCTGAAAAGTGTCTTGTTGTAAGGTACCACAGCAGGTGGCATTATAATTACCACTTGGACTTCTGATGAAGGCACATCCAGGAACCAATACTCGAATCAGGTCAGGCGAAAGGCATTTTCTATAATGTTTAAAATGCTGCCATTGAAAGACATTATCTCCTAGAATTTATTTTTCAATTTTTTTTTTTAAACCTTGACCAGTCATTTTCAAAGTGATTGTTGTAAGGGTCACCTGCACGTACTTTTGTCTCCACTACTCTTTCTCTCATTAAGATATGAGGGAAGTGGAAGGGAAGACGTGTGGGGGGTGCAAGGAAAGATGGGTGTAAAGATGGCAAGTGTGTTGGAATTTAGGAGAATTTATAGAAAGAAAAAAAAACACTTCTTGAACATGAGCATAATTTAAACTTAACATAAAACAACAATAGTTCCATTTCAACAAGTATTCTAATGAACTGTGCAAGTACGAAAAAACATTTCACATCAAAGTCTAAACTTTGAATTTACGAATGCATTTTTCAAGAGTATAAGACTTGAAAGTGATTCACAAAGCAAATTTGATTGAATGATTTTCAGAGATAAAGTGTGTGTGGTGTGACCCACACATTGTGTTGGGCACGGCAGGTGCTGAACTTCGGCAGTTGCAGCTGACCCCCCTTCATGGCCAATCTGCAGAGGTTCCGGCTCTGGCCGAGGACTACTGCGGGCTGGCGGATTTCCTCCTCGTCTACATCCAGGAGGCTCACCCCTCTGACGGCTGGGTCTTCCGCACCAACCCCTTCACCATCAGGTGCCCTGGGGCAGCCAGGCCGGGCCTGGCCACACATGCACGCATGAGCACACACACACACACATGATGCGTGCGCACGCATGCACACACACACACACCACAGAAACACAGTCACACATACACACAGTCACAGACACGCACAGAAACACAGTCACACACACAGTCACAGACACACAGTCACACAGGCATGCACACACAGAGTCACACACACACACACACACACACACACACACACACACACACGCACGTTCGAGGGGATTTTTCCCCTGGAGTTAACATGAGTCATCATTCCATTATCCTCACACACTACACTACACTACACTACACTACACTACACTACACTACACTACACTACTACACTACACTACTACACATTATAACATAATAAAAGCTATACGTTGCCAACCTACCTGTCAACCAATCAACCCACCATCAACCCAACCAACCAACCAACCTACCAACTCACCCACCTACCCATTTTCTAATCTTGTGGTAAGAGCATTGCGCATTGCGCTTGTGATCTGCTGACCCGAGTTCGAATCCCGGTTAAGGGGGATATCCCCCCCCCCCCCTCCTGGAGCTACCGTCCCCCCTCCCCCCACCCCAAAAAAAGTACTTGGGATGAGACTATAAACCGACGGCCCGTGTGCAAACACACGCAGAACACCTTGCACACATATTTAAACCTGTTCCACTTTTCCGAAGAGTAGGCCATTGTGTGCTAGTGGGAACAGATGACATTTTCAAAACTGCATACACACAGGGACTAGATCAGTACATGTAAATATAAAAATTTAAAAAGCACACAAGCACTTATTTCATTATCCACTAAATAAAAGAATAAATATAGAAATAGACATAAAAAATGAGAGAAATAAAAATAAGTAAATGAATAAGTAAAATCTGTTGTCTGTCTGTCTGTCTGTCTGTCTGTCTGTCTGTCTCTCTCAACATTAAGGGCCGGATGAAAAAAAAAAGTATGTAAATTTATGCTTACTCTGTTACCCTTGAAAAATAAAATTATTCATTCTTTCATTCATTCATCTCTCTCTCTCTCTCTCTCTCTCTCTCTCTCTCTCTCTCTCTCTCTCTCTCTCTCTCTCTTCAACATTAAGGGCCAGATGAAAAAAAGTATGTAAATGCTTACTCTGTTACCCTTGAAAAAAAATATTGTTCTTTCATTTATTCCTCTCTCTCTCTCTCTCTCTCTCTCTCTCTCTCTCTCTCTCTCTCTCTCTCTCTCAACATTAAGGGCCGGATGAAAAAAAAAAAAAAAAAGTCAATGCTTACTCTGTTACCCTCGAAAAATAAAGTCATCATTCATTCATTATTCATTCATTCATTCATGCATTCTCTTCTCTCTCTCTCTCTCTCTCTCTCTCTCTCTCCCTCTCTCTCTCTCTCTCTCTCTCTCTCTCCCTCCTCTCTCCCTCCCTCCCCTCTCCCCCCCTCCTCCCCTCTGTCTCTCTCTCTTTGTCTCACAGAGATCATCGCACTCTGGATGATCGTATCAGCGCCGCTCGGCTCCTACAGCAGCTAGACCCGCCCTGCCCTACGTCGCGTACATGGCCGACAACATCAGTACGGGGCTATCGGAGCGTCTACATCGGTCCTGGACTCTGTCATGTTATGCCGAGAGCGTGGCCCTATCGGGCTTAACCTGGAGGCAGTTGAGGAGTGGTGGCTGCCTTTTCTGGAAAAGACTAATCTGTGATCTGGGTTTTGTTTTGAGGGTGGTGGTGGGGTGCGGGTGTTGTTGGTGAAGGGGGATAGATCTATAATTTGTTGTTTGGTTTTTTTGTTGTTGTGGTGGTGGTGGTGGTGGTGGGTGTTAGGGGGTGTTGTGAAGGGGGAAGTGTGTTAATTGTTGTTGTGATGTTGAATTCATGGTGGGGAGGGTGTGTGTGGTGTGTGTGTGTGTGTGTGTGTGTGTGTGTGTGTGTGTGTGTGTGGTGGTGCGCGCGCGCGCGCGCGCGCGCGCGTGTGTGTTGTGTGTGTGTGTATTTGTGTGTGATGTGTGTGTGTGTGTTTAGATTCCAGCCCCCCCCCCCCCCCCCCCCTCTAAATGCAGGTTGTGTGTGCATTGTTGTTGTCTTCAATCTAACGTCTGTTCGCTCTGAGAAATGTTAGACGAGAAAAGTGGACAGTGTAATAGAAGTTAAGCAAGTGAGTGAAAGGAGAGGATGGAGAAAAGATGAGAAATAGCATCGGTGTTGATCATATTTTTGTGCACCAAAACTGGAAAAAGTAATAAAGATTATACTCTTAAACAGGAGCAAAATTTAATCTCAACAAAGTAGGAACATGAAACAACAATAATATAACTATGATAGATATATATTCAAGTGGGCTGTGCAGTAAACATCTAGCAATGGCAAAGGCTAACTTTGAATTTTCACATGTACATTTTGCAGAGACTGCTCAGAAAATGTAGGTAAAAAAAAAAGGTTTTACAATATGGCACTCCATGTGATATGAGTGTTTGAAATATGATCTCCACATAGACACATGACATTTTTGCAAAATTTGGTAAGAAATGCATTTAACTGATTCTTACAGTTAGAAAACATAAATCTTTTAGAGAAGGAGCCATATAACAAGAAAGATGGGCAGTAGTCAGGCGACTCTTTGAAGGTTGTTACTTGAAATGATCAGATTCCTTAAACTTACCCCATTACGTTTATTCTAATATTAGGTATCCCGCCTGTATAGATAAGGGAGAATATGCAGTTCTCTTGCTTCCCTATCATGTCTTGTCCCCTTTTTTTGCATCTCTGTCAGCCCACTCTTTTGAAAAAAAAATCCAATGTGAGAAGGTACCCAACAAAAAGAAACAGGAATACCTCTGAAGCTTAGGAGGTGTATGACATAATTAATTTCAAAAACAATTCTGGAGACTATCTTAAAATTGGGGAATTTCATATTATACAATACCGACTTCGAGTCAATACAAAGTAAGATATGAAAGAAGGAAAACAGAACATTGAGAATATAGTCAAGAACCATAAGAATTGCAATAAGTTCAGCTGTAAATTACTAAATATTGAACGATGTTTACCAAGATAGTAGGATTTTTCTACTTTAAGTGCTGGTATTATGAATGCAGAGCCTGTGTCATGATTTTCTATAACTGATCAATCGGTATAAACTTTTAAGTAGTCAGCATACACATTTTCAATATGAGATCGGACATCTGTAGCCATGATGTTTTGATTTTCGTTTTTTTTTCCCATTAGTATATATTCTATATATCAAAACATGCTTCATTCATCTTCCCTGAAGGACATGGTAAAGCTTCTTTTAGTCTTTCTAAATCATAATGATTAAGGTAAGATTTCTAAAGAGGTCTGATACATAAGTGCCAATAGACTTAACAGGAAAATTATTCGTTTCTGCTTGAACCTTTAATTCACTAGAGACGGTTTTCGTTGCTTGTGCTCCCTAACACATATTTAGGCACAGAATGTGTGTTCGTGCCTATAGATTTTCTTTTAGAATAGATCCAGGTTTTGTGTGTGTGTGTGTGTGTGTGTGTGTGTGTGTGTGTGTGTGTGTGTGTGTGCGCGCGCGCATGTGTGTGTAGAGGGGGGTTCGTGCCCGCTCGGGCGTGCACGCGTGTGTGTGCATGCGCGCACTTGTGTGTGTGCATGTAAAGAGACTTTAGACTTCAAATCGTTTTGTGTACTTTGGCCATTGACTTTAGTGTGAACCTCATCACAACTACTCAACTACTACTACCACAAAGACTACTAACTAGCCTACACGTAGGCCTACATAACTACTGCTGCATGCTGTATCTGCTGCTACTACAAACAGAAAAGACTACTACTACTACTACTACTACTACTACTACTACTATACTAACGTTACTACACCAGTACTACTACTACCACTACACTACTATACTACTACTATTACTACTGCTACTTACACTGCTGCTGCTGCTACTGCTGCTGCTGCTACTACTACAACTACTACTACAATGATAATAATATAATAATATAATAATAATAATAATAATATAATAATAATAATAATAATATCATGAGCATCGTCATTGTAAGTGAAGAGAGATTCAGAGACTGGGGTAGGATGAGAAAGATAAAGAGAGGATTTATCACAGTTAGTTGTTGATGTCTCAGAGAGTGCAGACTTTCCTTGACGTATTTATGATGTCATAGACTGAAATGATGCAAGTTTAGGGCTGATGTGTGACGTCACTTGGGAAGTCTGCTCTCTCTCTCTCTCTCTCTCCTCTCTCTCTCTCTCTCTCTCTCTCTCCTCTCTCTCTCTCTCTCTCTCTCTCTCTTGTACTGTAGAGTAGATCTACAAACCAAAAAATATATTTCACGAAAAGAAAAGTTTGTGCTCACCTTGTTGATGTAGCTCTAGGCCATATCGCTTTTGAAAATTGCTTTTACTGTTATATTCTAAATGATGGTTAGTAATAAAGAATCTGAAAAATGTGTTGTTTATGCGCTCGTGCGCAGGCGTGTGTGTGTGTGTGTGTGTGTGTGTGTGTGTGTGTGTGTGTGTGTGTGTGTGTGTGTGTGTGTGTGTGTCGCGTGCACGCGTAACAAGCACTGTTAGCTTATTGCTAATTGCTTATTGCCATGTGTTCTTATACACACACACACACACACACACACACACACACACACACACACACACACACACACACACACACACTTTACGTGTGCAGTGCTACATACAGAACCCCGGCTTCTTAATGGTTTCATCAAGAATACAAGTAAGCCTACATATATACATGTCTACACTATTACAGAGAGAGTGACAGAGAGAGAGAGAGAGAGAGAGAGAGAGAGAGAGAGAGAGAGAGAGAGAGAGAGAGAGAGAGAGAGAGAGAGAGAGAGAGAGAGAGAGCACATTTCCAGTGGCCTGGAATGTAAACCAACTTAAAAGAAGTGCAAACAAGCACACTCACACCTCACACCTTCACCTGTCCCGTAGTCCGTGGACCGTGGGGGCACAACTGAAGATTCTGCAACCAGCTTCCTCTCTTCCCAGGGTCCTCCGCCCTCCTAGTAGATCGTTCCACTCTCTGATGTTGTCTTCCCATCGTTCCTCTGTCTGCCTCTTCGTCTCTCTCCCTTACTGTTCCCTGTAGACTGTTTGGCCAGTCCAGATGATCGTGTATGTGCCCATACCACTTTAGCTTGCGTTTTTTCACTGTAGGCCTAGGTAGAGCTCTTTATACGGACTGATGGCATTCTTTATTCTAGTTTTCACTTCTTAATGAGTGATGTGATCTCTGAAATGAAATGCCAAGGAGTTTGCAAAAGCATCTCCTTTCCATTGCCTGTATCTGTCTTTCAATGTCTGCTGTTATGGTCCATGTTTCACATGCATACAAACATATGGACATGTTCAGGGAATGCATCAGTCTGATCTTGAAGCTGATGGTTATGTTATCATTCCAGAGGACTTTAGGTTTGGTCATTGCAGCTGTGGTCTGGGCTATCCTGGAGAGAATTTCAGGTTTTGATCCTTCATCTAATACTATGCTCCCAGATATTTGATGCTATGGATGGTCCTGATTTTCTTACCATCTATAATTACGTCATTGCTGATGCTGTTGGCATTATTTGTTATCAGCTGGGTTTTCTCTGCACTGATCTGCAAAGTGATGCTAAGAATCCTCTTGAACAGACTAAAGCCTCAAGCTGAGGGGATCATCAAAGAAGAGCAAGCAAGGTTCAGAGCAGGACGGAGCACAACTGAACAAATTTTCAATCTTAGAATACTCTGTGAGAAATACTTGCAACACCAACAAGATCTTTACCATGTCTTTGTGGACTTTAAGAAGGCGTATGACAGAGTCTGGCATGCAGCGCTGTGGGCAACCATGAGGTTGTATAACATCAATGCCAACCTGATCAGAGCCATAGAATGCCTGTATAACAAGCCAACCAGCGCAGTCTACTATAACAACAACACAGGAGATTGGTTCCGAACCACAATTGGAGTACCCAAGGATGTCTACTCTCTCCCACCCTCTTCAAAGTCTTCTTAGAAAGAACAATGGCTTCTTCTTCTTCTTGAAGTTCTTCTTAGAAACCACACACAACACACACACACACACACACACACACACACACACACACACACACCACACACGGGATGGCTGAAGAAAGGATCCCCATGGCTGAACTTTTGAGAGTTGAGCACAGCAATTTATACCTATCCCAGTATGTAGTTGGGTCATCCTTGTCTTTTGGTTTTGGTTTTTGGTTTTTTGTATGCAATATCTTCTGTCACAACCGCCGCTGTAGTCTAGTGGTTAGGGCGTTGGACTCCTAATCTAAAGGTTGCGGGTTTGATCCCAGCTTTCGGCTGTGGCGTTGTGCCCTTGGAAAAGGCACTTTATGGCTATTTTCTCACCCCACCCAGGTGTAAAAGGGGTACCAACCTTGTGTTGGGGGTTAACCCTGCGATAGACTGGCGTCCTATCAAGGGGGGAGTCTATGACTCTCAGTCGCTTAACGCCACAGAAACCTGGATAAGCACCGGCCTGATGAGCCTTAGGCTCAGGACAGACTTTAACTTTAACTATCTTTTGTCACTGTCTATACTATGCTTAAGCTATGGCTCTTCTCTCTCTCTCTCTCTCTCTCTCTCTCTCCTCTCTCTCTCTCTCTCTCTCTCTCTATATATATATATATATATGTATATTATATATACATATATATAATATGTGTGTAATAGTTAAAGGCTAATTCATCTTGCAATTTAAGCAAGATCCGCGGTACTGTGGCTCTTACAGTATAAATTGCATCCCCACCTGTTGGGAATTTTGAGCAAGAAAATTCCCCTTTTCTATCATTCTGTTAGTTTTTGTCTTTTTCTTTACCTTTCTATCATCTCCCTTGCCTATTTTCTGCCTTCCCAATCCATTCCCCTGCATTTTTTTTTTAAGCAATTCTGATCGTTTCCTACATTTTACCTGTAGGCCTAACTGTAATTCTTTGTTCTGGCGACCAGAGAGTGATACTGTAAACACTGGGATAAGCACAATATGTCCATTCTGCAGTGTTGTTCACCCATGGCAATTTTTCTTCTATATAGTTGTGCACTGAAATGTTCATAATACTTTTTATGCTTTTTCTTGGTATTCTGAGAATATGAATTAAAGGTAACGGTTGGTGTCCTCAGCACAACTTGGTTTTATTGGTCTTATGGAAGGAAGTAATTGAAGTACTTTGTTATTTCATGGGTT
>CM060346.1:28061599-28119099 GCA_030674155.1 Stramonita haemastoma
GTGAAATTTTGGTAACAGTAAAATTGTAATTTTGCTGAGAGCAGAAATGTTGCTCTGATAATTTTTTGCTAACACTGTGATAAAGTTGTGTAGGAATTTTTTTAATTCCTAGGGAAACAAAATTTTTGTAATGGAATTTTAAATGGTAATTGTAAGTTCAGTTTCCTCATACATTAAGATTATGGCCAGTCGAAGTGAAGAGCCAGTTGTGAGAGAAGAGCCCGAGACGAGCAGACCTGGGGACCCTAACCAGACACTACTGGAACGAGTAGCTTTCCTGGAAGAAGAGAACCGGGGGCTACGGGAACGGCTGGAGCGCGTCCTGGAGTTACAGGAAAATTCCGCCCGCCTCCAGCACGGACCTATCCATGTGTCTGTCGCAGCCCCAGCACCTCTGCCACGTCTTGGAGTCTTCACCGGCACCAACCCCACCGGAGCTCAGGAAGTCAGCTTCTCCGAGTGGAAGAAGCGTGTCAATGTCCTGACCAGGGAAGTCACCTCCCCAGCCGACGCCCTGGCCAGAGTACGAGGTAGCCTGCAGGATTTGGCGTGGGAGCACGTCAAACACTGCAGGTCAGTGACAGACATCGTCGCCATGCTGTCAAGTATCTATGGCAGTGTGGAGACACCGGTGGAATCACTAACCAAGTTCCTGGGATAGAGGATGACAAAAAAGGAAACGCCATCATCCTTCCTCGCCAGCCTCTGGTCCCAGTTCAACAAAATCAACGAAGACGAACACTATACCTCGGGCGAGTGTGCCAAGAAAGTGTACTTCGTCTTCATGGACAATCTGAGGTATCAGCACCCATTGCTGACCTCAGATTTACGTAACGAATTCGGACGTCCGGGCTGCGCCTCACCTGACTTAACTGCCGTGACCAGGTCAGTGCGGCAGTTAGAAGGTCAACTACCGTCAACCACCAGAGACGCGGCGAGCCATCCACACCAGGTACAACCGGGTGTGGAAATCAACTACAAGAAGTTGGCTGTGCTGGTGGCAGAACAGCTGAAGGGGGAGCATCATAACAGGGACGCCCCAAAACACACCAAGGGCCCTTGTTACAAGTGCGGGAAGTCGGGACATTTTGCAATAGAATGCAGGTCCAGACCAACCGTCTTGACCCAGACTCCGCAGACACCGGCGACCACCTTTAAACCAGCAAGAAAAGGGGAACGCCCTTTAAACTTCAAGAAGTCACCGGCAGTGGGCAACCAGTGACAACTTCTCCTGACGCCCAACAAGTCACCACCAATACCAAAGACAGAAGGGACAAAATTATTCATAGTGTAAAACTCCGAAGTCCTGCCTGTGTTACACTGGAACCCGGCAAAACCTTGGGACTTCATGGTGTGATACAGGGTGTGGCGGGCGATATCAAACTACTGCCCAGGGCAACGGACAGATTACCGAAAGGATTAGAGATTAGTAGCGATTTGAGTAAGAAAGATAAGGATGTGTTAGTTAGTTTAGTGTTGATGAATAGTTTGACAGATTCTGATGTAGTTGTAACAGGTAGTGATATTTTAGTTCAGGTTGAAGTCAGGAGTTGTCGTGTTTCAGGTTCCTCTTCACCTCTAGATACTTTAGTTGGTCCTAGTTGTGAGTCCGCTATCAGAGTGGATGATGTCACCAGTAGATGCTTGATTGACAGTGGTTCACAAGTAACCATTGTCAGCGAATCATTTTTCAAGCAGCATCTTTCCCATATTCCCCTGGAGGAATTGGGAAATCAGCTCAAAATTACAGGAGCGGGAGAGCATTCTGTCCCGTATTTGGGGTATATATCTGTTGATGTGTCCCTTCCTCTTGATGTTGTCAGTACTGATGATCCGGTGACAACAATGGCAGTTGTTTGTCCCGATACTGATTTCTCATCCAAAGTACCAATCATTGTTGGCACTAATACGTTCCAACTGCTAGCACAAAAATGTTCGGAGAAGACTGGCAAGTATTTTGCATCTGTACTCCCCATAACGAATGAAGTCTCCTACATTTACAGAGATCTACCCCCTAATCAGAGTGGTAGACTGGGTTCTGTAACCATCTGTGGGAATGTAGTCGTACCTGCTGGGGAAACTATAGATGTCAAGTGTGCTGCTCAAGCAGAGGTTCCCTGTACCAGAGATGCAGTTCTAGTGCAGGAACCTACCATTGATGTATTGCCTGAAGGTCTGAGAGTGGTTAGTTGCAAAGCACTGACTAATTCTCTCCCTACATTGAATATTTTTGTTTGCAATGATACTAATCATGACATAGTATTGAAGAAGCACCAAGTGGTGGCTGATATTTTCATGTTTTCTTGTGAGTATAATGTTGATGATGTTTTGTCTGCATTATCTCCCAAAAATGATGTTGATGTGTTGCATGTAAGTTCATGTACTGTTGATGCTGGTAAGACCAGTGCAGATGAGGAAGCTATGTCAGGGATCCAGTTTAAGTTCAGTGACAGTGCCCCACCACAGTGGAAGGAAAGGTTTAGCAAAAGGCTAAATGAGTATTCTGATGTGTTCATAACGTCAGAATTTGATATCGGTAGGGCTGAGACTGAACATCCTTTTGACATAGAACTAGAACCTGGTCCAGAGATACGGGAGAGAGCAAGACCACTGTCTCCTAAAGATTTTGAAGAGTGTAGGCAGCATATCCTGGGGCTGTTGGATGCAAAGATTATCCGACCTTCAAACTCCCCTTTTGCTAGTCCTATTGTCCTTGTTAGAAAGAAGTCGGGTGCATTGCGAATGTGCATTGATTACAGGAAAGTAAATGCTCGCACAATTAGGGATAGTTATTCCATCCCTAAGATAGAGGATCTTTTTCTAACTTTGAATGGTGCAAAGTTCTTCACTGTGATGGATCTTTGCAAGGCATACTATCAGGTCCCAATGACAGAAAAGGCAAGAAAGATTTCAGCCTTTATCACTCCTTTTGGTTTGTTTGAGTGGGACAGGTTAAGTCAAGGTTTAGTGAATGCTCCTGCGTGTTTTCAGAGATTGATGGAAACTGTTTTCAGTGACATGAACCTTGTGGAACTGATTGTCTTCTTGGATGATATACTCATTCATGCCAAGACGTTGGAGGAATTGGAGGAGAGAACTATCAGGGTACTAGAGAGGCTGCGCAAGTAAAACCTTAAGTTGGATCCAGCAAAGTGCACTTTTGGAGCCACTGAGATCAAGCACTTGGGTTACTTGATTTCTGAAGGCACAATACGGCCTGACCCTGAGAAGATCAGTGCTGTCACCACATGGCCAAAGCCTACGACAGTAAAAGAAATCAAAAGTTTTATTGGTTTTGCAGGTTTCTACCGTAGGTTTATTCCAAACTTTTCTAGCATGGCAAAACCAATGAATGACCTCACTATTGGGTATGTCCCCAGTAGAGCGAAAACTCAGAAGAACAAGAAAAAGGCATTGCTGACCCTGTCGTCAGACATAACCCACCTGTGGGGAGAGGAACAGGAAAAGTCTTTTGAGACTTTGAAAAAAGCTTTGACAACTTGTCCAGTCTTAGGGATAGCGGATCGTACCAAACCCTTTGTTCTCCACTGTGATGCAAGTGGTACAGGTTTAGGTGCAGTTCTGTATCAGGAATTTGATGGAAAGTTGAAGGTCATTGCTTATGCCAGTCGTGGTTTGAATAAATCAGAGAAGAACTATCCGGCACATAAGCGTGAGTTTTTAGCATTGAAGTGGGCAATGAGCGATAAGTTCAGTGACTATTTGCTAGGAACTCCAGTGACAGTTGTGACTGATAATAACCCATTATGTTACATCCTAAAGAATGCAAAGCTGGATGCAACTAGTCACCGCTGGCTGACAGCCCTGTTATTGTTTGACTTTCAGTTGAGGTATAAGAAAGGTTCCTCGCACATAGATGCTGATGCTCTGTCTAGAAGAGCACAAGATCCTCCTGATGATGACGAAGAATATTGTCAACAGATGGAGAAGATACAGTTTTTGGTTGAAAAGGCAAGTGCTTTTGACAACTCAAAAGAGGAAGATGTTGTAGCTGTGGGACAGGATTCTGTTAATGCTATTTTTTCTGTCCACAATGTCAAACATGATGTTCATTGTATGCGACATACAGTAACCAAAGATGTTGATGATGATTTTGATGCCATGTTGACTAATAAGGATGATGATGTGATTCCTGGGATAGATCAACTGGTGAAGGATCCGCAAGAAGTTCCAGACAATGTAATGGAACCATGCCAGAGCCCACAGATAGAGTCTGTATCTCTATCAGATTGGGAAAAGTTGCAGAGAGCGGATGAGACGATAGCAATTGTCATAGATTGCCTAGAGCAAAAGAAGACTTTGAACCCCAAAGAAAAGCAAAATGCCTCGCATGACCTGAAGGTGTATGCGCGCGAACAAAACAAATTAGTTTTGAGAAATGGGGTATTGTACCGAAAGACTACAGGACTCAACGGGGTGGATACATTTCAGTTGGTCATCCCAGAATCACACCGCAAAGAAGCTTTGCGTGGAGTGCATGAGGATCTGTACCATACCAGTTTTGACAATGCCATCAAACAGGCACGTCAAAGGTTTTTCTGGCCATACATGGCACGGGATCTTGAAAAGAAGTTGGAGGGGTGTAGAAGATGTATACATAGGGGAGCTCCATCCCAGAAGGCCCCCATGAATAGTATTATTTCTACATGTCCTCTAGAACTTTTGTCCATTGATTTTTTGACAATTGATGTGAAGGGAAAGAAGCAAGATGTTCTTGTGGTGCTTGATCATTTTACCAAGTTTGCAATTGCAGTTTGTACAAAAAATCAAACAGCTAAAACTGTTGCAAAGGCTTTGTGGAACAATGTCTTTATGACATATGGTTTTCCAAAGAGGATTTTGACAGATCAAGGACGTGACTTCGAGTCAAAATTGATCAAAGAAGTTTGTCAAGTTGCAGGTATTAAGAAGTGTCCATGGCTTCTCATTTCAGTCTCTTTAGTTCCCCAGTCAAAGTTCATGACCCGCAGCTGGCAGGGCGTTGACATAAATAAACGGGGAAAAAGGAAAGGCTGCACTAGGGGCTTGCGCTATAGCCGTGTTCAGCTGTAGATTACCATGGTTTCTTTCACACATCGTTTTGTACAGTGAATCGTCCAAAAAGAGACAAACAAAGCATTCTTTATAATCAGCTTGAAACAAGCTTTCTTTTGACACCAAACTCCATATACTTTCTTTCACACTGGTTGACGTGAGAGCAGTCAAAACATAGATGAAGATGAACAGGAGAGCGACAGGCAGACACACAATCACAAAAATCAGTCATTTTTAACTCTCTCTCTAAAAAAACACATATTTATAATATACAAACAAAAAATGTAGAGAAGAAATTGAACATGTCTGCATGCAGACTAACTAGGTTTTTTTTTGGATAGTTTTGTTTCTGTGGGCACAGCGAAGCCATAGATGAACGCACCGTAGTAGGCTACCACCTGCAGCGCCGCGTGAAGCAGCGCGATACAGAGCGTGGGGTGAGAGTCTGGCAGTCATTAGTGTCAGCTAGGTATCTCACTTCACTCTAAACACTAGGCCTACTGCATAGTCATGGCGATTCAGCACGTACACAGTCCACTGTTTCATCAGATTTTAGTGGTTTCCTGCTACAGCTGAAGGTTTATTTACTAACTAAATCCAGTACAGCTTATAACCCCGAGCACACAGTAGAAAACAAATGTCTTCTCAGTGGCATCAGGCAGAAATAGCTCACAAATGACTGGGGTTTTTAAAAAATATATTCATTGATGTTTCTGATACTATACAAAAAAATCTTCTGATCATGTTGAAAAAATGTTGTGATCAAAAGCGTGACTATTTTAGTGTTGTGAAAAAAGAACAAACCACACAGAAACCTATACTTTGACATCAAAGTAAAAACGAGAAAGAGAGAAACACACACACACACACACACACACACACACACACACACACACACACACACACAAATACACACACATACATACACAGAGGAACAGTCTCTCTCTCTCTCCCTCTCTCTATTGCTGCAGAAACACACACACACGCACACACACACACACACACACACTCACACACACACACACACACACACACACACTCTCTCTCTCTCTCTCTCTATTGCTACAGAAACACACACACACGCACACACACACACACACACACACACACACACACACACACACACACACAGGAACAGTCTCTCTCTCTCTCTCTCTCTGTATTGCCGCAGAAATATACATGCGCGTGCGCGCATGCGACACACACACACACACACACACACACACACACACACACACACACACCACTCACTCACTCACACACACATGCCCGCGCACAAACATGCGTGCACATGCATGCACACACACACTGATATGCGTATGCACGCAAGGCACGCAAGCACTCACGCATGCATGCGCGCATGCACACACACCAACACACACACACACACACACAAACACACACACACACACACACACACACACACACACACACAGCAACAAGCTGACACTCGGGCTTTGTTTCTTGAGAGAGACAATGGTTTTAAAATATTTTTTTTAAATAGTTAACAAAAACTGACACCAACAAAGTTACCACAAACAGGTAAAGCAAGTATTGAAGTTTTGTTCACTGAAGTATGATCATTGTAAAAAATCATGGGAATCCGGCAGCGTATGGTACAAAATGCCTTTCATACAGAAATTTGCTCAGTGGCTAATAGACAGCAAAGAAGGAAAGTATAGCAGCATCCCCAGATGCTGGACTCTGACCCCTGACCGCGCGGTGCCCTAGATAGTGGTGGGATGGAATTTCGGGTTACAGAGTGCAGTGCCAGCTGCCAACTAAAGAGTCAGATTTTCCCCGTTTTGAGCAGCCGTGTGTCGTACCACTCCTTACCATCCATCAGGTAATCCTGTTGAAAGGTGGAACCGCACCTTGATAAACATGTTGAGGAGTCTGGAGGATGCGCAAAAGTTGGACTGGAGGAAAAGTCTACCTTCTGTTGTCCATGCGTATAATTGTTGCATTCACCAGAGTACAGGTTTCAGTCCATACTTTTTGTTTTTTGGGCGACACCCTAGGTTACCAATTGATTTAGCCTTTGGTATCGACTTAGAACAAGCGGGAAAGCTTCTCCTAGGGAGTATGTGAAGACTTTGAAGCAGCAGCTTCAGAGGGCCTATGATACTGCAAAGGAAAACACGATCAAGATGAGTCAGAGGAACAAAGTTCGTTATGACTCTATAGCTCATGCAGCAGAGCTGGAGTGTGGGGATCGTGTGTTAGTTCGGAGACTGGGACCATTGACGAAGATCCATTCTAAAGTGACAGACAAGTGGGAGACTGATGTCTATCTGGTTATAGGCAAGGCTGATGACCTGCCTGTATACACAGTTCAGCGTGAGTCAGGGGAAGGTTCGAGACGAACACTTCATAGGAACTTGCTGTTACCTTTAGGGTCTTTGTGTGTTGAGGTTGCACCAGTTGGAGCAGATAGGCCATCGCACATAAAGGAAAGGAAAAGGGAACGGTTGAAAACTCCTTTACCAGAGGAAGAAGATGAAGATGAAGAGTCAGATGTTGTTTATGAGACAACACTGTCCGTGCCCCCTAGTTTGAGAGTAGATGCACCAGATCTGTTCCTTGATGTTGTTGAAGAAAACATTCAAGAGGACATTGAAGGCATGCAAGCTGGTGGCATAGGATTTGATGATTCCAGTCGGGAAGAATCAAAATCACAGCCAGAGCAGGTACTAAGGAGGTCAACTACACAGAGAAGACCAGTTGAGCGACTTAACTTGACTCACTGGTGTAATATAGTACCTGAGTAGTAGGAAGCACATGAGAAGACACACATCAATTAAAATAAATCATATTCATTTCTAATAATGATGAAAGATCTTCTGGATGATGTTTGATTGTTATGGATAATTCTCCATGTTTGGATTTTTCTTTCTGGTGTGTGAACAAATGTATGGGTTTTGATGTGAATGTTTGGTTTTGTTGCACATTTGTAGGGTGTGACTTTGTGAGCCCTTACAGTTTATTTTGGTTTTATGTTTCCTACATTTTTAAGAATGTGAAATGTTTTTGTGTGCTGGGTTTTGTTTGTAGTACCCAAATCAGATTGGGTAGATGTGCATAATCAAAATCAACCAGAGACTTTAAAAGGTTTTGTCTAAAATGAATTTTTAGGATAAACGTTGATACCCACCTTGGATTGGGTATGCATTTTTGTTCAAGCTGAAGACTTGAAGGTTTTTTACCCCTGAGAGGGTAGAGTTTTTGTTTGTTTGAAATGTTGGCACTTTTTTGAAAAAAAAGATAGCAACATTTTCCTGCGAAGGGTGTGTGTAACCCCCCTCACAAAACGTATTTTTGTGTTTGGCGTTACTAAGCGTTAGGTTCAGTAACTCCCTTGTAGAGTTGAGTGATCGCCCCTTAAAAAAGAGTGCCTATCGGGATACTTCTGTTTTTTAAATCTCACTTCCTGCCTGGGGCTAGTGAGGGAAAGACGCGTGACAGAGACTCACTTCTCGCTGAGTCTAGATGTTCCCCATTAAGGTTGGTTTATTTCGTTAATCTTGTTTTTGATCAAACTATCTGTTTAAGCAAATTTCAGCTTAATTCAGAATAGTTTTGGAAGGTTCATGAAATCTGTATGAAGCATGTTTGATTTAATTTCACAGGCTTTCAACCTGTGAATTAACAGTGAACCATAAGTGATCGCTTCGAACAAAGGAAGCGTGGAGTGAATTTTGGCACCGTCATGGTCATTGTTGTAAGATTAATTTTTGGTAGGATATTGTTCAGTTATTAAAATGCTGGAAATATTCTAGTATGACTTTACACTACAAATGTATGGGTGTGAAGGACTACTTAATTTTTGTAATGATTTTATCACTACGAATTCTGACGTGTTTGTGATATATCATTTAGGAAATTCAAACAGTTGAAATATCAGTGGGGGCATTAATTTAATTTGAGAGGCTTTTAGCCTGTGAATTGTGAATTAACAGTGAGACCTAGTGGTTGTTTTGAACAAAGCATGTAAATTTTAATACAGTCATGGTCTTTGTTGTAAACTTAATTGTTGGTAGAATATTGTGCAGCTATTATTAAAATGCTGGAAATATTCTAGTGTGGCTTTACACTACAAATATATAGGTGTGAAGGCCTATTTGATTTTGTAATGATTTTTATCATTAAGAATTCTGATTTATTTGTAATAAATCATGTAGTAATTCTAAAACAGGTGTAATGGCATTGGAATGTCATTGTGGACATTTATTTAAAATAAATTAGTCCTTCTTATTAATGTTGGCACAATTTCATAGGATGGACCATCATCTGTCCTAAAGTAAATAAGACATGTTGGGATGCTTGCACAGTTTCATAGGATGGACCATCATCTGTCCTAAAGTAAATGAGACATGTTGGGATGCTTGCACAGTTTCATAGGATGGACCATCATCTGTCCTAAAGTAAATGAGGCATGTTGGGATGCTTGCACAGTTTCATACGACGGACCATCATCTGTCCTAAAGTAAATGAAACATGTGTAAAACTAACTACTAAAATTATGTAATAATTTTAGAGGTGATGTTTTTTACATTGTATGTTCTTTTGATTACAGGAACATCATCGTCTTTTTGCTGTCACCTTCTCCTCACACCATCATCCCATCCCCATTCCTTCCATCTGTGCCTAAACTAAGATTGAGCCATTGATTCTAGGTGTATGAAAAACTAGGACAGATTATTTTTTGTTGTTTTTAATTGTACTTGTAGTACATTTAGTCATTGGTGTTTTGTGTAATGTGGTAGTGTTGTAGGTTGTGTTGTGGAATATATGTGGTAAACCCAATTTGCTCGGTCTGGAGTCGCATTGAATGAATGGTGTTATTCGTCACGTTCAGTGTATTCAGTGTGGCTGCTGAGTGAGTTGAGGTTAATTAATTTCACTTCACCTACTTTCCTACCTCTTCTATATTTTCTTTTCCCTCTATTTTTCTACTATCCTCTTTTCTATCCCCCCTTTATCACTCCCCGGCCCATAAGTAGCTGAGCCCTACTCTTCTTTAGGGTTACTAAAGAAACCAGGAATTAGTCTAGGACTCTAAATTTCCAGTACGAATTAGGCGGAACGGAATTAGAGTGGCGCCTTAGATAATTCCCGCGTAGGACCCTCTACATTTCTGGCGCCCAACGTGGGGCTAGGGAGTGTTTTTCTGCTAGTTGGTTCTGAAGTTAAAACTCCACTGAGAGTGGAAGTTTGCGACTCTGGTGAAACTTTTAATTTCACAGATGTAACGTCTTTTGTGTGTGTTTGAAAATTTTATTTTCACTGGAAGTAAAAGTGTAGGCAAAATTAAATTTTGCAGTGATCAAAAATTGTACTCAGAAAAAGAATTTTTGTTGTTAGTTAAATTAATTTTTGGCTAACAGTATTGTGAAATTTTGGAAGGAAATTAAAATTTCAGAGAAAGTGAAATTTTGGTAACAGTAAAATTGTAATTTTGCTGAGAGCAGAAATGTTGCTCTGATAATTTTTTGCTAACACTGTGATAAAGTTGTGTAGGAATTTTTTTAATTCCTAGGGAAACAAAATTTTTGTAATGGAATTTTAAATGGTAATTGTAAGTTCAGTTTCCTCATACATTAAGATTATGGCCAGTCGAAGTGAAGAGCCAGTTGTGAGAGAAGAGCCCGAGACGAGCAGACCTGGGGACCCTAACCAGACACTACTGGAACGAGTAGCTTTCCTGGAAGAAGAGAACCGGGGGCTACGGGAACGGCTGGAGCGCGTCCTGGAGTTACAGGAAAATTCCGCCCGCCTCCAGCACGGACCTATCCATGTGTCTGTCGCAGCCCCAGCACCTCTGCCACGTCTTGGAGTCTTCACCGGCACCAACCCCACCGGAGCTCAGGAAGTCAGCTTCTCCGAGTGGAAGAAGCGTGTCAATGTCCTGACCAGGGAAGTCACCTCCCCAGCCGACGCCCTGGCCAGAGTACGAGGTAGCCTGCAGGATTTGGCGTGGGAGCACGTCAAACACTGCAGGTCAGTGACAGACATCGTCGCCATGCTGTCAAGTATCTATGGCAGTGTGGAGACACCGGTGGAATCACTAACCAAGTTCCTGGGATAGAGGATGACAAAAAAGGAAACGCCATCATCCTTCCTCGCCAGCCTCTGGTCCCAGTTCAACAAAATCAACGAAGACGAACACTATACCTCGGGCGAGTGTGCCAAGAAAGTGTACTTCGTCTTCATGGACAATCTGAGGTATCAGCACCCATTGCTGACCTCAGATTTACGTAACGAATTCGGACGTCCGGGCTGCGCCTCACCTGACTTAACTGCCGTGACCAGGTCAGTGCGGCAGTTAGAAGGTCAACTACCGTCAACCACCAGAGACGCGGCGAGCCATCCACACCAGGTACAACCGGGTGTGGAAATCAACTACAAGAAGTTGGCTGTGCTGGTGGCAGAACAGCTGAAGGGGGAGCATCATAACAGGGACGCCCCAAAACACACCAAGGGCCCTTGTTACAAGTGCGGGAAGTCGGGACATTTTGCAATAGAATGCAGGTCCAGACCAACCGTCTTGACCCAGACTCCGCAGACACCGGCGACCACCTTTAAACCAGCAAGAAAAGGGGAACGCCCTTTAAACTTCAAGAAGTCACCGGCAGTGGGCAACCAGTGACAACTTCTCCTGACGCCCAACAAGTCACCACCAATACCAAAGACAGAAGGGACAAAATTATTCATAGTGTAAAACTCCGAAGTCCTGCCTGTGTTACACTGGAACCCGGCAAAACCTTGGGACTTCATGGTGTGATACAGGGTGTGGCGGGCGATATCAAACTACTGCCCAGGGCAACGGACAGATTACCGAAAGGATTAGAGATTAGTAGCGATTTGAGTAAGAAAGATAAGGATGTGTTAGTTAGTTTAGTGTTGATGAATAGTTTGACAGATTCTGATGTAGTTGTAACAGGTAGTGATATTTTAGTTCAGGTTGAAGTCAGGAGTTGTCGTGTTTCAGGTTCCTCTTCACCTCTAGATACTTTAGTTGGTCCTAGTTGTGAGTCCGCTATCAGAGTGGATGATGTCACCAGTAGATGCTTGATTGACAGTGGTTCACAAGTAACCATTGTCAGCGAATCATTTTTCAAGCAGCATCTTTCCCATATTCCCCTGGAGGAATTGGGAAATCAGCTCAAAATTACAGGAGCGGGAGAGCATTCTGTCCCGTATTTGGGGTATATATCTGTTGATGTGTCCCTTCCTCTTGATGTTGTCAGTACTGATGATCCGGTGACAACAATGGCAGTTGTTTGTCCCGATACTGATTTCTCATCCAAAGTACCAATCATTGTTGGCACTAATACGTTCCAACTGCTAGCACAAAAATGTTCGGAGAAGACTGGCAAGTATTTTGCATCTGTACTCCCCATAACGAATGAAGTCTCCTACATTTACAGAGATCTACCCCCTAATCAGAGTGGTAGACTGGGTTCTGTAACCATCTGTGGGAATGTAGTCGTACCTGCTGGGGAAACTATAGATGTCAAGTGTGCTGCTCAAGCAGAGGTTCCCTGTACCAGAGATGCAGTTCTAGTGCAGGAACCTACCATTGATGTATTGCCTGAAGGTCTGAGAGTGGTTAGTTGCAAAGCACTGACTAATTCTCTCCCTACATTGAATATTTTTGTTTGCAATGATACTAATCATGACATAGTATTGAAGAAGCACCAAGTGGTGGCTGATATTTTCATGTTTTCTTGTGAGTATAATGTTGATGATGTTTTGTCTGCATTATCTCCCAAAAATGATGTTGATGTGTTGCATGTAAGTTCATGTACTGTTGATGCTGGTAAGACCAGTGCAGATGAGGAAGCTATGTCAGGGATCCAGTTTAAGTTCAGTGACAGTGCCCCACCACAGTGGAAGGAAAGGTTTAGCAAAAGGCTAAATGAGTATTCTGATGTGTTCATAACGTCAGAATTTGATATCGGTAGGGCTGAGACTGAACATCCTTTTGACATAGAACTAGAACCTGGTCCAGAGATACGGGAGAGAGCAAGACCACTGTCTCCTAAAGATTTTGAAGAGTGTAGGCAGCATATCCTGGGGCTGTTGGATGCAAAGATTATCCGACCTTCAAACTCCCCTTTTGCTAGTCCTATTGTCCTTGTTAGAAAGAAGTCGGGTGCATTGCGAATGTGCATTGATTACAGGAAAGTAAATGCTCGCACAATTAGGGATAGTTATTCCATCCCTAAGATAGAGGATCTTTTTCTAACTTTGAATGGTGCAAAGTTCTTCACTGTGATGGATCTTTGCAAGGCATACTATCAGGTCCCAATGACAGAAAAGGCAAGAAAGATTTCAGCCTTTATCACTCCTTTTGGTTTGTTTGAGTGGGACAGGTTAAGTCAAGGTTTAGTGAATGCTCCTGCGTGTTTTCAGAGATTGATGGAAACTGTTTTCAGTGACATGAACCTTGTGGAACTGATTGTCTTCTTGGATGATATACTCATTCATGCCAAGACGTTGGAGGAATTGGAGGAGAGAACTATCAGGGTACTAGAGAGGCTGCGCAAGTAAAACCTTAAGTTGGATCCAGCAAAGTGCACTTTTGGAGCCACTGAGATCAAGCACTTGGGTTACTTGATTTCTGAAGGCACAATACGGCCTGACCCTGAGAAGATCAGTGCTGTCACCACATGGCCAAAGCCTACGACAGTAAAAGAAATCAAAAGTTTTATTGGTTTTGCAGGTTTCTACCGTAGGTTTATTCCAAACTTTTCTAGCATGGCAAAACCAATGAATGACCTCACTATTGGGTATGTCCCCAGTAGAGCGAAAACTCAGAAGAACAAGAAAAAGGCATTGCTGACCCTGTCGTCAGACATAACCCACCTGTGGGGAGAGGAACAGGAAAAGTCTTTTGAGACTTTGAAAAAAGCTTTGACAACTTGTCCAGTCTTAGGGATAGCGGATCGTACCAAACCCTTTGTTCTCCACTGTGATGCAAGTGGTACAGGTTTAGGTGCAGTTCTGTATCAGGAATTTGATGGAAAGTTGAAGGTCATTGCTTATGCCAGTCGTGGTTTGAATAAATCAGAGAAGAACTATCCGGCACATAAGCGTGAGTTTTTAGCATTGAAGTGGGCAATGAGCGATAAGTTCAGTGACTATTTGCTAGGAACTCCAGTGACAGTTGTGACTGATAATAACCCATTATGTTACATCCTAAAGAATGCAAAGCTGGATGCAACTAGTCACCGCTGGCTGACAGCCCTGTTATTGTTTGACTTTCAGTTGAGGTATAAGAAAGGTTCCTCGCACATAGATGCTGATGCTCTGTCTAGAAGAGCACAAGATCCTCCTGATGATGACGAAGAATATTGTCAACAGATGGAGAAGATACAGTTTTTGGTTGAAAAGGCAAGTGCTTTTGACAACTCAAAAGAGGAAGATGTTGTAGCTGTGGGACAGGATTCTGTTAATGCTATTTTTTCTGTCCACAATGTCAAACATGATGTTCATTGTATGCGACATACAGTAACCAAAGATGTTGATGATGATTTTGATGCCATGTTGACTAATAAGGATGATGATGTGATTCCTGGGATAGATCAACTGGTGAAGGATCCGCAAGAAGTTCCAGACAATGTAATGGAACCATGCCAGAGCCCACAGATAGAGTCTGTATCTCTATCAGATTGGGAAAAGTTGCAGAGAGCGGATGAGACGATAGCAATTGTCATAGATTGCCTAGAGCAAAAGAAGACTTTGAACCCCAAAGAAAAGCAAAATGCCTCGCATGACCTGAAGGTGTATGCGCGCGAACAAAACAAATTAGTTTTGAGAAATGGGGTATTGTACCGAAAGACTACAGGACTCAACGGGGTGGATACATTTCAGTTGGTCATCCCAGAATCACACCGCAAAGAAGCTTTGCGTGGAGTGCATGAGGATCTGTACCATACCAGTTTTGACAATGCCATCAAACAGGCACGTCAAAGGTTTTTCTGGCCATACATGGCACGGGATCTTGAAAAGAAGTTGGAGGGGTGTAGAAGATGTATACATAGGGGAGCTCCATCCCAGAAGGCCCCCATGAATAGTATTATTTCTACATGTCCTCTAGAACTTTTGTCCATTGATTTTTTGACAATTGATGTGAAGGGAAAGAAGCAAGATGTTCTTGTGGTGCTTGATCATTTTACCAAGTTTGCAATTGCAGTTTGTACAAAAAATCAAACAGCTAAAACTGTTGCAAAGGCTTTGTGGAACAATGTCTTTATGACATATGGTTTTCCAAAGAGGATTTTGACAGATCAAGGACGTGACTTCGAGTCAAAATTGATCAAAGAAGTTTGTCAAGTTGCAGGTATTAAGAAGTGTCCATGGCTTCTCATTTCAGTCTCTTTAGTTCCCCAGTCAAAGTTCATGACCCGCAGCTGGCAGGGCGTTGACATAAATAAACGGGGAAAAAGGAAAGGCTGCACTAGGGGCTTGCGCTATAGCCGTGTTCAGCTGTAGATTACCATGGTTTCTTTCACACATCGTTTTGTACAGTGAATCGTCCAAAAAGAGACAAACAAAGCATTCTTTATAATCAGCTTGAAACAAGCTTTCTTTTGACACCAAACTCCATATACTTTCTTTCACACTGGTTGACGTGAGAGCAGTCAAAACATAGATGAAGATGAACAGGAGAGCGACAGGCAGACACACAATCACAAAAATCAGTCATTTTTAACTCTCTCTCTAAAAAAACACATATTTATAATATACAAACAAAAAATGTAGAGAAGAAATTGAACATGTCTGCATGCAGACTAACTAGGTTTTTTTTTGGATAGTTTTGTTTCTGTGGGCACAGCGAAGCCATAGATGAACGCACCGTAGTAGGCTACCACCTGCAGCGCCGCGTGAAGCAGCGCGATACAGAGCGTGGGGTGAGAGTCTGGCAGTCATTAGTGTCAGCTAGGTATCTCACTTCACTCTAAACACTAGGCCTACTGCATAGTCATGGCGATTCAGCACGTACACAGTCCACTGTTTCATCAGATTTTAGTGGTTTCCTGCTACAGCTGAAGGTTTATTTACTAACTAAATCCAGTACAGCTTATAACCCCGAGCACACAGTAGAAAACAAATGTCTTCTCAGTGGCATCAGGCAGAAATAGCTCACAAATGACTGGGGTTTTTAAAAAATATATTCATTGATGTTTCTGATACTATACAAAAAAATCTTCTGATCATGTTGAAAAAATGTTGTGATCAAAAGCGTGACTATTTTAGTGTTGTGAAAAAAGAACAAACCACACAGAAACCTATACTTTGACATCAAAGTAAAAACGAGAAAGAGAGAAACACACACACACACACACACACACACACACACACACACACACACACACACACAAATACACACACATACATACACAGAGGAACAGTCTCTCTCTCTCTCCCTCTCTCTATTGCTGCAGAAACACACACACACGCACACACACACACACACACACACTCACACACACACACACACACACACACACACACTCTCTCTCTCTCTCTCTCTATTGCTACAGAAACACACACACACGCACACACACACACACACACACACACACACACACACACACACACACACACACAGGAACAGTCTCTCTCTCTCTCTCTCTCTGTATTGCCGCAGAAATATACATGCGCGTGCGCGCATGCGACACACACACACACACACACACACACACACACACACACACACACACACACACTCACTCACTCACTCACACACACATGCCCGCGCACAAACATGCGTGCACATGCATGCACACACACACTGATATGCGTATGCACGCAAGGCACGCAAGCACTCACGCATGCATGCGCGCATGCACACACACCAACACACACACACACACACACAAACACACACACACACACACACACACACACACACACACAGCAACAAGCTGACACTCGGGCTTTGTTTCTTGAGAGAGACAATGGTTTTAAAATATTTTTTTTAAATAGTTAACAAAAACTGACACCAACAAAGTTACCACAAACAGGTAAAGCAAGTATTGAAGTTTTGTTCACTGAAGTATGATCATTGTAAAAAATCATGGGAATCCGGCAGCGTATGGTACAAAATGCCTTTCATACAGAAATTTGCTCAGTGGCTAATAGACAGCAAAGAAGGAAAGTATAGCAGCATCCCCAGATGCTGGACTCTGACCCCTGACCGCGCGGTGCCCTAGATAGTGGTGGGATGGAATTTCGGGTTACAGAGTGCAGTGCCAGCTGCCAACTAAAGAGTCAGATTTTCCCCGTTTTGAGCAGCCGTGTGTCGTACCACTCCTTACCATCCATCAGGTAATCCTGTTGAAAGGTGGAACCGCACCTTGATAAACATGTTGAGGAGTCTGGAGGATGCGCAAAAGTTGGACTGGAGGAAAAGTCTACCTTCTGTTGTCCATGCGTATAATTGTTGCATTCACCAGAGTACAGGTTTCAGTCCATACTTTTTGTTTTTTGGGCGACACCCTAGGTTACCAATTGATTTAGCCTTTGGTATCGACTTAGAACAAGCGGGGAAAGCTTCTCCTAGGGAGTATGTGAAGACTTTGAAGCAGCAGCTTCAGAGGGCCTATGATACTGCAAAGGAAAACACGATCAAGATGAGTCAGAGGAACAAAGTTCGTTATGACTCTATAGCTCATGCAGCAGAGCTGGAGTGTGGGGATCGTGTGTTAGTTCGGAGACTGGGACCATTGACGAAGATCCATTCTAAAGTGACAGACAAGTGGGAGACTGATGTCTATCTGGTTATAGGCAAGGCTGATGACCTGCCTGTATACACAGTTCAGCGTGAGTCAGGGGAAGGTTCGAGACGAACACTTCATAGGAACTTGCTGTTACCTTTAGGGTCTTTGTGTGTTGAGGTTGCACCAGTTGGAGCAGATAGGCCATCGCACATAAAGGAAAGGAAAAGGGAACGGTTGAAAACTCCTTTACCAGAGGAAGAAGATGAAGATGAAGAGTCAGATGTTGTTTATGAGACAACACTGTCCGTGCCCCCTAGTTTGAGAGTAGATGCACCAGATCTGTTCCTTGATGTTGTTGAAGAAAACATTCAAGAGGACATTGAAGGCATGCAAGCTGGTGGCATAGGATTTGATGATTCCAGTCGGGAAGAATCAAAATCACAGCCAGAGCAGGTACTAAGGAGGTCAACTACACAGAGAAGACCAGTTGAGCGACTTAACTTGACTCACTGGTGTAATATAGTACCTGAGTAGTAGGAAGCACATGAGAAGACACACATCAATTAAAATAAATCATATTCATTTCTAATAATGATGAAAGATCTTCTGGATGATGTTTGATTGTTATGGATAATTCTCCATGTTTGGATTTTTCTTTCTGGTGTGTGAACAAATGTATGGGTTTTGATGTGAATGTTTGGTTTTGTTGCACATTTGTAGGGTGTGACTTTGTGAGCCCTTACAGTTTATTTTGGTTTTATGTTTCCTACATTTTTAAGAATGTGAAATGTTTTTGTGTGCTGGGTTTTGTTTGTAGTACCCAAATCAGATTGGGTAGATGTGCATAATCAAAATCAACCAGAGACTTTAAAAGGTTTTGTCTAAAATGAATTTTTAGGATAAACGTTGATACCCACCTTGGATTGGGTATGCATTTTTGTTCAAGCTGAAGACTTGAAGGTTTTTTACCCCTGAGAGGGTAGAGTTTTTGTTTGTTTGAAATGTTGGCACTTTTTTGAAAAAAAAGATAGCAACATTTTCCTGCGAAGGGTGTGTGTAACCCCCCTCACAAAACGTATTTTTGTGTTTGGCGTTACTAAGCGTTAGGTTCAGTAACTCCCTTGTAGAGTTGAGTGATCGCCCCTTAAAAAAGAGTGCCTATCGGGATACTTCTGTTTTTTAAATCTCACTTCCTGCCTGGGGCTAGTGAGGGAAAGACGCGTGACAGAGACTCACTTCTCGCTGAGTCTAGATGTTCCCCATTAAGGTTGGTTTATTTCGTTAATCTTGTTTTTGATCAAACTATCTGTTTAAGCAAATTTCAGCTTAATTCAGAATAGTTTTGGAAGGTTCATGAAATCTGTATGAAGCATGTTTGATTTAATTTCACAGGCTTTCAACCTGTGAATTAACAGTGAACCATAAGTGATCGCTTCGAACAAAGGAAGCGTGGAGTGAATTTTGGCACCGTCATGGTCATTGTTGTAAGATTAATTTTTGGTAGGATATTGTTCAGTTATTAAAATGCTGGAAATATTCTAGTATGACTTTACACTACAAATGTATGGGTGTGAAGGACTACTTAATTTTTGTAATGATTTTATCACTACGAATTCTGACGTGTTTGTGATATATCATTTAGGAAATTCAAACAGTTGAAATATCAGTGGGGGCATTAATTTAATTTGAGAGGCTTTTAGCCTGTGAATTGTGAATTAACAGTGAGACCTAGTGGTTGTTTTGAACAAAGCATGTAAATTTTAATACAGTCATGGTCTTTGTTGTAAACTTAATTGTTGGTAGAATATTGTGCAGCTATTATCAAAATGCTGGAAATATTCTAGTGTGGCTTTACACTACAAATATATAGGTGTGAAGGCCTATTTGATTTTGTAATGATTTTTATCATTAAGAATTCTGATTTATTTGTAATAAATCATGTAGTAATTCTAAAACAGGTGTAATGGCATTGGAATGTCATTGTGGACATTTATTTAAAATAAATTAGTCCTTCTTATTAATGTTGGCACAATTTCATAGGATGGACCATCATCTGTCCTAAAGTAAATAAGACATGTTGGGATGCTTGCACAGTTTCATAGGATGGACCATCATCTGTCCTAAAGTAAATGAGACATGTTGGGATGCTTGCACAGTTTCATAGGATGGACCATCATCTGTCCTAAAGTAAATGAGGCATGTTGGGATGCTTGCACAGTTTCATAGGATGGACCATCATCTGTCCTAAAGTAAATGAAACATGTGTAAAACTAACTACTAAAATTATGTAATAATTTTAGAGGTGATGTTTTTTACATTGTATGTTCTTTTGATTACAGGAACATCATCGTCTTTTTGCTGTCACCTTCTCCTCACACCATCATCCCATCCCCACTCCTTCCATCTGTGCCTAAACTAAGATTGAGCCATTGATTCTAGGTGTATGAAAAACTAGGACAGATTATTTTTTGTTGTTTTTAATTGTACTTGTAGTACAATTAGTCATTGGTGTTTTGTGTAATGTGGTAGTGTTGTAGGTTGTGTTGTGGAATATATGTGGTAAACCCAATTTGCTCGGTCTGGAGTCGCATTGAATGAATGGTGTTATTCGTCACGTTCAGTGTATTCAGTGTGGCTGCTGAGTGAGTTGAGGTTAATTAATTTCACTTCACCTACTTTCCTACCTCTTCTATATTTTCTTTTCCCTCTATTTTTCTACTATCCTCTTTTCTATCCCCCCTTTATCACTCCCCGGCCCATAAGTAGCTGAGCCCTACTCTTCTTTAGGGTTACTAAAGAAACCAGGAATTAGTCTAGGACTCTAAATTTCCAGTACGAATTAGGCGGAACGGAATTAGAGTGGCGCCTTAGATAATTCCCGTGTAGGACCCTCTACATTATCCTACCACTGGATGATTCTATCTTAACAACACATTTTCCAACACCATCAAACCAAAACCAATATTATTATGTCAAACCCATAATAAATCCCAAACAAACATCTCAACAAGACAAGACACCCTCCCCCACCTTGCTAAACTAACCCAACTACCTGGCATGTCACCCCCTAATGGGATGTCATTTAGAAACCCCCCTTCCCTCCCATTACACTCTAATTCAAACAAAACAAAACAGACACCTATTAATATTTCAAACATTTATCACAAATCATCCAACCATTTACTCAACCAAAAAAAACCTCAAACATTTCTGCCAACTCCATTCGCCAACATCATCAGCTTCACACCCAGTAACAACCCAACTACCATTTTCTCAATCTCTACACAAAACTAAGTCAAACCTTTGTATCAATAACAACAGGCTTACAATTCTTAAACCTCTACATAACCATACAGTCATATAATGTTCTAGATAAAAATTTCAAAAACAATGAAAAAACAAAAAAAAGATACAGGTCTCTTAATCTTATGTATTCAAAACCCTTTCCACCCTTACTTAATCATCACACACACTGTCCGCACCAGCTATCCTGCCTTGTCAGCAACTACTCCCCCTGAAGTCCAGAGGCAGCACACAGCTATAAGTCCTCTGAAGAATTCACAACACACACTGACCTAAAGGGCTATTGTTCTCACAAAAAGAAAATAAGCACAGGTGAAGAAAGTTCCTGATGTTTTTCCTGATGTTAATGTTGTTCTGCTTATGAATTATACAACATCAGGGTCAAGTTTGACCTTGAGAAGCTGAAAGATCCAGAGGTATCAGACATTTTTCAGGCAAGGATAGGTGGGAAGTTTGCAACACTCACTCTGATAGATTCAGATGATATGGATATATTCTCTCTCTCTCTCTCTCTCTCTCTCTCTCTCTCTCTCTCTCTCTCTCTATATATATATATATATATCTATATATCTATATATACATATATATCTATATATCTATATATCTATATATCTATATATCTATATATATATATACCTTGACGGATAGTTTCAACACAGCAGTGACTGAAACAGCAAATGAACTTCTTGGCAAACATCGACCTGTCAAAAAACCTTGGGTCACATTTAACACCTTACAAGTATTCGACAAATGTTGAGAGTTGAAGAAAAGGAAAAATGAAATGGAAGAAAGAGCAGAACAATACAGATTACAGGGCAATCAACAAAAGAATCAGGAAGTCCATGACAGAAGTGAAAGAGAAATGGATTGGTGAATAGTGCTAGAACATTAAAGAAAACATAAAAAAAAAACCCAGCAAGAAAGCCTATCAACTGGTAAAAGACCTGACTGGCACAAAACAGGGAAGAAGTTCAACAATCCAAGACAAAAATAGGAAGTGCCTTACTGATGATCAGGATATTCTGAACAGATGGACAGAATACTGCTCTGACCTGTATTGATCTACAAAAACCTCAAGAGATCCAGATGTCCTCAATGTCCATACAAGAACAGATACAGCCAGCCACCTTATCATCTGAGAAGAAGTGGAAACAGCAATCAGATCGCTGAAAAAGGGGAAGTCAGCTGGGGCTAACAATATTCCAGCCGAGTTGGTTCAAGCTGGACGGGAGGCCATGATCAATGCTCTACTAAAAATCTGCAACAAAATCTGGCAGACAGGAAAATAGCCAACACCATGGACACAGTCACTCATCATCACCCTCCCCAAGAAAGGAAACCTTCAGCAGTACCAGAATTACCACACAATCAGCCTCATATGCCACCCAAGCAAGGTCATATTGAAGATTATATCGAGCAGACTGAAGCCACAAGCAGAGACCATCATTGCTGAGGAGCAAGCAGGTTTCAGAGCAGGGTGTAGCACAACTGAACATTCAACCTCAGAATACTCTGTGAGCTGTACCTTCAACATCAACAAGACCTCTACCACATATTTATTGATTTTAGGAAGGCATTCGACATGGTGTGGCATGTAGCATTGTGGGCAACCATGAATTTGTACAGCGTCAATGCAAACCTGATCAGAGTCATCAAAGAGCTGTACAACAAGGCCACCAGTGTAGTGTACTACAACAGCAATATTGGAGAGTGGTTTCAGACGATGGAGTAAGGCAGGGGTGTCTACTCTCACCCACTCTTTTCAACATCTTCCTAGAGAGAATCATGGCTAATGCACTGAAACACCATAAAGGATCAGTCAGCATTGGTGGCAGAACAATTACAAGCCTCTGCTTTGCAGATAACATTGACGAACTAGCAGGATCAGAACAGGAGCTTGCCAGCCTAACAGAACACCTGAACAATGCCTCAAAAACATACGGCATGAAAAGTAGTGCAGACAAGACCAAACTGATAACCAATAATGCCAAGGGTATCAGTACTGATATCAGGGTCAATGACCAGAAGCTGGAAATGGTTCAAAGCTTTGAGTACTTAGGAGCTGTTGTATCAGACAAGGGGTCTAAGCCAGAGGTAGTATGCAGGATTACACAGACAATAAGCACTGTCAAAACTGAACACCATCTGGAAAGATAGAAATATTTCACTCAACTCCAAGATCAGACTAATGTGCTCCCTTGTCATATCTATATTCCTGTATGCATGTGAAACATGGATGCTGACTGCTGATTTAGAGAGAAGAGTACAGGTGGTAAAGATGAGATGCTTCTGGAGACTCCTTGGCATCTCCTACAGAGACCACATACACAACAAAGAGGAGCATGACAGAAATCCAGCAAACCATTGGTCCCTACGAAAACTTTCTATCAATCATAAAGAAGCGTAAACTTAAATTGTACGGGTATGTAACAAGATCAAAAGGACTTGCAAAAACAATACTGCAAGTGACTGTCTAAGAAGGAAGAAAAAGAGGCAAACCAAGGATGGAATGGGAGGACAACACCAGTGAATGGACAGGCCTAGTACTCAACAAAACTTTGAGAAAGGCAGAACAAAGACAGGAATGGAGGGAACTAGTTGTCAAGTCTTCAGGGGTGCACCCCCACAGTTGCCAAACTAAGGGATAGATAGATAGATAGATCTATAGATCTATAGATCGATAGATAGATAGATAGATCTAGATAGATAGATAGTTTCCAAGTCCTCTAGCACATCTAGGATGCCAATCACAAATTTCATGTTCATTCAACCACCAGGATTTTCCACAATCCAAACAAATTACAACCAATATAATAATAAAAAAAGAACCTATGACACAATCACCCAAACTATCACTGCACTCACACATACAACTAACATCTGGTCATATACCAGCAAAAGAACTGCCATCAATAACTCCAACACCCATAACAGCAAACAACACAAAAACAACCCCCCCCCCCCCCCCCCTCCTCCAAAAAAAAAAGCTGTCAACTCCCCCTCCAAGGAGTGGTCCAAGGCGCACAGCCAAACAACATGGATAAAAACAAACAAACCTGGACAACTTAAATGCCACAAAATGACTAACAACTATCATCTCCTCCTCTGAGGAGTGGCACAAGGTGCATATGCCAAACAACATAGATAAAAAAAACAACCAACCTGGACAACTAAAAACGCTACAAAATGACTAGCAGCTATCATCTCCTCCGAGGAGTAACACAAGGCACATATATTATATATATATATAATATGTATAATATATATTGCTAAACCATGTAGATAAAAAAACAACAACCAAAAAACCCCTGGACAACTTGAAGTTGAACTCTACAAAATGACTATCAGCTATCATCTCCTCTTCCCAGGAGTGGCAAAAGGTGCATAGCCAAACCACATGGATAAAAAAAAATCCAAACAGGACAACAAAACACCACAAACAACCAAGGGATGCCAACTCCTCCAAGGAGCTTGCACCCATCTAGCCCTCTCCCCCAGCTCAGAAAAACTAATCTCCTCCTTTAGTCTAGATGCAAATTCTCAAGATTACATGATGCAATCTCACTCAAAGTCAGATATTTCACTATAATCATGGGGTCTACCACAAAACAAACATCACTGCTAAAACTTCAACAGGAAAAAAACCCACCCCCAAACCCAACAAAAAAAATGTGCACAGGCACCTACCTTCACCAAAGAACAAAACAAATTACTGGTTCAGTGGTTACTGATAAATTAATCCTTAAATGGCAAGCAACCTTTTTAATCCCCCCCCCCTTAAAACAACTCCAGATGTCATAATTCTAGTGACAACTGCCAAAAATAACTAAAGGTATCATAATCACTGTGACAAGCCTATTAGGTGGTGTTTCTGTTGAACTTTAGACAAATCTTATTGGTGTTGTAGAAATGGATAAGGTTACAACCCTTATGTGGTCTTCATGGTCAGTTGGGCTGTAAACAACTTAATATGAAATAAAAGGAGGGGGGGGGGGGGGGGGGGGGGGGGGGGGGGGGGGGCTAGAGTTTACTAGACTCCACCAGTCTAGATAGTAAGAAGTGGTTGGTTTGTTTCCCCTTTACCTCCCCACCCCTACCCCTCTTCTGCTCCTTATCCAGTAGATCTTGAGTGGGGTTCTGGGCATTAATCTTTTCAAGATGGGATTATTTATCAACTGAGGTCCTATGTGTAAGACATATTTAGCAACGCAAAAGAACTCAGCATTAATTTAAAACCTTTCAGTAATTCTTGCAATGTTGCTATTATTTCTTAATCTCACTGAACTTTTGACTTATCATGGCCTCTGAATTGGGGTGTTGTCTTTAAAAAAAAAAAAGTATTAAAATAAAACTATCTGACAGAGTGAATTCAAATTTTCACCAAAAGTCTATGAATAATTGAGAATTATTTTTTTAGTTTTTTTTTTTTAACATAGGTTATTTACTTTATTTGTTTGGAATTTTATAAACCCTACTGAAAAGCACACATGTTTAGTATAAATTTTTTTTTTTAAAAAGGTGATAGAGATTTCAACACCCATCATTAGTATATTACTTACAATTTTGCAGCTGAGGCTCCCGTCTATCATGGTACTGAAAAAAAATTCTGGGTGTTGTGAGTTGTTAGTGATAAGTAATGTCATTTTATCAAAATGTTGATACCTATTTGTGAAAAAATCTGGGAAATTGGTAGGTTCAGAAAAAACAAACAGAAAATACAACACAAAAGGACAAAAAAAAAATTTGCACTTACTTGATATATTTCAGGTGATCAGGTAATCCATCCAAAAAGCACAAAAATATCCAGAGCACTTGTTACAATTCACACACACACACACATAGTGACACACACACACACACCACTTTGTACAAATTCTCACCACTGCAGCTCATCACACCTGCACAGGCCATTGTCTACTTTGCATCACTAACACTACCATTGTGACAGTGGTAGTGTTACTGTTAGTCTTAACACTACCACTGTAACAGTGGTAGTGTTAGTCTTGCTCATTGTAGTCACTAATCCATCAACTCCCCCCACTTCGACATTTTATCTAACTGGTCTCTATCATTTTTATGTTCAAATCTACTAAACATTTCATCCATGATTGGGCTAGGTACACTTTGTCCCAATCCATATGTTTTGTTTTTTAGGGGGGGTCCACAGCCAAGCACAATTGTTTAAAAAATTCACCACAAATTTGCACATCGTCCTGACCGGACAGAAAACTGACCCAAAGGAAGAGGAAGAAAGCCCGTATGTAAGACTTGTTTCCCAACTACATAGCAAAGCTAACGGAGCCAACGCCAGGCCTTGTACTATATGCTAGCCAGGCGTTGTACTATATATGCTAGTCACTGAACAATGGCAGATAGGGGGGTACAGTGACCAGGCCCCATTTGACTTTGGGCACCAATGGGCAGATAGAGGTACAGTTAGTACCTGTCGCCGCCCCCCAAAAAAAAAAACAACAGGCCAAAACATGTCGATTTGGACAAAGTGTACCTAGTCTAGCCCAATTGGGAATGAAATGTTGAGCTTTCCTGATTGAATTCTGTAGAAATAATGCTGTGAGTAGTAGGAACACAGGCGGTCGATAATCCATATGTTTTGTTTTGGGGGGAGGTCCACAGCCAAGCACAATTGTTTAAAAAATTCACCACAAATTTGCACATCGTCCTGACCCGACAGAAAACTGAGGCAAAAGGAAGAGGAAGAAAGCCCGTATGTAAGACTTGTTTCCCAAGTGCATAGCAAAGCTAAAGAGCCAACGCCAGGCGTACTATCTGCTAGCCAGGCGTTGTACTATATGCTAGTCACTGAACAACGGCAGATAGGGGGGTACAGTGACTAGGCCCCATTTGACTTTGGGCACCAATGGGCAGATAGAGGTACAGTTAGTACCTGTCGACCCCCCCCCCCCCCCAAAAAAAAAAAAAGAAACACGCCAAAACACATGTGGATTTGGACAAAGCGTACCTAGCCCAATTGGAAATGAAATGTTTAGCTTTCCTGATTGAATTCTGTAGAAATAATGCTGTGAGTAGTAGGAACACAGGCGGTGGATAATCCATATGTTTTGTTTTTTGGGGGGAGGTCCACAGCCAAGCACAATTGTTTAAAAAATTCACCACAAATTTGCACATCGTCCTGACCCGACAGAAAACTGAGGCAAAAGGAAGAGGAAGAAAGCCCGTATGTAAGACTTGTTTCCCAAGTGCATAGCAAAGCTAAAGAGCCAACGCCAGGCCTTGTACTATATGCTAGCCAGGTGTTGTACTATATATGCTAGTCACTGAACAACGGCAGATAGGGGGGTACAGTGACTAGGCCCCATTTGACTTTGGGCACCAATGGGCAGATAGAGGTACAGTTAGTACCTGTCGCCCCCCCAAAAAAAAAAAAAAAAAAAAAAAAGAAACCCAAAACATGTCGACAAAGTGTACTTAGCCCAATTGGGGATGAAATGTTTAGCTTTCCTGATTGAATTCTGTAGAAATAATGCTGTGAGTAGTAGGAACACAGGCGGTTGGAGCCCCAGTTGCAGTTCTCATCATGGATTCTCATAGGGACTGACTAAGTGGGCATGTCTTGGTAGGTGGGTGCTGTTGATTGGTTGTTTGGGCACTGTACTAAGTAGTGGAGGTTGTTGATGGGTGTGTGGCTGGTTTGTTTGAGTGATTGACTAGTTTTGTGGGCTTGTCTTGACAGTTGGGTACTGTTGGTCAGTTGTTTGGGCAGGTGTACTTAGTGGTAGGGGTTAGTTGATAGGTGTGTGATTGTTTTAAGTGATTGCTTTCTTTGTAGGGGTGTGGTTTGGGAGTTGACAGTGGTGGCTTTTAAAAACATTTTTTTCTTATATTGCTGATTGGTTGAAGGCATGTGACATACAGTATGGGGCTGTCTTAGTAAAGGTTAGGTAAGGGTGAGTCTGTATGTGTGTGTGTGTGTGTGTGTGTGTGTGTGTGTGTGTGTGTGTGTGTGTGTGTGTGTGTGTGTGTGATGGTTGTTTGCCTTTTTGTGGTTCTCATGGTAGTTTCAAAAGACAGTCCTGAAGGCAGTTGTGTCTGGACTTGTTTGCTAACTGTTTGCTGACATCATAGTTAAAAATAGACAAGAAAAAGTAGTTGTTGTGAATGAGTTAAACTCCCTTGGAAAAAACAACAACAACCCATCTATCTAAAACCAAATACAGCTCCTGCTCACATCACCCCTGATAATCCAGTTGCTAAAGCAGAGGACTGAAAACACACACACACACACACACACACACACACACACACACACACACACACACACACACACACACACACACAAAAGGTGCTGTCAAAATTTGTAAAATGATTTTAGGTGTTGGTAGAGATGTAAAGAAAAGCATTGCTTTGGGTGAATGTGGTAGATACCCAATATACATTGATACTTTTACAGGAATGATTCAATACTGGATTAGAATTCTTGCTATGCCTGAGTATAGATATCCCAAGCAATGTTACTTCATGCTGCTCAAGCATGATCAGATGGGCAGAAGAAACTGGGTAACCCACATCAGATCTATGTTATGTTCAAATGGTTTTGGATATGTCTGGGAAATGCAAACTATTGGAGATGTTTCTGTTTATCAGAACCTTCAAAACTAGACTTGTGGATACATATCGCCAGAACTGGCAGACTCATTGATGTCCTATCCAGATTACCTAAATTATCATCCTGAGATATGTAGAGCAAATTACTAGGACTTCTGGTTTCTTATGAACACCACCGTGTACTATGCTTATTAAGAAGTAATACACTGCCACTGAAAGGAATTCCTGGTAATAAGAAAACACCTGTAAATCCCTATTGTGTTCAGTGTGATGGATCTGCCATTGAAGATTTGTGTCACTTTTTGCTCATATGCCCAAGATATGCAACTTTATGTAAGCCTTACATCCCCCTCTATTATCACAGGTTCCCTTCAGGCTTTAAGGTTCAGATGCTGTGCTCAAACCCTTCTGACAAATTGACTATGAATTTGGCAATTTATGTAATTGAATGTCTAAAAATCAGAAACATGTAGGTCTTTTTGGTGCCTACAACAAAAGAACTGCAGTACTTACTGTACCATATCACCTTGACTGCTACATGGTTGCTTTTCATATTTTGTGTTCATATGGGTCTTATGGCCTGCAAAAACTGAATAAAATTGATTGATTGATTGATTGATTGATTGATTGATTGACACACACACACACACACACACACAACACACACACACACACACACACACACACACACACACACACACACACACAAAAGGCAGTAGTTAAGGCAGTTATGAAAAGGGTTGAAGGATACAGGTATAAGAACAAGACAAGTGATGTCTAGCAATAACTGCCTCTATCTTTTGTAAGGTACCAAGGGTTGAAGAGGCAGGTAATAAGGACAGCAAGTGAGAAGGCTTACAACATGACCAACAGACCAGAGGCAACACAAAGAAAGTGGACTACACACAGCTGTGACCTTTGGCCACAAAGATTGTCCCCTACACACTAAAAAGACAATTATCATGAAGCCACTAGTTAAAAAGAGGGGTAGATGTTTGGAAGGAAAAAGAAGAATATATGTAATTATATGACTGGTTACAGTTACTTTTGTGTGTGTCTTTAAAACACCTTAACTATAACAAAGCTTTTTAATCATACAAAAGTTTTTAAAAAAAGTTAAGGTCTGTCCCAGCCTAAGGCTCATCAGGCTGGTGCTTATCCCGTTTCTGTGGCGTTGAGTGACTGAGAGTCATAGACTCCCCCTGGATAGGAGGCCAGTCTATGGCAGGGTTAACCCCCAACACAAGGTTGGTACCCCTTTTTACACCTGGGTGGGGTGAGAAAATAGCTGTAAAGTGCCTTTTCCAAGGGCCCAACGGCCAAAAGCTGGGATGGAACCTGCAACCTTTAGATTAGAGTCCAACGCCCTAACCACTAGACTACAGCCATGGCTAATCATACAAAAGCAGGCTCCCAAAGTTCCCTACAGTGTTGCAATATACTGGGGGTTTGCTTGTGTTTTTTTTTTAATGTTTTGATTCTGTTTTTTTGTTTAGTTAGCCCCAAAACAGAAAAGAGACCATTATGTAGGTAGTGGTACAGAGAAACAAACAGCACACAACATGGAGCTCATTCAAGAAATTGTAGAAAGATGTAGACAAGAAGGAATGACTGTGTTAGTGGTGATGCAATACACTAAATTTAGAAGGAGAACAACAACAGTAACAACAGCACCACCACCACAACACCAAAGACAGTATAGTCCATACTGAATTTCAGCTGTTGGAAAGGAATACTGACAGTCTTTACATGGCCCTTAGACCTGAGAGATTTGATGTCCTTGTCCATCCTGAGTTCAGACATCAGTATTTCAAAGACTACTATCAGTGGTTTCCAGCACATACACTCTCTCAGCACAGGCGGAGTTTCCTTAGCTGGTACATCTGGGCTACCGTGGATCCCTACTCACTGCTGTGGCTGTCTGGGCAGAGTTTAGGTTAGCAGATACATCTGAGCTACCGAGGATCCCTACTCACTGCAGTGGCTGTCTGGGCAGTCTTGGTTAGCAGGTACATCTGAGCTACCGTGGATCACTACTCACTGCTGTGGCTGTCTGGGCAGAGTTTAGGTTAGCAGGTACATCTGAGCTACCGTGGATCCCTACTCACTGCAATGGCTGTTTTGACTGTGCATTATGATGCACACCTGGTTTGTTCAAAACAGAATACATAAGCAATATTTTTGTAGGGTGATGCCCCCCCCCCCCCCCTTATTGACACATTTTGTTGTAACAACAGAACTGGAACTGCATTGCTATGTTGTTGTTTGTCCTGTTCGACAATGACCTCCAAAACAGCAGAGGAGGCAGCTGCTGTTTCGCAAATGGAGCAAAAATTTGATAATAGTGGAGATGCCTTGCACACAGCACACCCCCACTCTCTCGGCCTTGAGGGCATAAGGTCAGTCAGTGTTGGAGATGTTCTCCAAAGGCCAACTAGCCCCCCTGGGCTGCAGCACATAAGGACTGTGCAAGTCAAACCTCCTAGTCAGAGAGTCATAGTTGATTACTAAAGACTAAGCTGTAAAGTGGAATTCCATGAGTGGGGAAAGCCACTGATCATACAGCCTCTCACTTTGTTGTTGCCCCCAGTATCAACGGTTTTATCAAGTACTGTGATAAAGCCTAGGCACTGAAGGCACATTGAACTGTGTCAGAAGGCATGCTCTCAGCACAGGGCAGTTTCAAATAGCAGGTACATCTGAGCTACCAGGGATCCTTACTTTCTGTAGTGGCTATCTTGACTGTGCTTATAATAATGCAGCCTGGTTTGTTCAAAACAGAATACAAGGGCAATGTTTTTGTAGAGCTGTGTTTTAAAATGCATTTCTGTTATGGTGAAGAGGGAGAAAAAATCAGTTGCAAAGGTTTAAACAAGTACCACAACATACTAACTGTAGAGACATACAAACAAGAAAGTACTTTACACACAAGAGAGTAGTGGGGAAACTAAAGTTGGTTTCAAAACGGATGAAAAACCATGCTGAGTACACCCAAACAGGCAAGTCTCTTTCCTTTTTCTGCATTAAACACATTGTAGCCTCTAACAGTGTGTAAATTTTTCACAGACTGACTCTTTTTTTTCTGGTTTTGCTTTTGTTTGTTTGTTGTTGTTTTCTTCCAAATGCTGTAATAAATTGTGACAATGATCTAATAGCTATGATTTCTTGTCCTTAGGTTGTGTTGTTTAGTCTAAAAGAATTTTTGGGAAACAATCCCCCACCTGGGTAATCCTTACTGAAAAAAATAACTTGAGCAATATTGCTTCTTAGCTTCCCCCCCCCCCCCCTCAGTTTCATAGTTCTAAGGGTTAGCCAATACCGAACAAATGTGTGTGTGTGTGTGTGTGTGTGTGTGTGTGTGTGTGTGTGTGTGTGTGTGTGTGTGTGTGTGTGTGTGTGTGTGTTTCAAGTCAAAGGAGACAGACAAGAGACATGCAACAATTATAAAAACAAAACAATCATGCATCACTTTAATATACCCTAAATAGGCTGGGTCCACCAATCTGGTGTGTTTATCCCATACTCTTAGGGAGATTGTGTTCTTCTTCTTGTGGTCTGACATTAGTTTAAAACCAAATTATAGCTCCTGCTAACATCACCCCTGATAATTCAGTTGCTAGAGTAGAGGACTGAACACACCAGTTATGAAAAGGGTTGAGGGAGGCAGGGTATAAGAACAAGGCAGGTGATGTCTTTTTGACCTAAGCAATAACTGCCTCTATCTTTTGTAAGGTACCAAAGGTTGAAGAGGCAGGTAATAAGAGCGGCAAGTGAGAAGGCTCACAACATGACCAACAGACCAGAGACAACACAAAGAAAGTGGACTACACACACCTGTGACCTTTGGCCACAAAGATTGTCCCCTACACACAAAAAAGACAATTGTCAGGAAGCCACTAGTTTAAAAAGAAAGGGGGCAGATGTTTGGAAGGAAAAAGAAAAGTATATATCATTATATGACTGGTTACAGTTACTTTTTTGTTTGTTACCTTAACTGTAACAAGGCTTTATAATTATAGGAAAACAGGCTCCCAAAGTTCCCTAAAGTGTTGCAATATGCTTGGGTTTTGTTTATGTTCTGTTTTGGGTTTTTTGTTTAGTTACCCCCAAATAGAAAAGAGACTATATAAAGTGTTGGTAGTGGTACAGAGAAATAAACAGCACACAACATAGAGGTATTCCAGTAATTGTAGAAGGAATAACAGTGGTAGTGGTGATGCCATACTTATTAATAAATTTAGAAGGAGAACAACAACAAGAAGAACAGGAACAGCATCAAGCACCACCACAACACCACAGAGGGCATAGTCCATATATTGCAAGCATTGGGTTAACATACCCTGGGAAGAGTTAGAGGTAGGGGAGTCCAAGAGGAAGGAGGAGGGGGGCAGGAGGAGGTGCACTAAAACAAGAAAACTGATGTCAGACCACAAGAGCAAGAACACTGTTTCCCCAAGAGTGGGGGATAAACACACCAGATTGGTGGACACAGCTTATTTACCCTATGTTAAAGTGATGCATGATTGTTTTGTTGTTTATTTTAATTGTTGCACATCTCTTGTCTGTCTCCTCAGACTTGAAAACACACACACACACACACACACACACACACACACACACACACACACACACACACACACACACACACACACACACACACATTTCTTTCTATCAGCTAACCCATAGAACTAGATCTATGAAATTGAGAAAAAAGCTAAGAAGCAATATTGCTCAAGTTTTTTTTTAACAAAGGATTACCCAGGAAACACTATGTGGAGGTGGGAGATTATTTCCTAAAAATTGTTTTAGTCTAAACAATACTACTGTTAAAAAGTGTAGGGTGAAAACAAAAGGACAACACTAAAAGAGTTTTTGGTCTGGTACAACAACAAAAATGTGGCTCAGTTTCTTGTGGCTTCTGAGCTCAGATTGACATGCATTCACAATTAGACATTGACTTACTCAAAGATGGCATGTCTGTGCCTGGTATTACTCTCAAATGCTTGTTTCAAACTATATCTTCAGACACCTACTTTTCTCTCTTCAACAACACACAAGCCCAATTACACAGACTCCTACATGAAAACATGGCAGGGGGCCCCCTCTATCAACTTTCATAGATACCACAAAAAAGACAACACTTGCATTCCCAACAATCCTAACAAGCTTGCCAGATCAGTGCAAGGTTATGAGGCTAAAGCTCTATATCTTTGGGCTGTCAGCAAAGCATGCTAACAGAACATCCTACTAACAGTAAATGCCAGACAGGGTTCAAGCCAGAGGTGACAGACAAATATGGCGGTCAAGCTAGGGAATGGTTGCAATGCGTAGCTTTAACTTCAAACAAGACCATCAGACATAAATTTAATTAAGGGTAAAGAATACATGTTTTCTGAGCATCAGGGTGGATGGGTGGGAGGTAAAACACCAAATAACTTATCAGTTTCATGGCTGTCTCTTCCATGGGCATAATTGTCACCTTGCTCAGGGAACAGCTGTTAACCTCCTAACAGCAAATCTCTCACACAACTCAAACAAAGCACTGCCCAGAGATTACCCATTACTGGCTATTTTATATTTACGTGAAACGGTATCCCCTATTTACATGAAACAGTGGGGGTGACTGTCATTGAAAAGTGATGATGATGTGGTAGAAATTGAGATGAAAAGAAAATTTGTTGGAAACTGCCCTTTCAAATTGGGTGTTTTCTCTACCAATATGCAAAATTGCACATGCTAACATTTTATTATGACTTTTTGGACAAATTTGTGGACAGGACTGAATTTCAGCTGTTGGAAAGGAATACTGACAGTCTTTACATGGCCCTTAGCCCTGAGAGATTTGATGTGGTTGTCCATCCTGAACTCAGACATCAGTATTTCAAAGACTGCAATCAGTGGTTTCCAGCACAGACATGCTCTCAGTACAGGCCGAGTTTCCTTTATCTGGTACATCTGGGCTACCGTGGATCCCTACTCTTTGCAGTGGCTGCCTGGGCAGAGTTTCGTTAGCAGGTACATCTGAGCTACCATGGATCCCTACTCACTGCAGTAGCTGTCTTGACTGTGTGTGTTATGATGATGCACACCTGATTTGTTCAAAACAGAATACACAGGCAATATTTTTGTAGGGTGATGCCCCCCCCCCCCATATTTTTGTAGGGTGATCCCCCCCCCCCCCCCCCCCCTATCGACACAGTTGTAACAACAGAACTGGAACTGCTTTGCTATGTTGAACTGTGTCAGAAGGTATGCTCTCAGAACAGGGCAAAGTTTCAAGTAGCAGGTACATCTGAGCTACCGGGATCCCTACTTACTGCAGTGGCTGGTACATCTAAGCTACTTACTGCAGTGGCTGGTACATCTGAGCTACCGGGGGTCCTTACTCACTGCAGTGGCTGTCTTGACTATGTGCCTTATGATGATGCACCCTGGTTTGTTCAAAACAGAACACACGGGCAATGTTTTTGTAGAGCTGTGTTTTAAAATGTATTTCTGTTATGGTGAAGAGGGAGAAAAAATCAGTTGCAAAGGTTTAAACAAGTACCACAACATACTAACTGTAGAGACATACAAACAAGAAAGTACTTTACACACAAGAGAGTTGTGGGGAAACTAAAGTTGGTTTCAAAACGGATGAAAAACCATGCTGAGTACTCCCAAACAGCAAGTCTCTTTCCTTTTTCTACATTAAACACATTGTAGCCTTTAACAGTGTCTGAATTTTTCACAGACTGACTCTTTTTTTTCTGGTTTTGGTTTTGTTTGTTTGTTGTTGTTTTCTTCCAAATGCTGTTATAAATTGTGACAATGATCTAATAGCTATGATTTCTTGTCCTTAGGTTGTGTTGTTTAGTCTAAAAGAATTTTTGGGAAACAATCCCCCACCTGGGTAATCCTTACTGAAAAAAATAACTTGAGCAATATTGCTTCTTAGCTTCCCCCCCCCCCCCCCTCAGTTTCATTGTTCTAGGGGTTAGCCAATGGGGAACAAATGTGTGTGTGTGTGTGTGTGTGTGTGTATGTGTGTGTGTGTGTGTGTATGTGTGTGTGTGTGTGTGTGTGTGTGTGTTTCAAGTCAAAGGAGATAGACAAGAGACTGCAACAATTATAAAAACAAAACAATCATGCATCACTTTAATATACCCTAAATAGGCTGTGTTCACCAATCTGGTGTGTTTATCCCATACTCTTAGGGAGATTGTGTTCTTCTTCTTGTGGTCTGACATCAGTTTAAAACCAAATTATAGCTCCTGCTAACATCACCCCTGATAATTCAGTTGCTAGAGTAGAGGACAGAACACACACATAAAAGACAGTAGTTAAGGCAGTTATAAAAAGGGTTGAGGGAGGCAGGGTATAAGAACAAGGCAGGTGATGTCTTTTTGACCTAAGCAATAACTGCCTCTATCTTTTGTAAAGTACCAGGGTTGAAGAGGCAGGTAATAAGAGCGGCAAGTGAGAAGGCTCACAACATGACCAACAGACCAGAGGCAACACAACCACAAAGATTGTCCCCTACACACAAAAAAGACAATTGTCATGAAACCACTAATCAAAAATAAAGGGGGGGGGGGGGGGGGGCAGATGTTTGGAAGGAAAAAGAAGAGTATATATCATTATATGACTGGTTACAGTTACTTTTTTGTGTGTCTGTAAAACACCTTAACTGTAACAAGGCTTTTTAGTTATAGGAAAGCAGACCCCAAAACCACTATAGTGTTGCAATAGCCTGGGTTTTTGTTTGTTTGTTTTTTGTTTAATTTTGTTTTGTGTTTTGTTCAGTTACTGCTAAGAAAACAGAAAAGAGACTATATAAAGTGTAGGTAGTGGTAGAGAGAAAAAACATCACACAACATGGAGCTCATTCCAGTATTGTAGAAAGATGTAGACAAGAAGGAATGACAGTGGTAGTGGTGATGCTACACTTTTTAAATTTAGGACAACAACAACAACAACAACAACACAGAGGACATAATCCATAGAGTATATTGCAAGCATTGAGTTAACATACCCTTGGAGAAGGTAGAGGCAGGGGAGTTGAAAGAGAAGAAGGGGGGGGGGGGGGGGGGGAGGAGGTGCACCAAAACAAGGAAGCTGATGGCAGACCACATGAAGAAGAACAATTTCCCCAAGAGTGGTGGACCCAGCCTATTTGCCCCATGTTAAAATGATGCCTGATTAGTTTTTTTGTTTTTTTTTGTAATTGCTGCATGTCTCTTGTCTGTTTCCTCAGACTTGAAACACACACACACACACACACACACACACACACACACACACACACACACACACACACACACACACAGACCAGAGCAAGGGAGGCCACTGAATCAGAGGCAATTTTTATTATTGCATGATGATCAATGATGATGAGGATGATGTAATGATGTTGCTGTGGAAGTGCATCGCTTTGAGACTACTTGACAGGGTTGTTCTTTACACTTACTGTCATAATATATCCCAGCTACTGTCATAATATATCCAGCGTCAACCAGGCTGAGAGATAGACACCTGCAGTGTTGGTCAGATAATTTGAGCAACACTCTCAAATTCGCATCTGTAAAGTGGATGAAGCTAGACTGTGTGGTCCCCAGTCTCCCCACTGAGCCCACAGCACACTCAGTCTGGGTAGGAGACAGCTGGAGCCAGAAAAAATCCCTATGACTTATGGGATTCGAACCAGCAACCTTCCAGTCCAAATCCAAGGTGCTAACCACTGCACCATGGCCACTGGTTTTATATTAAGAACTTTGGTCATTGCAAGTTTTTGGTGCTGAAAAGTTGTGACAAAATATGTCAAAGCACTTTGTCACAATTTGGAAATGAAGTCAGAAAGTAGACAAAAAAGTATGAGGAGCTTGGAAAATGTTGAAGTAGTGTATTATATATTGAACTTACATTGATTAAAGATATGGGTTTTTTTAAATATGGGGGGCCTAACCCAGTTGGAGGAACTGTTTTGATGGGGGGATCCAAGCAGTGTCACAATTTGCCACAAGTTCAGTCGGCACCCATCAGCAGAAGACTATGGAGTTGTGTTCTAGTCTTTAGACTGCAAAGCCTGGGTAGGTATGAAGGGCAAGCTGTTACCCATGCAGCAGACCCCCTCTCTACCCACTGGAATGGTCCATTGGAAAGGTAATCTTATACCAATTCGATGCCTCAGAGCAAGAAAGGTCTACGGCAGAGTTGCCATTTTCAAAAGTTTCCAGATACGCTCACTTGAAAAGTTTGAAAGGTCAAAACAAATCAAGGATTGAATGGAAGGGTTTTCGGAGAGAGGAAGGGCATTGATGCTATCTTTACCATAGTATGTTTGTGTTGTAATACATGTAGAAGAAACGCCATGATAGCAAAAACACTGGCAGTGATGCCAGACCACCCGTGTCTGCAGAGAAATTACAGCAGAACTGGCACTTCCTCCCATGCAAGCATGGCATGGCGATTAACTTGACCCTTTTTCCCAGTTAAGATCACTCTCCAGCCACCAGTGTTCCCAGGCAAGAACCACAGGGCATCCAGGCCTGCCAGTGTTGTGTAAACTCTGCCCAGTGGTCCTAGTGTATCCCTTCCCATGCAAGAAGGTTTTGCACAGCTGGAAGTCCTTCCTTACACAAATTACCAGGTTAATTGGCACTACAGCCTTTAGAACAAAAGCGGAGTGCCGCAGTCATCCCTTTTACCATGAGAAATTCACTCAGGTAATTTTGTGCAAGAACAGTTTTCTTCAAATATCTTTAAAATTAATTTTAAAAATGATTTTATCGTTTTGTCATCTGAAAGTTTACAGTAAATTCTACCAAATATCAAAAAATTGAAAATTGGTATTTTTTTCAGATAAACCGTTCTTGCTCTGAGGCATCAAATTATTCCAGTAGGTTGTAGGAGGCACCGCTAAAAGGTTGCCATATACAGCTCATAGGACTTTAACTGTAGCAACCAGCAGTTGTGGTAAGTTGCAAAAGAGATTGCAATTTGCCATGAACTGCATTAGGCCCTCATGTAAAAAACACCAAAAACAAAATGAAAAACAAAACAATACAGATATCTTTAATGAATGTAAGTAGTGAACTGTGTTGTTAAGTGGAATTGTATCAGAAAAAACTTCATTTTTAGAGTTAAACCCAGTATAGCAACCATCAGTCAGTCACACACACACACACATACACACACAAACCCATTCACTTTCACCCTACCAAGACACACCCCACACTGTAGGTCACAGCCTTCACCAATCAACAATAAAAACCAAGACACACCCCACTTTGTACGTCACACACCTTCAACCAATCAACAATAAAAACCACTTCTCGCCACTGCTGTTAAGTTTCAAGCCACACCCCACCAACACATCAATTGCTTAAACAAAACATCACAAACACACATTAACCACACCGCCACTACTGTCATCTCCCAAGCCACACCTCCACCATAAAAAACACCTTTGAGAACCACAAAATAGCAACCAGTCACTGACACACACAAAATAAAACACTGACTGTCACTCTAATGCCTTCCTACCAAGATACGCCCCCACACTCTACGTCACAAGCCTTCAACCAATCAACAATAAAAAGCCACTTCTTCCCACGCTGTTAATTCCAAAGCCACACTCCCACCAACACGTTAATCACTAATTACCAAACAAATCACACAACCAATCAACCACACTTCCACTACTGTCGGGAGGAATAGCCTAGTGGTCAGAACATTGCGCTGGCAATTTGACGACTTAGGTTGATTCTGGTCGAGGAGATTTTTCTTCTGGAGTTAACATCAGTGGTGACTCCACTCTCCCTACAAGTCCTTCTGATGAGACTTTAAACTGAGGCCCATGCGAACACAGGCAGAACATCTTGCAGACACATTAAATTGTTCCGCTTTTCATAAGAGTAGGCCACAATGTGCCGGTGGGAACAGATGACATTTACAAAACTGCATACACACGGGGACTGGATGTAAAAAAAAACCCACATAATTTTTCCATTATCCTCCATATAAAAGAATAAATCAAAACAGATCAAATCAAATGTCATTTCCCAAACCAGAACCCCACCATAAAAAACACCATTGAGAACTACAAAATGGCAACCAGTCCATCTTCACCTCCTCCTGTCCTGTAGTTGTTGACATAGGGGTACAACTGAAAATTCTGCAACCAGCCTCATCCACTCCCCAGGTCCTTGCCTTCCTTGCAGGTCGTTGCACGAAGGCCTGTCCACTCTCTGATGTTGTCTTTTCATTGTTTCCTCTATCTGACACATAAAAAAAACCCCACTCACTGTTACCCTACCGCCTCGTTCCTTACCAAGACCCCCCCCACACAGAATATCACACACCTTCAACCAATCAACAATAAAAACCACTTCTCACCACCACTGTCAACTTCCAAGCCACACCCCCACTAACACCTCAATCACCGATCACCACACAAAACAATCACTCACACACACACACACACACACACACACACACACACACACACACACACACACATCAATGCACCGTCACCATTGTCATCTCTCCAGCCACACCTCCACCATAAAAAACACCATTGAGAACCACAAAATGGCAACCAGTCAATAACACATACAAAATAAAACACTCATCCTCATGCTAAGCCTCCCTACCAAGACAGCGCAAAACTGTACATCACACGCCTTCAACCAATCAACAATAAAAACTGCTTCTTCCCACGCTGTCAAATTCAAAGCCACACCCCCACCTACAGTCAATCACCAATCACACAAAACAATCACACACACATTAACACACCAACAACCACTGTCGTATCCCAAGCCACACCCCCACTATAAAAAAAAACACCATTGAGAACCACAAAATGGCAAACAGTCAATAACACACAAAAAACCCACTTAAAAAAAAAGAGTTAAAGTGTGTCCCGAGCTTAGGCTTGTGCTTATGCCGGCCCATGCTAAGGCCAGTGCTTATGCCGGTTTCTGTAGCCTTAAGGGACTGAGAGCTGTAGACTCCCCTTGGATAGGACCCCAGTCTATCGCAGGGTTAACCCCCAGCACAAGGTTGGTACCCCTTTTATATCTGAGTGGGGTGAGAAAATAGCGGGAAAGTGCCTTTTCCAAAGGCACAACGCCATAGCCGAAAGCTGGGATCCAACCGGGATCCAACTGGCAACCTTTAGATTACTGGCAACCTTTAGATTACGAGTCCAACGCCCTAACCACTAGGCTACAGTGGCCTACCCAAACCCCCATACTGTACCCTCCAACCAATCAACAATAAAAACCACTACCTCCACCAACAAGTCAACCACTCAAACAAACCAGCCACACACCCATCAACTAGCCCCCACCTGCACAAGCAACCAATCAACAGCACTGCGCCGTCAAGACATGCCCATAACACTAGTCAATCACTCAAACAAACCAATGAGGTACCCATCCACCACCTCCACCAGTAAGTGCACCACCCAAGCAACCAATCAACAGCAGCGCGCCTGTCAAGATACGCCCACGATCCCGACACCACATTCCAAGACACGCCCACTTAGCCATGCTCCCATGAGAACCCTGATGAGAGCGGCAATGGGGGTTCCATTGGCCTGTGTTTCTAGTATTGCCATGATAGAGAAACAAAACCACATGCCGACAAGGCAAACAAGGAAAACAAGGTCCGCTGCTCTTATGACTTAAAGCAGTAAATATACTTCTTGTTGAACACTCAGACAGCAACTATTGTTATCTGTCATTTTAACAAAAATGTGTAGCACTGCCCTGCTGATTAGTCAGGCCCAGCATACAACTTTAGCATGGGAGAGAAAATCTGTTGTTTTTCTGGGAAAAAAGGCAGAAGAATGGACAAAGAAGGCAAGAAGAGAAGAAGGAAGACATGAAAAAAAGGAACAAGGCAAGATGAAAGAGAGGGATAGAAAAGAAGTAATTCCTAGAACAGGATTTCCAATTTTGTTGTTGTTGAGATTTTATTATAGTCCCAGGAAGTGCTCCGATCACCGACTGTGGACAGAAGCCAGAAAGTCGGAAAGTCTCCCATTTCAGCACCTGGGCCGCCCCAAAAATAGTACAAATCTAGTTGAAGCAACAAGTGAGGCAAATAGAATTTCCAAGAGGTGGGAATGTTATTTATACTGCCTAGCTTGGCATCTCTACGGGGAACCAAAAAAAATACAAGCAGCCAATCTGTGCATTACATAAAGTAGTAGCCCTGATGTAAACTTCTGAGGAAAAATCCTCTTGAACACAGACAAGTGATAAACTTACAAATAAAATTGCTTTCCATATAAATACCATTAGAGGAAAGTTGAAGAAAATCTACAAAGCAAGGAAACTGAAGTAAAACAAAAAGTCCAACAAAAAAATAATTATTGTTCAAACACACCAAGAAGCTAGAAGACCAAGGAAAGAAACTTTGTACACTACTTACTGAATAATATTTTTTTTACCGTTATGTCTCAACCCAGGAGGATGGAAGAGCACTCCATCTCAGAACTGTTTACATTTTTTTTATTAAATGTTGTCAGGCTTATCCATGTTCTAAATCTATTAGATCAACATGCCTGCTCTAGTTTGATAATGTTAACTTTATCTTTGAAGTTGAATCGCCTCCTCACCATTCTTTTCATTTGGTTTTGGACAATGGATTGTTTGATGGTGATTTGTTCAGTAATCTGGACAGTGAAGACAAATGTTTAACTGTCTTGCTCTGATAACAACAAGCTCACAAGCACACATGGATCGTCTAATAAATGCATTTCATTCTAATTAGAGTAAGCAAATGTTAAATGAACAAAGGGAAATCTGCCATCAACAATATTCTGCTGGATCTAAAATACACTATGAATTAGAAAAATTTAGAAACGGCATAGGCCTAGACATGATACTTACATATATGGCTTCCATAAACTAATCCTGTTGATAAATGGACATTGTCATTAATTGAGAGAAAAAAAGATAATCTAGAAACTGGTTCAGAGAGAGAGAGAGAGAGAGAGAGAGAGAGAGAGAGAGAAGAGAGAGAGAGAGAGAGAGAGAGAGAGAGGTTGTTTCTTGCCCTTTAAAAAAAAAGTACCATTATGCCAACAAAGTGCTTACAAAAATAGAGATGCATAGATTTAGATTCTGCAAATATTTGTGCTCAATGGCAAAATATAGAAGGAAGGGACCACCTCATAAATGAAAAAAAAAAGAGGAATATTATGCAAAGGGAACCTTGTAGCAAAGATAGTATACTTGACTCAGTTGTAACTATTTCTGATTGTATTATTATGTTCTTTTTCTTTTCATTTCTGTTTTTTGTTCCTTTGTTTGCTTATTTTTGTTATTATCCCCATTCTGCCTGTGTATGTTTTTCTGTTTTTGCTCCTTGTAAAGTATAAGCCTTTCCCCTCTTAAAACATCAAGTTAGCTGGACACATTTACTTTGTCCTTTGATCAATGCATCTTTTTGTCTTCTTTGCAAGTGGATATTTTCGAACTGAAACTGAAAATATCTACATAAAAAAGCAAAAAAGAAAAAACTAAACCCCAAACAAAAAACAAACAAAACAGAAAACAAACGACAACAATAACAACAACAAAATAGAGAGAGAGAGAGAGAGAGAGAGAGAGAGAGAGAGAGAGAGAGAGAGAGAGAGAGAGAGAGAGAGAGAACAAAAAAATTATTAAGTGCGTTTCAGTTTTCTTGATGCCGTGCTTATAGACTACTGCTGCGAACAGGAAATAAAATGAGGGGTCTTCCTTTTAACGAGTATTTGTGTTTGGCCACAGCGCTTCTGTATGTAGTTGATAAATGGTGTTAGAGACCTTTTTGAAGTTATGAATTGTTGTGTTCCGTATCTAAATCAATATCTCCCTGTTTGACATCATCTTCACATCAAATGAAAGTGAAAGTAAAAGAATTGCTGGTAGCAGTGTATGAAAATCTAGTTAGGCGTTGGAATAAGTTATCAAACGACATTATCTAATAATATATTATGTTCTAATGAAACTAGTTTTGTTTGATATAGACCTAATGTACATGAATCAGTACTGTATCTTTTTTGGGTCTACTTCCAGCGACGAGTCTTCTAGGATAGGTGCCATAATAGATATTCATACGCTTGCGTTCATTCCGAGAGAGGACGTGGAAAAAAAACCCGTAGGACGATTGAAATAGTTTATGGATCTATTGCAAAATTAAATAAATGAAAAACACTTTAGGAAAATAACGTAGAAAGCAGTTCACAAGCTTGTGATTATAAAAAATACAGCTCGGTTACTGTATTGTGACCTACTTTTTCTTTCCTATTTTTTTTTCTTTTGCACACAAAAATGGCTTTTTGGCTGCAAGCATTTTACTCATCTTCTCCTTCATTTAAGTCGTACAGCGAATCTAAAACATTTCTAAACGATTAAAAGCATCTCTTTCAATACTGAACATTTATTGATGAAGGATAGTTGTCCGCTTCTTTTCCAGTTTTCCGAAATATATGACAGAGGCTAGGCCTATTTTTGGAAGAATATCAACTTCCAAAAACAAAGTAGGACTCCACGCATGCGCTTTCAACAATGGCAGGACGAGGTAATGCCGAGAAGTGTAAGTCGGAAGCGATTGTCTCAAGAAGAAATTTGATATTCCCTTTGTCGCTTTCAGTGTTACACGTGAGACTTTGTATATATGTTGCTGGATAAGCTTTTCTTTGTAAACATTGCCGTGTTTTTTGTTGAGGCTGAGAGATTCTGAAGTTTCTTATGAAAGACGATGACGTGATACTCGATCTGCATTTTGTTTTTCGTTTTTGCGTCTCGTGTTGTTTGTTTCTTAGATCGGTCTGAGTTTCTGATTCGTCGTTAGGCCTTGCAGACTCCGGATATAGTTTGATAGATGCTGAGATAAACCAAACATGATCATCGATCGAAGGGCATCAGTCTCTTCCGTGCACTTTTGTGATCAGTTTAGAAGATTATTCAATAACTTGAAGTTGCAGTATTACGGGGCAAGTCATTATGAATACGATTTGCACACTGGCTCCTATGTAAGTTTTTAATTCATAACATTGCCCCACATATTGAACGAGAAGTAGATTATAACAGTCATTTCTAGATCGAGGCACTGGCCGAAAACTGCGAAGGCCAGAAGAATCCATCAGTCTGAAAGCAGATATAGCCTACTGAGATGGGCCTAGGCCTAGTGGAAATTGCCGAATGAGGATTTCCTAACCAGAAGCCAGTTTATCCGGTTAGGGGTTTACAGTTCAACACCCCAGTTATTAACTCAGGGAGACAGTATTGAGTATTGCCACTAAATCAGTTTGTTTGCTATGTTATGCCAGTGATAGATCTGGGCAAGATCTTACGAAGTTCAACATTTCTCAAAAATTTGATACTTATTCAAGTTATTGTGTTCTTGAAGATTGAGATTACAAGCTATAATTGTCTGAGGATGTTGCTATGGTGAGTGCTAGGTATGTTCCTGTCATCCATGCCCATTGCCAAACTGGCATACTCTTTGGTGAAAGATGGATTAAAACTAAAAGTTTTTTGATAATAATGTACAAGGTATTGATTGTGTATGCCTTTCATGAAACATGAATTAGACCACTGACACAATATGTTGATTATAATACTAAAAGACGTCAGATAACCCAAATACTAGATATGAATAAATATGACTACAAAATTACGGCTGAAACGATGGACAGACTGGTGGTAAATTGTAATCATGTATGGGCTGTAAAATTTTCAAATCATTTTAAAGGAAGAGAAATGTAGGGTTTCCCTGTTCATGATGATTTGCATACTTGCCCCCCCCAAATTCAAGTATGAAGTATGTCATTTACGTGTATTAATGTTAATTTTAGTAAGTGCTATCGACAAGTTGTTTACTTCATCTTTGTTTTTGTTCAGTGAAGGCAGCAAAGGAATGACTGAACAAACTTTGACTCCATGAAGAAGAAAAGGCTATCGTTCATGCTGATAATAACCAATGCATAGGTATTGAGTTAGGGGCTTGGAGAGATTGGACTATCATGTGATGACGAGAGCTGGAAAAGGGCAGTCCTGAGGTGGTTTCAGTCCTAATCCCTGAGAACTGTGTTTGAACCAACAGCAGTACCATGTGACAAGAACTGGATGAAATCGAGAACAGTGAACAGTATGAATTCAGTGCTTGTCGCTTGATGAGAAATACATGAGGGACATAGGCAGGAATGGTGGAGAGTGCTCTGCAGATCGGTTCCCAGCCCCTCCTTATTCGAAATGCCCCGGCGTCAGCAAAAGTAAGTTTTGTTATGTGTGTGTGTGTGTGTGTGTGTGTGTGTGCGTGCGTGCGTGCGTGCGTGCGTGCGTGCGTGCGTGCGTGCGTGCGTGTTATTTATATATATATATATATATATGTATGTGTTGTGTGCATTATACACATGATCTAAGAGAGGGGGATATGGAGGACATTGTGGTGTGTGTGTGTGTGTGTGTGTGTGTGTATTTTTTATATTATTTATATATTTAATCTTTTATATTTAATCTTTTATATTGATAACAGAATAAGCAATCATGTGCTTTTTTTCATCCGGTCCCCGTGTGTATGCAGTTTTGTAAATATTGTCATCTGTGTGTGTGTGTGTTGTGTGTGTGTGTGTGTGTGTGTGTGGTGTGTGTGTGGTGTGACTGTGAGGTGGTGTGGGATGGGGGGTGGAGGGGAATGAAGCAAGTGTCAAGTGTGTGTGTCAAATTTCAAGTCAAATTTTTATTTCCAGATGGTACTTTGAATAAGGGTTGATTTTTTTTTCATCAAGCCATCTATCTAGGGGGGAAAAATCACCAAAATTAACTAACATGATTCAACAGCCTCAAAATAAAGATGATATTATAGATGTTCAAAACAAACAAAAAAGAGGAAAAAATCAAAAAAGAAGAAAATAAAATTATAGAAATTTACACACACACACACACACACACACACACACACACACACACACACACACACACACACACACACACAACATGTATACATACAAAGGGCTCTGGCGCACAGGCTGCACACATTTAGAGTTTAAAAAATCATAAAGTGTTTAGACAAATTATATTAGTCACAAATATCACAAAATACGATTATTTAAAGTTGAAAAAAATGTCAATCAAACAGTTTATATAATTCAAGTTAAAAGTTATACATACAATACCTCCATACTTTCAATTCATACTTTATATACATGTGCACATTTACAATACTGGGAACACCCTAATAGTAATAAAATGATAGGGTCCTCACTTCCAGCTTCAGTTGTAGAAGCCAACAAGCAAGTTGCTTATTCTTGTGAGTTTTATTGTTAAAATGATTTAGAGACATGTTTGTTCATCAAACTAAAGGATTATTCACCACCAGTTACGACTATTGTTTGCCTGATTTTTTAATGATTTTATTTTGTCTGTGGTGTGACAAAAATGGCAGCAAAAAGCGGGACATCAATAGATCCAGTTAACTGGATCTATTAGTATTACCCTGAATCTGAAGTGCAGGAGAATGTCAAAACTGCCTATGTGACAAACAGCACATCTATCTATAGACAAACAGCACATCTATAGCCTTTGCACGAAAAAAAAAAGAAGAAATGTTGGGAGTTGAGTTATTTAGCCTCTTCCCATGCCATGAAATGAACACATCTGTTCAACATTCCCACAACTGTGGGCAGCTTCTGCTTGGTGTGTGCATGTGGCAGGCGAAGTAAGGTAAGGATGCAGTCTTACTTTTAAATAGATCTATAATCTATTACAAACAAAACTCAGTAAAATAATGAATAAATAATGGTTGATTCTTGCAAAATGTAAACCAAATGTAGGCATTTTGAGGTCTCTGCAGTAAGGTACAAGCATATATCCACACAATATCCCATGTGCATGATCATATTAGATTTTTTTTTAAAGATTATATTTCATTGGCAAGTCTCTTTTATTTTACAAAGCTAATCATACTTCTAGAATTTTATGTGTACAGAGATTCAAAGTCGTGCCATACTGATACTACTGCAGAGACTGATACTACTGCAGAGACGAAACCATGAATTTTTTGCTTCTCTTGTAGGAACACAAGAAGAAACGTAAAATGGGGAATTTTTGTCAAACTTTTTGCTTGTACAAGCTTTACGCCAGTGTTGTGATTATTCAAAACACTGTGAGCCTTACTTGTTTTTGAGGACACTCAGCAAATAAAAAGATTTCAGGAATTAGTTCAATTGCCCGTAATTTTAGACTCCACAGTAACCTACTGATCGTTGAATTACCATTTTGCAACAGATTAATGACATGTCTATGGAGGAAAAGCAAACAATTATGGTTGTCCATAACATGATCCATGTAATAATTGAAATCAACAGAGAATTAAAAAAAATTCGGCTCACAAGAGCGTGAGTTACCGTAGAGATGAAAGTGGAAACATTGTTGCCAATTTCAAGTATGGTATGTCACTGTCTTTATCTAGTTTGTTTTTAAGCCAGTAACAAGAGCTATAGATTTTGTAAATTTTTGTAACCCATTTTGTAAATCAACTGTAAATTAAGAGAAAAGATAACGTCATTCTAGCTACCTTGCAGACAGAAAAGTTCGTTGGTGACAGTGTAGCCATTCAGATCTATTTTAGGATATAGATGACACAGCCTTCTTCATTACGGGCATTTCTGACCATGCCTTTCTCAAAATGGCTGAGCACACAGATCTATACTATGCGTGTTCACTGTTTCTTCTCTATGTTGTATTACTTTTGAGTGGCCATCATGTTAAAACAAAGGATTTGATGATAAACTTCTTGTTGCTGCACAGTGCACTGCATAGAAACTACTCTGCCACACTCCTTTAAAAAATTTTTTTTTTAATCAGTTTCTCCCTCAGTCTACTACTTCTGTCAAAAACAGGCATGCCCCGTGGTCATCATTATGTATTAATTGTCAGACTACCTTAAAATTGAACTGATATAATTTTAGGAAAATGATAGAAAAAATAATTTAAAAAATTTAAATCTCAACAAGAAACAAACTGTTTATGAAGAAAAAGTGTTTATGAAATAGGATAAAATTCAACAAGAAAAGTATGTGAAAAGAAAGAATATCCAAATGGAGAGTCCGGGAGAGAGCAAAATACAGTACTGGAAGATACGTACAGGCACCTGCACGTTTACAACCTTAACTTTTCACTCACTTTATAAAATAATTTTATTAATTTTCAGCCTTTAAGCTTCTCTTCATGTTGTTCATCTTCTCTCTTCTGAAATACTTGCCTTCGTCATGTGTTTGTATGAATTTTACGTTATTGATTAAAGAATTTTTTTTTTTGAATTGTAAAAAGTCACCTTGTTTAAGGTTTAAAGTGTTTTCAGAATGCTATTGCAGATGGTGGGATGAAAGTTTCTTTTGCTGGGGGGGGGGGGGGGGGGGGGGTCAAGGCCACAGTGCATAGTACCAACAACAATGGATGACAGGACAGGCAGATGGGATGAAGGGGATGGTAGGAGGGGGTGGGGGTGGGGGGGAGCAGATAGGGATAGCAAGGTTTCATCACTACCGCTCTCTCTCCCCCTCCCCCAACTCTCCCCCTTCTGCTTTGATCTATACATGAGCACAATGTGTCTGATATGCCCGTTTCTATCCCAGACCTGTGCAGAGTTTCTTCCTCCTTGTCTGTGTTGTGTGTGTGTGTGTGTGTGTGTGTGTGGTGTGTGTGTGTGTGTGTGCGTTGTGTGCGCGCCTGCGTGAGTGTGTCTGTCTGTCTGTCTGTCTGTCTGTCTCTCTCTCTCTCTCTCTCTCCCCTCTTCCCTCCCTCCCTCTGTGTCTGTCTGTCTCTCTCTTCTCTATCTCTCTCTCTCTCTCTCTCTCTCTGGCAGGCTGTCTCTTTCTCAGCATGCTGATACCTTTACAAAACATATTCCTTTATCATCATCATAATCATTATCTTCATCATCATTATATCATCATCTAGATCTATCTATCAGTCAGATTGGATCCCATTCCACTTGTTGGCATGTGTGCAAGGGGATTTCCAGCATGTTGTGAAAATGTTTGTCATAGAAAAAAAAAAGTTGTCATAGTTGGTCTGCTTCATACAGGGGTATGAAGAAGCAGTGTGTTTCTCGTGACTTGAAAATTTTAACAATTTAAAAAATGGTGGTTTCGAGGTATAATCGGATGTCTTTGCAAGTACAGAATGCATTTTCACACCAAAAATCGTGTATACATTGGCCATTTCCGTACAGGTTGTTGCTTAGTTGGGACAGTCGATCTTTTGACGATGTGGATGTGACATAATGCGTCACGAGAAGCCGCCCATTTTCACAGCTTTATTTTATTAAGTAGATTTATTTTTTCTTTTAAACGGATTTTATTACTGGAAAGATACATGTATCATTTATCTTTAAAAACAGTGCAAGCCTTGTTTATAAAGTCTTGGGCAACTGCATGATTGATCTTATAATACAACTTGTCCAGTGACAAAATGGCAGATTTTTCTCACAGTTTTGCTCAATTTTGGGGCACATTTATCTGCTTTAAAAAAAAAAAAAGCTTTTCTCTCCAAACTAAACACTCAACTGTTTAGGAAAAATTCTCCAAAGTATACTTAATCGATATTAACTATTTGTTGTAGAGTTGACATAAAAATAAACTAGTTGTGGACTTTTCCCCAATGCAATTGTCAGTGGAGCACCTTTTGAGAGTGGATCATCTATAGACTATACAGACAGATAGTGAGATAAATACAGACACTGAGACAGAAAGGCAGACAAGAGAGGGGAGAGAAAGAGAGGGGAGAGGTGGAGAGAGAGAGAGAGAGGAGAGAGAGAGAGAGAGAGAGAGAGAGAGAGGAGAGAGAGAGAGAGAGAGAGAGCTGACAAAGATAGGGATCATATCAGGAGAGAAAGACTTACCCTGTGGACTTTTGTGTTTCAGAGCCGTAACACAGACTCAGGGAAACGAAACAGCACAAAGAAAAACCAGCACTGGCAGTGCATCTTCAAGATCGGAAGCAGCCTCTAGTCATGGCAAAGTATGACAAAAGAGCAAAAGAGAGAGAGAGAGAGAGAGAGAGAGAGAGAGAGAGAGAGAGAGAGAGAGAGAGAGAGAGAGAAAGAATTATGAATACATACTATATATTATGCGTGTGCGCGTATGTGTGAATGTGGTGTGGTGGTGTGCCTGATGGTGGTGGTATGTGCATCACTGTGTGTTTGTGTGCGTGCGTGTGTGTGTGTGTGTGTGTGTGTGTGTGTGTGTGTGTCACTCTGTGTGCGTGTGTGTGTGTGTTCTCTTGTTAAGTTTGTCATACTTTCTGTTCCCTGTGAATGTGTGTATGCATAATCATGATGTGTTTATGTGTCATGTGTCTGTTCTCATGTATGTTTGTTCTTGAATAGTGTGTGTTTGTGTGTATGTTGTGTGTGTGTGTGTGTGTGTGTGTGTGTGTGTGTGTGTGTGTGTGTAATACATGTGTGTGTGCGTGTGTGTGTGTATCTGTGCGTATGTGCATGTGTGTGTGTGTATGTGCATGCGTGCATGCATACATGCGTGCATGTGTGTGTGTGTTCACTGTTTGTGTTCTTGCGTGTGCATGCATGCGTGTGTGCGTGTGTGTTTGTGTTTGTGTATATGCATGTGTGTGTGTGTTTTCACTGTATTGAATTGCATGTAAATTGTAATGTGTTGTGTATGTATATCTTTCAGTCATCGATCAGACATGTCCAGGAGAACTCGCCTGGTGTGTTGGATGCCCAGCGAGAGGGTGGACAAGCCAAGCATGCCTCGCTGTGAGTTTTGGATACATGTGTGTGAGTGTGAGTGTGTGTGTGTGTGTGTGTGTGTGTGTGTGTGTGTGTGTGTGTGTGTGTGTGTGTGTGTGTGTTTGGAGACCTGTGTGTATACTTGTATAATGTATGACAGAAAGTAGTTAACTTCAAGTGATATAAATTATAAACAGAAAGGGCTTCTCGACCATGCATAAAGAGGCTTGCTGAAAATTATAGCTTTAATGAGTAATGGAAATAAGTTTGTTTTACTGAGAACAGACAAACAAGTTTATTTTTACCAGGAATAGCAAAAAAAAGGTTGTATTTTTTTTTACTGAAAATCATGTGTTGCCAGTGCTAGTTTCAGGATCAGAGAAAAAAAGAAATTAAAAAAATGTTAAAAAAGAGGGACATAGTAAACTGAAACAAAATCTGTTTTGTTTTTTGATGATCATTGTTATATGTCCAGATGAGTTTGAAACAACAAGAGTAACAATATATATTAGGTACCGGCAGCCAAAATTAAATTATTTATTTTAATATTCAAAACCCATACCATCATAAAGATAATGATCTAACTTAAAAAATAAAACAAAAATGAAGTCTCTATCTTTAATACTTTTGGAGATATGGCCGTTTAAAAATGGGGTATGCTGACGCACTTGACAATCTCAAATATCGTCTAAGTTTGAACCTCAATAGAATTGTACAAAACATACATACCCAGTTGAAAATGAGTATTTTAAATCTTTATAACATATATTCCTAAGATAAATAAGTTTCATGACTCAAATGTGTATGGTTGATATGCACTAGGGTGTCAAACTTTCGAAAAACCACAATTTGACGCAGGTCAAAACTGTGTGATGTGCCAACTTTGAAGCACCAGAGCACAGTGAAATTGACAAGCAGAATACTTATTTCAATTTAGACAGCCTCTCCTAGTTGTATTAACCACACTTATTTTTTTCTAGGGTATTTGGTTGAGAAATATAGGAGAAATCCCATGTTAAAAACATGGAGGTAGTGCAATTTGGACGGCGGAACAAAGGGAGGATACTGACCTGCCATATGAAAAACGGCCATAACTTTGAAACTATTCAATGAATTGTCTTCAAATTTTGCATGTAGTCTTTATACATTATTTTCTACAAAATGAAGAGTCTTTCTTTGCTATTTTCACCTAACTTTTATGGTTTTTATTCTGAAACAAGAACTTTTGGGGATGAGTTGAGAGAGTCGTTCAAACAGAAATGGACATTCTTCCCAAACTAACTGGCAGATTTCAATAAAATTTTGCCACAACCTCTTTTACACTGCTCTCTGTCAAATTATATGATCTATTATATATTCCTGACAACCATTTTTAACTTCAAAAGGAAAAAGGTTCTGACATCCTTAAGAGACGCTTGTAGTACACATTTTTCCCCGACTTTGCTGAACTGGCTTCAGTTTTAGGTTCAAGATGTCATTACTGTTTTCAAGCTAAGCATTCACTGTCTTCATATTGTCAAACTCTTTGATTTTATACTGCAACTCCTGAAAATAAAAACTAAAAGGGTGTAGAAAACTTCGGCACATTAAAAAAAAAATGTACTCTGTAATTTTGGCTATTGTCTCTTTCAGCTGTCTTTCCAAGGCTGAAGCTGTTCTCTCAGCTTGTGATAGTTTCATCATGCCCCTGTAGAACAAAATTTGAGAATTTGGCAGTCTGCACACAAAAATATGTAGTGCTAGATCAAAATTGCTCCATATTATCTTTTTTGCCATTCAAATTTAATCAGTGCTCTTCATAAGTGACTGGTGATTACAGAGAGACAGAGTTTTTGTTTGTAATTCTCAAAAGAAAAACTTTTTAACCAAAACTCTTTATATTCTACTCGTATTCTTTTATGAATTTGCCCATGGTGTATTAAAAAATATTATTTTACATTTTTACATGTAATTTGAATTTTATCCCAATCTCTGCATTTCTTCATCAACCAGTGTGATATTATGACAACTCTGTGTGTGTGTGTGTGTGTGTGTGTGTGTGTGTGTGTGTGTGTGTGTGTGTGTGTGTGTGTTTAAGTCAAGCCAAGTCAAGTCAAATTTTTATTTCCAGATGGTACATTGAATAAGCATTGATTTGCTTTTTTTCATCAAGCCATCTATCTAGGGAGGGAGGGAGGGAGGGAGGGAGGGAGGGAGAGAGAGAGAGAGAGAGAGAGAGAGAGAGAGAGAGAGAGAGAGAGAGAGAGAGGAGAGAGTACACTGTATATACATGTATCATGTTTTACATTCATATTCAGTTTGTATGAAATGAAGAGAAAGACTACAGAGAGTTGTGTATAGTGTGATATTTTGAGTTAGCACTTATTATAGAATATAATATTAGTATTATTACTCGCTGTCTACTAAGCCTCAGTGATAATAGATCTAGACCATGTCATCAATAATGATCAATGTGTTGAAAAGGGATAATATCACAATATATTCATGGTAATATGAATATTATGCAATTGCCAAAATTTAATCACTGTGATAAACATTTGTCATGGGAATGTTTGCTTGGCTGTACATTGCACCTGTGCTAGTCAAACTGATCTGTGCATTTTTTTTTTATGTAGTGAGGTGTCTTAGAAAATTCACACACTAACACCTTTGCAAAAAAACAAAGAAACAACACACACACACACACACACACACACACACACACACACACACACACACACACACACACACACACACAAATTGATACAAATCACAGGCCAGATCTTGGGAACTATCTAAAGAATGGGGTTACAAAATTATGAAAAAAATAAACTTTGATGTTGACTTATGTGCTCTGGGTTGTTTGTTTGTGTTTGCATGCCATGGTGTGACAATAAAAACACAAAACTGTGTTAGAAACTCATACAAGTAAAATGAAAAGAAACCCGACAGAGGATAGAAATCCAACTTCAGCAGCTTCACTTTTAATTGTTTTGATTTCTTGAAGTGTTAATTTTTTTTTTTTTTTGTGAACTGCAAGAAGAAGAATGACCCAGTCAAATAACTAAGAACTATTGATTCATTGTATTTCTTGGTGGTTATAGCTGTTTGTTGATTTAAAAAAAAAAAAAACAGACTTTCACTGATTATATTGCCATCTATAAAAAGGAGGCTTAGAAAGCAATTAAAAAGCTTATTTCTAGTTTGAAGTTCTACACATGTTATAAAAACTAGACCTACAATGTGTTGTCTCACTATCCTAGTCTGCTTTCGATTTGTGCTGTTGACCAGCATGTGCGCGCGGAGCCAACTTCCGTTTCATAACTATCTCTCAACGATGTTTTTAAAGGCGATTTTCTGTTCAATCATGGAATTAATAAAAAAAACTAGCTCTGAGATCGCTAAATTAATGATAGATATGCCAATATCTGGTGTCGATTTGCATCAGTTTCCCATTAAGAAAAAAAAACGATCGCTTCAAACTGAACGATGTGCAAGTCGATCTTCACCAGATCGTGTCCGACTTTAGCGAGTGTCTTACGAACCAAATAGATAATAATTTTGCAAATGCTCAGCAAAATGAAGCTGTGGATTCGTTTAATACACGTCTTAGCTTGATATTTCATGCATTAACTTGCCAAGTTTGTCCTGTAATTCCGTGACGATTAACGTATTTGACTCGGTCGGCATCGCTTCTTTTACTATCTTCCGCCATTTTTGTTTTGCCCAAAATGGAGTACACATGGTTTGATGACACCCTCACTTTGATTGGCCGTTGGTCAAAAGCAATGGAACCAATCAGAGAGCTTGATACACCATTGGATTCAGCAAAGATAGGCCTTTCTAGCGCAAACACCACATCTACGTTTACTTCGTCCGATGTTCCGTATTTAGGACCGAAAGTAGTCGAACCGCGACTCGCGCTAAGCGTCTTTAAACTTCCGATTTTTAACTGATTTCAGCTTTTCATATCCACTTAAAACTTATACTGAATTAAAGCTGGAAGCATGCTCTTCTGTTCTGACCCATTTTGAAGTTGATGCAGAGTAATGAGCACATCGTCCGTAGCGATTTTCTACACATACCGAATCGCTCGCTCGGCTAATGGCGGCTGGCGGAACATCGAGCCCAGAACGCGCTTCGATTTTTGTGCAAGAGTGGGTGTGTTTGGAATTGTTTTGTTGTCAAACCATGGCATGCAAACACAAACAACCAACGCAGAGCACATAAGTAAACATCATTGTTTATTTTTTCATAATTTTTATGCCAATTCTTTTGATAGTTTCCAAGATCTGGCCTGTCAAAAAACATGCATTTTCCCCACTCAGCGCTACTTTCCCGTAGGCTCAAAGAAGGGCTGCCGGTACCTATATATATTGACAGTGATCTCAGTCTGCACTTACCAGTTTCATCCAACATTTGATTTTGTACTGACAGTTCATTAAGAGTGCTTTAATTTGTTCTTCTGCCTGTCCATTTGACTCATTCTCTTTAGAAGTCATCTGCACAACTTGAAAAGAGTCAGACACATTGTAGACAAAAAAGCGCCACCATGTTAAAACTAAGGAAAATACCATTCTACTATTAAAAATTGAAAACTTTATAAGGACAACAGGGGTATATAAAGACAGTAAAATGCTCTGTTGTACATGCATCCTCTGCTTTTCAAATTGAAACTGTTAAGAATGTAACTGAAAAGTAAGGACAGATTTCTCATGCTGACAGAAAACAACAGGGTTCATATTTCTCAGAGAGTAAACTCACAAAACATTGCTTTCACTCTATCATAATCTTTATCATAAAAAAAAAAGATTGCCAGCGTTTATTCAGAAAATAAGATTTGAACTGAAGAAGTACAGGCGCAGCTGATGTCACACGTGACAAAACTGACCAGCAGTGTTAGGTGCAGCTTCTCGTTCATTCACTTATATGATAAATCACACCTACTCTTGCCTCCTGTACCTGATCCATAGATTCTTCAGATGTTGCCCCTTTAACTGAACCTTACGTTTTGTTGTTGGTTTTTTTTTTTTTGTTCCTCGGCTAGAGCTGTGAAGTTCACAAATGGTGAGATTTTTGTGTGCACGACTGTTTTTGTCCACCATCATGGTAGCGGCATTGCAACTTTAGAGGTAATTCTATGTTTGTCCACTGTATTCCCTTCCCCAAACTCATTTTTGAACAGCTTCTTACTTTTTGCTATGCCATGTACCGCCTTAATGTGAATTATTGTAATCATTAATTTTGTTAAGTTTAACTAATGTTGAAAATGAAAAATGTGTTAGATGTATTAGTACATAATGAGAGCTCTGAGGCATTGACTTTTTTCATGTCTTTTTGGGGTGTTTTTTTGTGCTGTCCCCATATATGCAAAAAGGCTAAGGAAAAATGTCTTGTGGTTATGGCCAAATAAACAAAAATCTGAAGTTCTGCTGTCATTGCAGCTGTTGAAGTGGTTTTCATCAGCATAATCATTATCATTATCATCATCATCATCATCACTGACTTGTTGTGTGCTGCAGGGGAGGAGGAGGAGGGAATGGACCCACGCGATTCCCTAAGTTGGAGGAGTGTGCTCACTTCCACTACGACTTTGTCGACTTTGGGTCCTTGCAGGTATGGCTGGGAATGTTCATTTTGGATTGAGTGGTGTTGTGTGTTGTTTTGCAATATAATGTATTGTAGGGTGTAGATTATATCACAGCAGTGCATTTTGTTGTGGTGTGTGTGTTGGGTTGGGTTGTGTTGTATTGTATTCAAGTGTTGCGTTGTCGTGTAATGTATTGTATTGAATTATATTGTAATCACATAGTGTATTGCAGTGTATTGTATTGTATACCCATGGCATATACAGTGGATTTCTCAGCAGGAAATTGGGGCTGGTGTACTCAGGAAGAACACATTACAACCCCTTCCACCATTTTTTTTCTTCCATATTACTGTTTCCATTGAAAGTAGTTTTTTTCCTAAAGAATTTTGCTAGGAACAACTTTTCTAATGCCATGTTGTTTTTGTTTGTTTTGCTTTTATCTTATGGTCCAGTATGCGGCCGCCTGTGTGCATCACACTTTGACCTGAGATCCATCTTGAGGGTACACTAATAAGTCAGTAGAT
>CM060346.1:28124099-28169099 GCA_030674155.1 Stramonita haemastoma
TGTGTGTTGTGTGTGTGTGTGTGTTGTGTTGTGTGTGTGTGTGTGTGTGTGTGTGTGTGTGTGTGGTCATAGATATGTTGTTTATGTTTTTGTGCAGGTGTGTGTGTGTGTGTGTGTGTGTGTGTGTGTGTGTGTGTGTGTGTGTGTGGTCATAGATATGTTGTGTATGTTTTTGTGCAGTGTGTGTGTGTGTGTGTGTGTGTGTGTGTGTGTGTGTGTGTGTGTGTGTGTTGTTGTTGTTTTTTGTGTGTGTGTGTGTGTGTTGTGGTGATAGGAAAAAGATAGATGAATGGAGGAAGGGTTTAGGTGGCTTATTGGAGAATAATTTATTTTTTGTTGTTCTTTTTGTGTAGAACTGTGTGAATATTGTAGGGTAGGATAGGCCTGGGCTTAGAAGATAGAACTTTACTTGTGATGTGGTGGTAACTGAGAGAGTTAAACTCTCTCCTGAGGTGTTTTGTTCAAGGAGAATGAGGCCCTTAGAGTGAACACAGCAGTGACTCCTTTCCCCACATTCTTTAGATGTGACTAAACTAGAGAAGTCATGTGTGACAATGCATGTAGACCATGATGTGCACACCTTCAACCCCCCCCCCCCCCCTCCACCTTTCATCTGTCGTAGAAGAGTAAGCCAGTTGTGACCTGTGGTATGGAGATGTCAGGCCCAGTGAAGTAGACATTTTATTTATTTATTTTATTCTTTTATATCGAGGATAATGGGATAAGCACTCATGTGCTTTTTTTCATCCAGTCCCTGTGTGTATGCAGTTGTGTAAATATTATCTGTTCCAACTGGCTCACAATGGCCTACTCTTACGAAAAGCGGAACAGGATTTAACGTGTGCACAAGATGTTCTGTGTGCGTTCGCACACGGGGCCTCGGTTTACAGTCTCATCCGAAAGACTTTTGGGGAGAGTAGAGTCAGCACTTATGTTAAATCTAGGGGAAAAATCCCCTCCAACAGGAATCAAACTCGGGTCGTCAAATTGCCAGCGCAATGTTCTGACCACTAGACAGCAAGCGGTAGATAGACTCTTAGTGGATAAAATTCTGTAGAGACAATCCACTGTGACAGGGAGACATGTATACACACCTGCAGACAGGAAATGTGGCACTGCTCCTGTGGTGACATGCTCTTCCCGGGGAGAGCAGCCTGAATCAATTTCATGCAGAGAAATCTGCCGTGACTGAAAGTGGTACTCAGTTCAATTTAATTTCTTATCAACATCCTATTGAAACTTGCATACACACATTGTGTCTCATATTGACGTTGTGTTGTATGGATATTGACAGGCAGGCAGGCAGGCGACATTCTGTTGTGTTTGTTATTGACGTGTGGTGGTTTGTTGTGTGGGCTGAAACAGGTGGGGGACATTGTGTCCCTGATTGACATGCCGTCACGAGAGGAGACCAAGTGGTGGAGAGGCAAGCGAGGCTTTGAGGTTTGTAGAATACAAAATCCTGTCCTTTAAAATTTTTTTTTTTTAAGTGGAAGTATGTGTGGTGTGTGTGTGGGTGGGGGAGGGGGGAGAGTTGTGTGCATGGGACTTTTCGTAAAGGTGTTACTTTTTTCGATAACATTGAAAATATTTTGTGTGTGTGTGTGCATACATGGATATGTACATGCGTGTGTACATAGTCATGCTTGTGTGCACTTGAGTTCTCGTATGAGTGTGTGTGTGTGTGTGTGTGTGTGTGTGTGTGTGTGTGTGTGTGTGTTGGTGTGTTTTGCTAAATCTAGATTTTGAAAGAACATTCATGGTATTTTCTCTGTTAAAGCAGAGTTTAAAGTTGTCTTTTTGTCTAAAATCAGTGGTTACATGGTTTCTGGTCATAGTATTTGTCAAAAATGTGTCATTTTGGCCTCTTGGGTAACGCACCTTCACAGGCACATGCACACACATATGCATGCACGTACACATGCACGCGGGGCAAACACACACACACACACACACACACACACACACACACACACACACACACACACACACACACACAGATATTTTCAGTGTTATCGAAAAAAGCAAAATCTTTATGAAATGTCTCTGTCTGTCTGTCTGTCTCTTTCTGTCTCTTGTCTCTCTCTCTGTCTCCTGTCTCTCTCTCTCTGCTCCCCCGTGCTCCCCTTTTTCTCTCTTTACCCCCCCTCTCTTTCTCACTCTTTGCCCCTCCTCTCTGATTCTACCCCTGTCTTTCTTACCCTCTCTCAGTATGACATACATCCCCAAAGTTAAAATGCGGCTACCTTAATGGTGGGTAAAAACATGCATATGCAGAGTTTCACCATTGACTTGAATTGGGAGTACTAGCCAAGGAGACAAAAAGACCAGAAACAAACAACAACAACAACAAAACAGCACTTACCAATCGTTCTCGTAAAAGACGGATGACTTTGTATTCAACGCAGGTGGGATTTTTCCCAAGCGAGTGTGTGGAAGTGATCGGCGACAAAGTCCCCCCCTCCATGGCCACGGTGGTTCCCATGGCAACGGGAACCTTGAGTTCGAGCCCCGGGAACACGCTGACGCCCCTGACCACCCCCGCCACGGCCCGAAAACCTTGTGAGACGAAGGACAATGTTGAAGACTCCGCCAGCAGTCAGTATCGTACATTCTCTCATTGTGTTGCCTTGCCTACCCCCCCACTCCCTCTCTCTCTGCATGCTGGACGGCATGAGTTTGCTGGCTCATGTGCTAGTCAACTTGTCATGGAAACCCTGCCTGCATGAGTTTGTTTAGTTCTTCCTGCTTCTTTGGTCGAGTGTTGAGATGTTGAGGATTCTCAGGTGTTTAGTGTTTGGTGTAAAGTAGATGTTTGTTCAGAAAGGTTGGTGTCATGATGCACAGAAACAAAATGGGGGAAAAAGCAAGCCAACGGCTTAGAAGCATTTCACTTTTAGAAATCCCTACTTGGCATGAGTTAGCTAGTTTTCCTGCTTCTTGAGTGTTGAGATGTTTAGGAGTATCAGATATTATTAGGGTTTCTTAGTCAGATTTTTTTTATAACTCTTGTTTCGTGACAACATTCTATAACTATCAAGAGAATGGGGCAGTTTCTTAAATGTTGTTATGTTGGGTTTCGGGTTTTTGTTTGTGTGTTTATTTTGTTTTTTGAGCAAGCATCTTAGTTATTCGATAGATCTCATTTGAAAATGTTGCTTGTTTGCATGGTTCTTTCATTGTGTGTTGACCGTCCTGGTGTGATTGTTGTGGTTGACTTAGAGTGTTGATGTGAGTTACATCTGAAAACTTGGTTTTAATTTTGATGTTTCACAACACACACCACATCACCTTATCACATCACCACTCACACCACACCACACACACCAACACAAAACACCCACTCTCACCTACACTCACTCACTCACTCCTCACTCACTCACTCACTCACTCACTCACTCACTCACCAACCACACACCACACTCTCACACACCCCCACCACCTCCACACATCCTTCACCACACACACACACACACACACACCACACACAGGGTTATAGACGTCATGATGAAATTGAAGTGAGGCGTCGTTAGGTCACTGCTCTGAATTCTTCAGGCAGTGTGTCACAAGCAGGTTGAACATGGTGGAGCCCACCTTTCTCCATGTGACAGGGTGCATGCTGGCGTATGATTGTACCATAATTATTCATACCCCTGGCCGTAGTTGATGTTTCCCTCTTAGAAATGTGGGAGGGGGTTTGAACGTGTGTGTAAGATGATCTGCATGTGTTTGCACTTAGGATCTAGGTTTATAAGTCTCACTGGAAGGACTGTCACAGGAGTGAAGTAAAGTACGAGTTTAAACGCGAAGAGAAAAATCTTCTTTAATAGGTACCTCAGTGGAGACTCAGACCTGTGCTCTAAGTAACTGTCACCTCACAAGTTTAAGGCTCTAACCACTTGGCATTCAGGGCCCCGTGTGCTAGTGGACAGTAGGAAGATCTGCCTGCATGACTTTGTTACCTCTCTTGCTAATCAACTTTGGAAAAAATCTTCCTGCCTACCTACCTACGTATCTACCTGTCTGTTGTCTTCCCAGTCTATCCCTGTGTTGTGAAGTGTACTTTTTGACTGTGGAATGAGGGAATTTGAATGACTATGATTCTTATTTTAACATCTATACATGTATGCACTCATACACACACACACACACACAATTCTTTTTTAATATATATACATGTATGCATTCATGCACTTGCACGCGCGCACACACACACACACACACATACACACACACACACACACACACACACACACACACACACACACACACACACACACACACACACACACACACACACACACACACACACACACACACACACAGCAGAGTCTAGTGAAAAGACATTTAAACAGAAGAAAGAACACACACAAAACCACCAGGGTTTGCAGTGACCTACCCACTGGAAAGTGCTACTGGTGGAATTAACATTGGCCAGCGTTGTTTTGAAGGTGCGGTCAAACAGCCCATGATATTGATATGTAAATCTGAACTAAAAAGCGTAGATAACAAAGCTTTTAAATGAGTATAATTTTATAGCAGCATGTAGTGTTTATTCTTATGTAAAAAAGAAATAAATTTTAAAGATTGTGTGTGCAGGATCTCTTGACATAAAGTTTTGAAAAAAATAAGGAGCGTGTGTTACTTCATTGGTCGTCAAATACTCAGAAAAGTGTAGGGAAATGATCGACGCCATCGCGATAGTCATGGCAGCGAACACTCATTTCGTGCGAAGTGATTGCTTTCTGTGATGAAAAGACAACGATCGCTTGAGTTCATGTGATGCGAAGTACTCAGCAGCATATCAGTTTGATTCAACTACAATTATTTCAAAGCTTTGTTGTGTCGAAATAAAGGAAAACAATCTATGACATTGAAATTGCCAAGTTGTGAACAAATGAATCCCACAAAACTAGCGCTTGCTCTATTTGGTCGGATGGCGATAATTTTTTTCCAAGTTTTTCAAAATATATTTCACTGTCCTCACTGTCCAGCCTCTAAAACTCATCCTGGCTGTCAGTATTGTCAAAAAGGTTGCAAAACTTTTGAAGAAATTCTGGCTCAAACACTGGCTGCCATTTTTGTTCAAGACGATCACGACTGGTCCGAACAAATGAAAAAAATTATCCTTTAAACCAATTGAAATCTTTGTTGCTGATGTGTGTTGAATGACCTTCAACCGTTTCTGGGACCCTACAATGGCCTTAACATTCATTGGGTTACCTTTCAAAGCGGAAAGAAGCTTTCTGTTATGACCACCTTCGTCATCGCGGAATATTCCGGGATCCACCGTGTAGCTGTGAAAGGTTGTCCCAGAATGTTCAGGAACCGTGCTACTAGAGTTAACATTTCTGCTGTACAAAATATCCTTAACATCACTGAGCCTTGTAATGAAGTCTTTTTTTTTTTTCCTTGTATTGAAGTCTTTGTTCTTATTCTGATGTTCAGCAAGTAATAAGGGACACTAAACATTTTTTAAAATTTGAAAAAAGGAAAGAAACAATTCCTGCCGCTTAGCTTTGCCACCTGGCTGAGTGAGTCAGTGAGGAACTTGTCGCATCTTGAATTTTACAGTCCCTAAATCGGTTAGCGCCATTGGGACTATTATACAATTAACAGCTACAACAAGAAGGAATGATGAATTGTCCATGAATTTGAATGTGCACAGAGTCTTTGCATATGATTGTGTTGTTTTCCATGATTGAAGTCACAGTTTATGAATTTTAAACATGCTGCATTTCTATCACAGGAAAAAACAAAAGTTGGCTTCTTGAATGAATGAATGAGACATTTTCATTTTGGTAGAGGTGGCATATTGGTCATGAGATGGGAAATGTGTGGTATAATAGACTTGTCTTTGAGTTTAGCATGATGATAGATGAAAAAGGAATATGTAAGTGTGTGTGTGTGTGTGTGCGTGTGCGTGTGTGCGTAAGGGTTCATGCATGCGTGGGTGTTTGTGTGTGTAAAAGTGTAAGTGAAAACTTGATTTGTGCTTTACCTATGAGTGGCTCAAAGCACTAAGATGTGATAACATAGGTGGGCCTAATGATATAAACAACAGTAGTTTGACAGTGGGAAAAAAGGCAGTTACTGGATTGAAAAGTAAAAACAGTAATCACAGATACAAAAAAGGAACAATCAGTCAAATTAATATTTAAATGTACAAGCAGCCAATGACACACACACACGCGCACACACACACACACACACACACACACACACACACACACACACACACGCACACACACATCCTTGATATAAAAGAATAAAATAAATAAATTACAAAAAAAAAACACACACTCAGGGACTGAATGTAAAAAGCACACGAGTGCTTATTCCATTATCCTTGATATAAAAAGAGTAAATATAAAAGAATAAATAAATAAATAAACACACTCATGCACACACACTCTTGCACACACATGCAGAGAGTAGAAATAGATCCTAGTTCTATACTGTTGTATCTTTATGAAGAAGGGAAGAGATAAGGTTTAAGAGCTTTGTGTGTGAATGAGATTGTGTGTGTGTGTGTGTGTGTGTGTGTGTGTGTGTGTGTGTGTGTGTGTGTTGTTGTTGGTAATATTATGCTTGTTAACTCTCAGTGATATTAGACAAGGGGAAAGGAGGGGAGGGGCGGGCAGATCCTATCATGTGTGTGTGTGCCTGCTTACACATGCACATGCGTGTCTTTAGTTTTACAGCTTTCCACATAAAGTGATACCAGTGTGTATGTGTTTATGGTGTGTGTGTGTGTGTGTGTGTGTGTGTGTGTGTGTGTGTGTGTGTGTGTGTACACAATAGTATCATTTGATGTGGTTTTTCTAAGCATTAGATGGTGCATGTGTGTTTGTGTGTGTTATAATTTGATGTATTGTTTCTTAGTCAGGAAGGGCAGCTTACTTGAAGATAGTATATGTGCACACTTATTTGTGCGTCTGTGTGTGTGTATGTGTGTGTGTGTGCCTGCGTGTGCCTGCGTGTGTGTGTGCGTGCGCGCGGGCATTTATGTTTGTACACATAACACAAACACACAGAGAAACGTCTGTCTTTTTGTCAGTATATTTGGTAGAAACAGTATGTTTAGATTAAAAAAAGAAAATAAAAAAACAAAAGCAGAGCAGGAGATTTGAAAGCAAAAAAGTTTTTTTTTGGAAAAAACTAAGGGTTTTCCAGCATGCAGGAGGAAGGCAACATGATGAAAGAGAACTGGCTGGCTGATGGGTCATTAGAGATAGATATATTATTAATTACTGTAATGAAATGTGATTCATGTTATTGGAGAGGAGAACAAAATGTGGAAGAAATAATGCATTGTCAGTAGGAACTGTGGAATTGCGCTTGTGTTACTTATTACACTGAAGTTGAAAAAAAAGCCTAATAGTTGGAATTAAATTTTTACAGTTATGTTTATTGTTTGGTTTTGGTCTTATAAGCAGATCCTCCTCCCCCCACCCTTTGAGAAAAGCTCCAACCCAGACAACCTACGTCTCTCTTTCCCCCCCCCCCCCAAAAAAAAAAAAACACAACCCCAAAAACCCCACTGATCATAGAACCAAACAAAATTTGTCCTAAACGACAAACAGAACAAAAAACCCTTGAAAAAAATCAAGGTTGAGTTAAAAGCAGGTAAAAACGGGAAAAAAAGTCACTAGAATTGTCCTTTGTTGTGGGCAGTCATTGTGCAAGCTGGTGATGATTGCGCATATGCGTGATTGAAAACAGAATATTTCCTGTTGTGTTTTTTTATGTGCCTGTTAGAGTACATTCATACTGCCTTGTTCATACTGCCACTCAAGACTGGTTATGGCGGATTGACAAAAATGGTGGCATCGCAGCGAACCCCTCTTTATTTTGACTTGCTGTGGTAAAGGTATTCATACTGCATCGGACAGGTATGTATGCACGAACCTTTCCACAAAGAGTCTGAGGTCGTTCTTGCCACACTTCTGTCGTGTGTGCAGACAGAAAGAGTCATGCGTGCAAGGGTCCCCCCCCCCCCCCCCCCCCCCAAATTTGTTTTTTAAAATCACAAACATATTTCCAGTCGTTCACACGCTGCTGTGTGTGCATGCTGTTGAAGGCTCCTGCTTTTTCACCTCTGCTGGGTATTTGTGGGTGGCAGTATGAAGGTACAGTGTTGATTCTAGGGTGCGCCCTTGCGGGATTCCCGCATTTTTTTCAACTTTGCCGCAAAATAATGTGACCAGTGCGCCCTAACGGACGCAAAAAAACTGTGGATAGCGCATATTTGAACAAACAGTGCGCCCCGCAACTGCCGTTTGTATAGTTTCAAAATAGCGCTACATGCGTTGGTCATTACGTTGATACCCCAGGGACAGCAGGATACACTGATTAGCGCCTACAGTCATCACAATCGCTACAAAGCGGCTGGTCTGACGTCATTTTCCTACTCATTTACGTCATTACGTCATTTTTCAAAGGAGCCGTGACACCCGAAACAAGGGACGTCATTGTGACAGAGATCGTTAGTGGTGTTAGTGGAAGAGGCAGCGTCCCAGCAGGGTTCAAAGCTGATAGACCTAAGAGTTTTCAAGGCAGTTTTTCAGATCTGGCTAGACAAGTAGCCTGTGCTTGGCAACAATAATGATGGCATAGGGTAGACTATCGGCTGGATATCGAAAATGACTTTGACCCCCCCCTCTCTCTCTCTCTCTCTCTCTCTCTCTCTCTCTCTCTCTCTCTCTCTCTCTCTCTCTCTCTCTCCCCCCCTCTCTCTCCCCCCCCTCTCTCTCTCACTGCATGGGAGGAACAAGACTGATATTGGATTTCACCTCTTCTCATCTAGATCTAGATCTCTCTTTAACAGAAAATCTCTCTCTCTCTCTCTCTCTCTCTCTCTCTCTCTCTCTCTCTCTCTCTCTCTCTCTCTCTCTCTCTCTCTCTCTCTCTTTCCTTCCTCCCTCCCTCCCTCATGGGGAGGGGGGAGGGGCAAGACTTTGATATTTGCTTTCACCTCTCTTCTCATCTAGATCTAGAGCTCTAACTCTGAAAGTGGAAATTTAAAAAATGACTTTGACCTCTCTCTCTCTCTCTCTCTCTCTCTCTCTCTCTCTCTCTCTGCCATATGGGAGGAAAAGATAAGACTTAGACATTGGCTTTAACCCCCTTTCTCATCTAAATCTTAATCTAGTAGTTCTCCCTCCAACTCTGAATGGAAATACAAGATGGACTTTTGACATCCCCCCCTCTCTCTCTCTCTCTCTTGGTAAGGGGGGGGGGGGGGGGGGGGAGACTGGTTTTAGCTCTTGCCTCTTTTTTCATCTAGATCCAGCTCTCTCTCCAACTCAAAATGTGGAAATACAAATTTTACTTTGACTCTCTCTCCTTCCCTACCCCCTCCTCTCTCTCTCTGTCTCTGTCTCTCATATACAAACAGTGCATCTCCTCCTGTATCTATGTAGTTTGTATCCCTCCACATCTGAATGTACCACAATCTTCCCCCCCCCCCCTTTCTCCCCCCATCTCCCCCAAATTCTCTCTCTCTTTCCTGTGTAAGAAAATCATTTTACAGACCAGCTGCAATACATAAGGTGTATATTAAATCCTGTCTGCCTATATACCATCTTGTTTGTTTTGTTTCTCATTCTTGAAAAATAGCAGAAATCAGAGTACTAACGGTATTATGAGCAAAATATACTACTTATTACTTGTTCCCTTTTTTATGAAGAGAAAAGGGGGAGGGGGCAAATGCCCCCATTTTTTCATTTCAGGGGGCCCTTGGGCCCCCTTTTTTGAAATCCTAGAATCAACACTGAGGTAGTAGCCTTATGTTCATTCTTATGTTGTACCTTTCTTTTTCTTAAATCTTACTTCTCCTTCTTCGTATTTACCTTGTAATTGTCTTTCACTTTTCTTGTTTGTTTTGTTTAATTTTGTTTGTTTTTTTCTCTAAGGTGTTTTCATTATATTCTTTTTGTGCTGACCTCTCGTGTAATTTCTCCTTTTTTGTGTGTGTGTGTACACATGCATGACTCGGGTCATTCTGTTCTTCCTTTCTTTCTTGCTCTCTTTCTCTCTCGTGACTTTCTTCTCTTTTCTTTCTGAACCTCTTTTTTTGTTTTTGTTCCTAGTGTATTGTGTTGTACTCCACTTTCAGTCATTAATGATTTCTGACCGTGAAAAATTCAAATTTTTCTGCTTGAGTAGGAGTATTGTGCTGTGGAACTAAGGATTATTGGTATCGTTATAATTATTATCATCATTATAATGATGATGATAATAATAATAATAATAATAATAATAATAATAATAATAAAAATAATAATAATAATAATGATAATAATAATAATAACAACAATGACAATGATGATGATGATGATGATGATGATGATAATTATACTAATTATTATTATTAGATCAGGGGTTCAGAAACATAGGCAGCATTTCTCTCTTTGTCCTCGTGTATTGCGTTGTAATCCACTTTCAGTCATAACAGATTTCTTTTCATGAATGCAGGCTGCTGTCTATGAGCAAGAGTATCAGTTGGCAAGTGTGCTTCACAAAGGACTTATAGACTGTATCATTGTTTTAATTTCAGTGGTTCGGAAGCACGGGAAGCTGATGTCGTTTCTACGAACGTTTTTCACGACACGACCACCTCGTAACCAGCTGAAGCAATCTGGGATTGTGAAAGAGAGGGTGTTTGGCTGTGATCTGGGAGAACATCTCTTGAACTCAGGCCACGATGGTGAGTTTGTGTGTGTTCTTCAGTTTAACGTCTATTCACATTAAGTGATTTTAGACAACAACAAAAAAAAACCAAACCCCCCCCAAAAAACAACAACAACACCTGAACAAGAAAAATTGAAAAATAGCTGAAACCAATGCCAGATAACAAAGTTAAAAAATAAAGCTAACTTTAACAAACTATAAATACTGAATTATCGGACTACTTATTAGTGCTAACACAATGTCCAACAAATGCGATGGTTCAGACAACAACTGGTCCAGTGATATATTAGGCACAACAGGTAAAAGTGGTTTTAGATATCCACAAAGAAGAATATGACTGTTCGTTATCTTATCACCACAAATACAATTTACATCCTTTGAGTATTTCGTCTTGAAGGCATTTAGTTTAAATCTGTACATGAGGGATAACACATTTCTGCGATTGTACCAACCACAGACTTTGTCAGGAGTTAAGATATTTCGAAAATTTATCATATTACTATATCATATTATCATATCATATTGTGTGTGTGTGTGTGTGTGTGTGTGTGTGTGTGTGTGTGTGTGTGTGTGTGTACATGTGTGCATGCAAGCTTTGTGTGTGTGTGTGTGTGTGTGTGTGTGTGTGTGTGTGTGTGTGTGTGTGTACATGTGTGCATGCAAGCTTTGTGTGTGTGTGTGTGTGTGTGTGTGTGTGTGTGTGTGTTGTGTGTGTGTGTGTTGTGTATGTGTGTGTGTGTATGTGCGTGCATGCATTTGTGTGTGTTTTATGTATATGAGTTTGGGTATGCATGTGTGTTCGTTTTTGTGTATGTGTGTACATTCAAGGTGCATGCATGCTTGTGTATGTGTGTGTGTATGGTGTGTGCGTGCGTGCTTGCGTGTGTGTGTGTGTGAATTTATGTACTTTTAATGCATGTCCTCCTCATCTCTGTGCGTTTTCTGTCTCTCTGTTGAAGTTCATTTTTTATGAGTAAATGACAAGATTTTTGTTTTTGCATTCGTTTTCTTCACCAGCGCCTATGGCATTAACATGCTTGAAAGTAAAGGAAAATATTCTTTGTCTGTCCAGTGCCTGTGGTGCTGAAGTGTTGCACAGAAGTGATTGAACAGTATGGCATTGTAGACGGCATCTATCGGTTGTCAGGCGTCACATCCAACATACAGAAACTGAGGTCAGTGTCATGGCTGTTAGCTAGAAATTCTACTGTCATGTGTTGGGAATTTTGCCGTTATGTATGGGAATTTCATTGAGTGTGCTGGAAATTTATTGTTATGTACTAGGAATTTCATTGAGTGTGCTGGAAATTTCATTATGTGCTGGGAATTTTGCTGTTATGTACTAGGAATTTCATTGAGTGTGCTAGAAATTTCATTATATGCTGGAATTTTTTATTGTTATGTACTTGGAATTTCATTGTCGTTAGCTGGGGATTTGAATGTCAAGTGCTGGGAATTTCATTGAAAATTTTGTTGTTATATTTGTTGAAATTTGGTTGCTGTGTGCTGGGAATTTTGGTGTCATGAACTCCCAGTTCATGGAATTCCCAATTTCATTGTTTTGTCCTAGGAATTATTGTGTGGTGGAATTTCATCGTTTTGTGCAGGGGATTTTATTGTCATTGCTGGGAATTTCATTGTCATGTGCTGAAAATATCTTTCTCGAGTCCTTGTTATGATGGTAAGTCATTATAATGATATTTTGATATCAGAAGACTGTCAGATGAAGATGAATCTTTATGAGGATAATGGGATTTCAGAATGGCTCCTGATGAAGAGGAATCATTTTGCAATGATGAGTACGTGTGTGATTTCAGGGTGGCTTTTGACGAAGACCAGGCGCCAGACTTGACGGAGTCGGTGCCATTCCTGCAGGATATTCACAGCATCAGTTCCCTGCTCAAGATGTATTTTCGTGAACTGCCCAACCCCCTCCTCACCTACCAACTCTACCACCAGTTTGCGGTGAGTTTCTTTTTGTGTGTGTGTGTGTGTGTGTTTTCATTTTTCTTTTTTTTTCATTTATTCTTTTATATCGAGGATAATGGGATAAGCACTCGAATACTTTTTTTCATCCAGTCCCAGTGTGTGTGCAGTTGTGTAAATATTGTCGTCTGTTCCCACCGACACACAATGGCCTATTCTTACAAAAAGCGGAACAGGATTTAACATGTACGCAAGATGTTCTGCGTGTGTTCGCACACGGGGCCTCGGTTTACAGTCTCATCCGAAAGACTTTTGGGGGAATGGAGTCAGCACTGATGTTAACTCCAGTGTATGTGTGTGTGTGTGTGTGTGTGTGTGGTGTGTGTGTGTGTGTGTGTGTGTGTGTGTGTGAACTGCCAAACAACCTACTCACCTACCAACTCTACCATCAGTTTGCTGTGAGTTTGTGTGTGTGTGTGTGCCTGTGGGTCAGGGTGTGTGCATATATATATTCATAAACAAGTCTGTTTGTGTGTACGTGCATGTGTGTTTGCGTGCGTGCGTGTGTGTTTGCATGCGTGCGTGTGTGTGTGCATCTTTGTGCATGTGTGTGTGTGTGTGCATCTGTGTGTGTTAACATATGTTTGTGGTTGTGCTTGTGTGTATTAGGAGTGCATCCGTCTGATCTTAGAGCTGAGCATGTTGTTTCTGTCACTCCATAGGATTTTCATTTTTGTTCCATGCTGGGCACCAAGAACTCCTCAAGGAGTCATGGCACTGGCCAAACTTGTAAACTTTGGATAAAAAAAAAGTTTTTGCTATCTGTTTTCAGGAAGCCGTACAAGATGAAGACAACAGACTGCTTCGGATTTACGATGTAGTACAGCAGTTACCTCCCCCTCATTATAGGTAAGGTGGTTTTCACTATCATTTTCAGAGTTGTGACACAAGTTTTTGGTGGTGGTGGTGGTGGTGATGGTGGTTGTAGTGTTGGGGGTGGTGGTGTTATTGTTGGTGGATGGATGTAAATTTTTAGGAGACCACTGCGTTAGCAGAGTGAGTGAGGTGAAAGACTGTGTCAGTAGGGCCCTTGTGTCTCTTTTTAAAAAAAAAAATCATTTTTATAAGAAAAAGATTTTCCACAAATTTTTAGTTTTTGATTTTTGGTAGTGTGTGTGTGTGTGTGGTGTGTGTGTGTGTGTGTGAGTGAGTGTAATTTTTATTTTTTTTATTTTTAGAATAAATAGATGAGCACTCATTAGCTTTTTTACATCCAGTCCCCATGTGTATGTGTTTTTGTAAATTTTTGTCATCTGTTCCCATTGGCACAATAGCCTACTCTTCCAAAAAGCGGAACAAGTTTTAACATGTGCACAAAATGTTCTGCATGCGTTCATACATGGGACCTTGGTTTATAGTCTCATCGGAAGGACTACTTTGGGGGAGTGGAATCGGTACTGATGTTTATTCCAGAGAAAAATTCCTCTTGGATGGGATTCGAACTGGGGTAAGCAGATCACAAGCCAAATGCGTGTCACTCTGACCACCAAGCTATCCCATCCCCCATATGTGTGTGTGTTTGTGTGTGTGTATGTGTTGTGAGTGTACATGTGTGCCTAAGCATTCATGCATTTCTTTGTGTTTGTATTTGTATGTCTGTATATCTGTCCATGTGTGAGAGTGTATATTAACAGAAAAGTATATTACTTTTTGTCTAGATTGCTTTATGTGCATGATGCTGAACGATCCCTTAACACCTCTGGGGGTCTCCCAGATTAGGCTCTCTTGTCTCAGTCGTCCCACCTGGGAATCCCTGTGAGAGAACGCACGGAATGAAAAGATCGTTTGTGAGGCTTTCAAATGCCCCGCCATTTAGGCACCTGTGCTCCATTCAGAAGAAAAAAATTCAGAAGAATTTTGTACATCCTTGCAGAACGCTGCGATACCTGATGCAACACCTGGCTCGAGTGGCAAGTCATGGCTCTCAGACTGGGATGCATTCCAAGAACCTGGCCATCGTGTGGGCTCCCAACCTGCTGAGGTGAGTGGAATACACAGAGAGAGAGGGGAGAGAGAGAGAGAGAGAGAGAGAGTGCTGTATATTTGGTGGTCGGTTGTGAATATGAATGCAAATGGTACACTTCATTATCTCAAAAGTAAAGAAAACTGTATGGAAAAAAAACGCCTGATTCTGTGTGGGTAACAAATCAAATTTGTGTGAGTTGCAAATCAAATTTATGTGAGTTTAAAGCCCAATTTGTGTGAGTTGTAAGCATGTAGGTTGCAAGCCAATTTTTGTATGAGCTTCAAACCAAAATTTGTTGAAAAAATAAAATAAAATGTGGGTTACAAGTCAGATTGATGTGAGTTGTAAACCAAAGTTATGTGGGTTTCAAGCCAATTTTATGTTGCAAAGCACATTCATTGTGTGGAATGTAAACTAAATTGATGTGGATTTCAAGCCGAATTTATGTTGGATACAAACTGAACTCGGGTGAGTTACAAGGGCTACAATCAAATTCATGTTGGATACAAACCCAATTTATGTAAGTTACAAGGGCTACAAGCCAATTCATGTGGGTAAAAAAAATTATGTGGGTTACAAACCAAATTCATGTGAGTTACAAGGGCTACAACCCCAATTCATGTTGGTAAAAAAACAAATTTATGTTTGTTACAGACCAAATTCATCTAGGTTACAATTCAGGTTGGTTACAAACCAAGTTCATGTGGGCTACAAGCCAAATTTATGCGGATAGCAAACCAAATTTTTGTTGGGCTTCAAGCTAAATGTATGCTACTAGGCACATTCATGTGGGCTGCTTTTCATTTGGGATACAAGCCAAATTCACACAGGTGTCCGGTAAGTTCATGTGGGTGACAAAGCATATTCATGTGGATTCCAAAGCATATTCATGTGGGTTCCAAAGTACATTCATGTGGGTTCCAAAGCACATTCATGTGGGTTCCAAAGCACATTCATGTGGGTTCCAAAGCACATTCATGTGGGTTCCAAAGCACATTCATGTGGGTTCCAAAGCACATTCATGTGGGTTACAAAGCTCATTCATGTGGGTTACAAAGCTCATTCATGTGGGTTTCAAAGTACATTAGTGTTGGTTACAAAGCACATTCATGCTGGTTAAAAAGCACATTCTTTAGGGTTACAAGGTTGCAGAGAAAATGCTCATTGGTTACAAGCAAGATTGTGTGTGTGTGTGTGTGTGTGTGTGTGTGTGTGTGTGTGTGTGTGTGTGTGTGTGTGTGTGTAGTGTGTGTGTGTGTGTGTGTGTGTGTGTGTGTGTGTGTGTGTGTGTGTGTGACATATAGTATGCATCTGAATTCTGATACATTTAGTGTATCTGCTCCCTGTTATAGATTTATCTTTGGACTTATGTATTTAATTAAGGACTATTAGGCATTCCAAAATTTCTTTTTATCATTGTCATCATCATTTCACTTTTGTATTTAATGAAGGATTATTAGGCATTCTAAAATTTCTTTTTATCATTGTCATCATCATTTCACTTTTGTATTTAATTAAGGACTATTAGGCATTCCAAAATTTCTTTTTATCATTGTCATCATCATTTCACTTTTGTATTTAATTAAGGATTATTAGGCATTCTAAAATTTCTTTTTATCATTGTCATCATCATTTCACTTTTGTATTTAATTAAGGATTATTAGGCATTCTAAAATTTCTTTTTATCATTGTCATCATCATTTCACTTTTGTATTTAATTAAGGACTATTAGGCATTCCAAAATTTCTTTTTATCATTGTCATCATCATTTCACTTTTGTATTTAATTAAGGATTATTAGGCATTCTAAAATTTCTTTTTTATCATTGTCATCATCATTTCACTTTTGTATTTAATTAAGGATTATTAGGCATTCTAAAATTTCTTTTTATCATTGTCATCATCATTTCACTTTTGTATTTAATTAAGGATTATTAGGCATTCTAAAATTTCTTTTTATCATTGTCATCATCATTTCACTTTTGTATTTAATTAAGGATTATTAGGCATTCTAAAATTTCTTTTTATCATTGTCATCATCATTTCACTTTTGTATTTAATTAAATTATTAGGCATTCTAAATTTCTTTTTATCATTGTCATCATCATTTCACTTTTGTATTTAATAAGGATTATTAGGCATTCTAAATTTCTTTTTATCATTGTCATCATCATTTCTACTGTTATAGGGATTGTGGTTTTTTTTCTCCTTCCATCCTCTCTCTTCTCATTGTCAAATCATCATCATACCATTATCATCATCATCATCATTGTCAGATCATCATCATCATCATCAACATCTGTCTTCCCCTGGTGATTATTGTCATTGTGAACGTGACGTGTGGACAGATCGAAAGAGCTGGAGCAGGGGGGAGGAGCGGCAGCCTTACAAGGTGTAGGGGTCCAGGCAGTGGTGACAGAGTGCCTGATCTGTTACTGCGACCTCATCTTCAACGATTCTTCCCCCTCCAATGAGGCTTCTCAGGCAGAGAGTAAGTATGTGTGTGTGTGTGTGTGTGTGTGTGTGTGTGTGTGTGTGTGTGTGTGTGTGTGTGTGTGTGTAGTGTGTGTGTGTGTGTGTGTGTGTGTGTGTGTGTAGGGGTGTATTTTGTGTTTGTTTGTCTTTTTGCTTTTTTTTTTGGTTATATTCTTTTATTTTGAGGATTATGGAATAAGCGCTCACATGCTTTTTTTTTTTTTTACATCCAGGCCTCGTGTGTATGCAGTTTTGTCAATTTTGTCATCTGTTACCACCGGCACACAATGGCCTTTTTCAAAAAGTGGAACAGGTTTTAACATGTGCGTAAGATGTTCTGCATGCGTTTGCACATGGGACCTTGGTTTATACTATAGTCTCATCCGAAGGACTTTTGGGAAGAGTGGAGTCGGCACTGATGTTAACTGCACTCCTGGGGAAAATATCCCCTCGAAGAGTGCAGTGCACTAACCAACTCTGTGTGTGTGTGTGTGTGTGGTGTGTGTGTGTGTGTGTGTGTGTGTGTGTGTGTGTGTGTGTGTGAATGAGTGTATATTTGGTGGGAAACTGGATGCTTTTTGTTGTTGTTGATTTTGGTTGTGGGGTTTGGAATGTTGTTTGTTTACCTAGAAAAAAAATATGATTTCTATTGTAATGCTATGTTTTTTAAAATTTTATTTTCAGAGTTTGACTTTGTTGTGGTTGTTGGTCCTTGGGTGAGCAGTACTGTATGGTGCATGTTGGTAGTTGTTGGTTTTCTTTGATTTTTTTTTGTTTTGAATATACCAACCATTGCACCAGAAAAGAAAGTGTTAAAAGACTTTGGGTTAAGGAATATGTACCCCCTATCCCCTTTCCCCCAAAATTGGAAGGAAGAATATGTACCCTCTCTCCCTCTTCGTCTCTAAAAAAAAAAAAAAAAGAAGAAAAGTATAGCTCCACAAAGAAGTGAATGTCGCTATTTGGGTTGGGTGTTGTTGTTTTTTACAGCGATGGACTGAAAAAAGAAAATTCACGTAGAAATAAGTAACAATTCAATCTTTTTTCTTTTCTTTTTTAGAGATGGAGAGAAAGCCAAGGCCAAGGTCATTGGCCATTTCCAGCCCGACACGCTTACTGTCGCTGGAGGAAGCCAGGGAGCGGGCCTTGACCAACAGTATGGCCCCCACTCATCGCTTCATCGATGTCGGGGGAGGGCCTGCAACTCTGCCTGCCACTTTCCACACCGTCATCGATCTGCCGGGACACAGGTGAGAAGAAAGCTTGGGGTTTTTTGTGTGTGTTGTGTATTTTTATTCACAGTTGTGATAGAGCGGTAAGTGGATTACCTCCCATGCGATCAGAGCCCTGTCTCAGCGTTGTGTTACTCAATTGGGACACACTTGCGAATTGTGTGATGCTCTTGCTCTCCACCTACCCCTGGCCCCTCATCCCCCACCCCCACCCCAAGAATTGCCCAGGATTTAGTGCAGCAGACAGTGGAAATGGAAACTTTTCAGGCTGTTCATTAGTCTGGTGCAAGTCTTCCAGGTTTCGCTACTTTAAAGCTTTTGGCGCGGCAGCTAACCCTGAGCTCAAGTGAAGCTGACAGGTGAGAAAGCACAGTGCTGAGAACACGTGCTTGGTATCAAGTGTGGTGTTCAGAATCCTGTACCTATCAACAAATGTCAACAGAGTACAGGAGAACCTAGTTGTTAGAGCTCAAGTTTGTGATGAAGGTAACAGAGGCTGCCAAGCCTCCACTGAGGTTTTCCATACAACCTTTTGTTCCTGTCTTTTTTTCCATGAAAGCTTAACAAAAAAAAAAGAAAAAAAAAGAAACTAAATCAAGAAGTTAAGTAAAACTGCATGCAGAACTTCTTGTGCATATATTGATAAAAGACCTTCACTTTTTGTTGAAGACTAGGTCAGCAAGGGCTGGTGGTATTGAGGATTCAAACACCCCACCCTACTGCCTGGAGAGGGATGGGCTCCACCAGATTCAATATTCCCAAGATAACAGTGTGTGAAAAAAAGTCATGTTGTGTTCTCTGTGTCTGTGCAGAAAACGGAGTCTGAAGGACGCCAACAAGGGCAAGAAGTCTCCAGTCACAGGCTGGAAGTCCATCTTCTCCAAACCCCGTGCCGCCAGCGTCCGAAAACCCCGCAAAGGCAGCGTTCAGGGTAAGTGTCAGCTCTTTCCTCTCTCTCATCAGTATCAGGTACCTATTCAGTGAATATTACAGTCGTGTGTAAAGTAAACTTTACGTTAAAATCTTCAGCTTGGGCGGCCGTCAGCAGAGTTTTGGGGCACAGGGGCCCACACATATGTATTGTATATTATGTATTATTATTTTCTTTTTTTATTGTTATTGGTAATAAGTTTTTTTTTTAACTCTTTCCACCCCATTTATGACTACACTCATAATTCTTGTCCAACCTTGTTACCCCATTCTTGAATATATTGGAAACAGAAATTAGTGCTCTGTTTTCTTGTATATCTTCCAAAAATGTTGTTTTTTTTTGTTTGCTGTTGACCAATTCTGTTATTAACTTCAAGCAAGGAAACACTTCTTTTTAAATCAAAAGCTGTAAAATTTAAAAAAAAAATTGATCCATTAGTAGTTTATTTGCTCAAAATTAACTCTCAGAGGACGGCTGTCCACTATAGCCGATCAGTGTAAAGCAATGGTTTTGGATGGCCGTCTGCTATAGTGGATTTGCTGTAGATTTTTCACATGGTGGCCACACTGATACTATAACTTGTGCAGCTTAATATAGCTTCCTGAGACTGTCCAAGGTCAAATGCAGAGCGTTGTTGGGTGATTCCGTGTGTTCCAGACTCTTTGTTCACGTTTGCAGAGAGTAGCGACACGGAGTACAAATTTGAGTATTTTCTTCATGCTAGTCAAAGCTCATGTATTAAAGTGAGAGCTTCAATCTTTTGACATGTACTAACCCAGCATGTTATTCATAAGTTCAGAAAATTTGGTTTTCTTACTATGTGTTTTGTATTTTTTATGATTTTTTTTTTTTAATAACCATTACAAATGGGCCATCTGTGGGGAAAAGTAAGGGAGAGAACTGGCCGTCCCGAGTGAGTTAACACCATGGAATTTGAAACACATCCATCTCCTAGCCTAGAAGTTAGCTCTTGTTTTCTCAGCATACTTGTGTTGTTATGCACAGCTGACTGCACAGCTGGGCAGGAGGAGAAAACTCGTGGGGCACTGTCTAGGGTAGAAAGGGTTGAAAGAGTAGGCCAGCTATGGCTGGTGGCGTGGATGAGGCCAACGTGCCCCCCTGTAACCTTGACAGGGAAAGAGTCCGCTAGGTTCATCTTGCCCACGACGCACTGCTGGAACAAAATCACTGCACTGCCCTCATGACTCCCTAAGGAGTTAAGGGAGGGGTCAGAAGTCAGGGTTAGTTGTGTTTTGTTTTTTTTTTTCCTTTGTAAAACACTTTGAATTTGGTGCATGATGACTTCAGATATCTTTCTTTTTTTTGTTTTTTTTTGTTCTCACAATCAGTTACTTCTAGTTCTTGTGTCATGTTAACAAACTGTTAATTCCCCTGTTGATAAACCGACCAAGTTACATCTCTATTGACAAGTTGGAAAAGTTGGCGTTCAGTTGTTCCCTAAATGTGCAGAGTGTGTTTCATTTTCTACATGGTGACATGCAATATTACATTCATGTCTCTCTGATAGAGTTTTGAAACAAACTTGCTCGCTTGCTGGCCTGGCTGACCTGGCCTGGCTGACTGGCTAGCTAGCCTAGCTAGCCTAGCTAGCTAGCCTTGCTTGCCTTGCCTTGCCTTGCCTTGCCTTGCCTTGCCTTGCCTTGCCTTGCCTTGCCTTGCCTTGCTTTGCTTTGCTTTGCCTAGCCTTGCCTAGCAAGAATCCTTAGTGTAATCCATACTGGTAGTTTTTCTGGTTCATTTCAGACGAGGAAAAAATGATGCCGCCCCTCCCATCAAGAGCGATGACAGACGGGGATGCCCAGCCCTGGAAGCAGCGATTGCGTAGTGCCAAGTCTGTGGAGTCTCTCGTGTCTCCAAGCAGTAGTATCGGTGGAAACAGTTCGTCTGGCAGTCTGGTCAATGCAGAAAGCCGTAGAGGGAGAGGTAAGTGTGTGTGTGTGTTTGTTTGTGTGGTGTGTTGGTTTGTGTGTGTGTGTGTGTTGCGCGCATGTGTGCACGCGCGCACGCGTGCATGCATGAGTAAGGGAAATGGAATTCCGTTAATCCTTCTAGTAAATAGTTGCATGTGTATAAAATGATATGGTTGCAAGCTTTTTTTTTTTTCTTTTTACATGATTTAGCATGGTGTAAATTCCATATATTTTACTATCATCATTGATTGTTATGTGCAGAAGACAGCCGGACAGCCTTCCACAAGCGGTCACTGTCGTCTGATGGTTCCAGTCTTCGTCGCCCTTCTTCTACAGGCCTTGATCCGTTAGCTTCCCATTCACATCCCAGCTCTGAACAGAATGCAGGAGGTATGTCTGTTCTCCAGAGAGAAAGGAGTGGTGGTGGTGGTGTTGATGATGGTGGTAGTGGTGTCGGTTGTGGTTGTGGTGATGGATGATGGTGATAGTGATGATGGTGGTGTGTGTTGTGTGTGTGGTGTGTGTGTGTGTGTGTGTGTGTGTGTGTGTGTGTGTGTGTGTGTGTGTGTGTGTGTGTGTGTGTGTGTGTGTGTTGTGTGCGTGCGTGCGTGCGTGCGTGCGTGCGTGCTGCGTGGTGCGTGTGTGTGTGATGCTTGTTTGTAGAGAGGGAAGGGGGTAAGGAACGGGATGGATGAGAAACATTGCATGAGGAAGAGAGGGGTTGAGGTAGGGATGAGACTGACTGGAAAAGTGACAAGAGGTAAGGAGCAGGGCAGGGGGTCAACATTGTGTGGCGGTCATAGAATCAGACCAGCGGTGGTCAGAGAATCAGACCAGTGAGCTGATGGTCACTGAGAGTGCAGGTTAGGTACCATCTTAGCTGAAGTGTCCTTTTGAGGGGATGCTTTACCTTTGTGGGAGTTGATTTGTTTTAACCCTTTTATTTGCAGAACCCTCAGTATTCCATGACTCTTTTAATGCACAGAACCCTCAGTATCCCCTTCCCTTTTATTTGCACTCACCATTCTGCTAGCCTTTTATTTGCAGAACCCTCAGTATTCTGCTAGCCTTTTAGTTGCAGAACCCTCAGTATTCTGCTAGCCTTTTAGTTGCAGAACCCTCAGCACCCACTCCCCTTTATGTGCAGAACCCTCAGCATCCCCTTCTCCCCTTTCTATGTGCAGAGCCCTCATCCCCGGGGAGCCACAGGTCCAGACGAACGGAGCGGCGGACAGACCGCAGGCAGTCGTTCGTCCGCGGGGACTCCACGCGGAAAGCCGTGCACCACCGCCGCACCCCTTCGGCCCCCAACATCCCCCGCTCGGACCGCGACCGCCCGCCCCCGGCCGAGGAGGTGCGTCAGCAGAAGGCATCGTCGCAGCCTCACCTGGACAGTCTGTCGGCCTCCCCTGACTCGGAGCAGAGCTGGGTGTATTCCCCCGTGGACGCCGACTTGGGCATCGACATCGATGCCGCCATCAAGGCGCGGCTCCAGCAGACGGAGCCGCAGGTTCATCGCTCCCCCGGCTCGTCTCAGCACGCTTCCCCTCCCGGGGAGGCGGGGAGAGGTGGAGGGAGCAAGGAGGGTGCGGCGGTGGCGGTGGTGCCACCACTACTGCCGGGGGAAGACAGGGAGAGATCCCCTTCAGGGAGAGGGGCTGGGGAGAAGGGAGAGCTGACAGAAGGGGTGCTGAAGTTGCAGTCCAGTCCGGGTTGCCATCGGCGACCGAACCCCGCCTCCTCGCCCCAAGCGCGCACCCGCTTTTTTGTCTCTCGTTACCACGACTACGCCGAGATTGAATCCTCCGAGGAGGATGAGGGGAAGCGGGAGGGGGGGTCTTCTTCGGCTGGGGGGCCGGGCAAAGACGAAGCCACCAACAGAGGTGAGAGTGGAGCGTCTTCGTTTCAGAGAGCGGGCACCCCACCCAACGCCCCCACAATCCTTGCTGCTCCCTCTGGCACTACACCCGCACCACACGCACCAGTGGCAGACAGCCCCCCCGGCACCTTACCCTCGGAAAAGTCGGAGAAAGGGACGCACGTGACCCCGCGGTTCATCGAGCGCGTGTCGGCCAGAGGCGGGAAAGAAACCCCGGCATCCCTGCCCAGCACTCAGGTGACGAGGAGACGCGCGGAATGGATCCCTTCGGAAGCAACGCAGCAAACGTTTGTGCAGGCCGGCAGAGGTGCCAGGCTGATAGTGACCGGTCAAGAGAATCCCCAGCTCCCTCCCGCAAAATCCCCCCTGCCCAGAATGCCCGTAATAAACCAGGTCATCCCCACCCCTCCCAAGCTGTGCCCGAGTCTGCGGTTGGAGATTCTACGAGTTCGAGTGTCGCCCAGTCTTCAGAAACGGTTGGAAATCGCCCCGTGGAGGAGTCGTCGACGGCTCAGGGTGTGTCGTTGCAGTCGCAGTCAGTGGGGAGTGCTGAAGTCATGGCTGGGGAACAGGTGGGGGAGAGGGTCTTGCAGGGTGGCTCTCAGAGAGACGCTAGTGCAGTGGGTGCAGGGGGGGACACGGAATTCCTCCATAAAGTGGAGCACGCCCTGCGTCTTGAGGCAGAAGGGTACCGTCGTCATGAACATGCTCACACCCGGTCCTCCCCCTCCTTTCCACCCAGCAATGAAGACTTGAACCAGGGGGCTCCCTCGTCTCACATGGCCGCACCCAAAGCAGCACACACGCACTCTTCCTCCAGCCCTGCAGCTATGCCTGGTGTTCAGCAGTTGGCACCCTCTGCGTCTCACGAGACGCCAGTTTCCGGCTTGCATGCCGGTTCCTCAAGCCTGCATGAAGCCTCTTCTACCACGTTGCAGGAAACTCACTTCCCCACCACCCCGATGAACCCTGCAGTTTTGAGACAGCGGGGACGTTCCTAGGACAGCAGCAGAACCAGGGAGGAGAGGAGAGGTATGTCTTGAAGGGGGATGGGGCCCAGTTCTCCTCGGGGGAGACCCCTCCCCAGCTGACCACAGCCAGGCAAGAGCCACACTATGCTGAGCCAGCCACGACCAGACCATTTACCGAGCCGGTCTACGCTGAACCGACGCTCGGTCATCACTACGCTGAACCGACGCATGATTATCACCCGTACGCTTCAGTCCCCTCTGCAGATCCGGACTACGCTGTTATCGATGATTCGCTCCATCCCTCCCACGGTTCTTCTCATCCTTCTCGGCTGCCTGGCAGAGAGGAGTCCAGGTTTGAGCCAGACTATGCCGAAATCAGCCCCTATCCTCGCCCTGGTCCCTCAACAGAAACCAGTCCTGTGCAAGAATCGTCGGCCACTGTCCCAGAGTATGCAGTCATCGTCAAACGTCGAACAAAACCCACTGCCGAACGAGCCGAGAGTAGGCAAGCTGTCATCGGGCAGTTCATAGATGAGGATTCTGTGAGCGCGATGATTGCGAGTACTGTGTCATCCTTGACTGAAGTGTCACCGGTGAACAGTGACAGTGTGTTACCTCAAGCAGTGAGCATCAGTGCCATGTCGTCAGAGAAAGGAGACAGAATAGACAGTTCAAACATGACGCAGACTGACGAATTGTCGTGTTCACACATCCACATGTCGGATGAATTTCATTCACAGTTAGGAACTACGGTAAAGACTGTCAGGAGACCTCGGAATTCTTCATCATCGTCGTCATCATCGTCGTCGTCTTCATCTGAATGTAAGGCATCAAGAGACAGAGGTGTGGAAAATGATGACAGTTCCACTGTTCTGGATGACTCTGTTTTTGCAGAAAGTGTTGTCATCTGATCTGTATGCAGCCGTGCCCACTTACCAGCCCACAGACAGTTGTGTACGCAAACCGACAGACGTATCGGCATATCCACTTTCAGATAGATATACAGACCCATCAATAAACACATCCTCACCTCCTCACATCGTGTCACTTCCCCGCCTGATCACTCGCCAGTGCACACACACACAGACTTGCCTGCACACCATCGCACAGATGCCCCTCTGTACCAGCCATTAAACATATCCACCACATCAGAAGTTCCGGACGACTTGCGGCAGTTTTCCCCTCAGGACATTTTGTGGCGCCAGGACATGTCCAGAGAGCGGCAAGGAAGCTCTTCAGCAGGTCAGGGTGTGGTCAGCAGACGTCTTCGAGTTCCCCCAGGGGGCTTCAGGGTGTTCCGTATTGTCAAGTGCCAACTCAAACTGGAGTCCCCTGAGAACGTTTTCAACACGAGCCTCCAGTCCTCGAGATCTCAAGAGCCGCTGCACGGAGAACACCCTCTGCCCATGACTTCAGGAGGTCAGGGTCATCTGTCAGAGGGAGGGTCAAGGACACAGGCGCCCTCTTCCGCCACCATGAGGAATGAGGTCGGGAATCGTCCCGCCAGTGAGGAGGCTACTCCAGCGCTCCCTCCTACCAGCGCTCCCACCTTCCCCCCACAGCGCTAGCCGAGCACAACATTTCTGCCCCGCTGCAACAATCGTTGCTGACCTGCGACCCCTCCCCGACCTTGCCGTTCCCTCCCTCCACCTCGCCCCACTTCTACGATTCCCAGCTGTCCAGCAGAGGGGGAGGGAGAGAGTTCCCCGACATTCAAGGTGACCCTCGTCTGGCTCGTGAGGCTGCGCCAGCTGTTTCTTCACCCCCTCCCCCCTCCCCACCATTCCTGTCAGGGATGCTGCCCCAACCCCCATTCTCTCAGCACCCCCCTCACACCTCCCAGCCTTCCCTCGTTGGTCATCAGCCTCCTGGAGAAGAGGATCGTCCAAACCTCCCCGTGCACCTGACCTTGTATCACCCGCAGGAGTTTCAGGTGCCCCCAGCAGCCGTCGGCATGGCAACGGGTGATGCTGGGTGGTTGCCGATGTCGATGGGAGGAGACGTAGTGGTGGTGGAGGAGGAGAAGGCTGTCATAAGGAGGGAGGGTGAAGGTCGTCAGGAAGGTCGGGAGGCGAGAGAGGTCGCTGCAAGCGCCCTGGTGGAGCGAGGTGAGAAGTGGGGATGTTTGGTGGTGGTGGTGGTGGTGGTGGTGTTAGTTGTGGTGGTGTTGGTGTCTTGTGCTTTTGTTGAATAGTAGGTGGAGTGTGAGGATGAGGGTGGTTGGGTTTTGTTTTTTTCTGTTCCGCACATCTTTGATATTTGTTTGGGTTTTTTTTGGTTTTGATTTGCACAGACTTTGTTGTTGGGTTGTTGTTTTTTTTTTGGGGGGGGGGGGGGGTTCTTATAAAGAATGCATAAACCCTGTCTGTGCCACTTCATGTAAAGTGAGAAATGGTGATATTTGTGTTCTGTATTGTGTACTTCTGTTAGATTTGTTCACTGATTGGATTTTTTGTTGGTTTTGTTTTGTTTTTTTTGCTGTTTGCATGCTTGCTGGTTTTTTTGTTCTTTTTCAATATAAAACCATGGGCACTAAGGGTTTGTTTTTTTAATTTATTTTTTCTTTTTAGGTATCTCCTTGTTTTGGGAAGAATTCAAGTTTACATTTATGTTTATATAAATTTATCAAATGAGTTATGATATGGGACTGCTGAAATTATGTTGGTTTTTGAAAAAAATTTATTTTTGTTTTTACGCAATGCTATAACAATACTAAAAGTCAGTTTGTATGGAACGAGGGTAAAGAATTCATGTGAATGTTCAGATTCCTATACAGTTACTACAGTACTTAACATTATTATGTGTTCCTTAAATCACATTTAATGTCATGTTAAATTCTAAATGTTCAAAATGGTCTTTACAAGCAATCACAGTTTTGCCAACAATATAAAAAAGAGTATGGATATATTTCACTTACTGTATACCATTGCATCATATTTTTTGTTAGCTGTTGGTAGTCCTTAATGTTTTAAAGTTCCTTTTAAGAGTTGAAATGCTTCACCCATGTGTGTAAACTGTTTGCCAAAGAAAGTGTGCATTTGTTTTTGTGTGTGTGTATGTGTGTGTACATGTGTGCGTACATGCATGTGTGCTAGCATCCATGTATATAAATGATACATGTGTGTGTGTGACACTGTGTGTGTGTGTGTGTGTGTGTGACACTGGTGTGTGTGATTGCCGTCAGAAAGGTGATTTTCTGCATGTGAGTTTGCAGACTCCTTTTACCCCTGCCTCCCCCTATTCTCACCACCTTCACTTTATTTTCCTCTTCCCCTAGCACTGCATGCAATCACACCCATGGCCATGGCCATTTTTTTATGTATTTTGTAACTTGACTCTGAGTACATTCAGTGATTCATGCATCGATTCACCTTTTTTGTGTCTGTCTTTTTCAGGTATACATCCTGAGCAACATCCAAGAGCTGACCACTCATTGAGCTCAGCAGACATCATCAACCAGTCAGGACAAGAGCAGCCCACGGTCAGTGCCCTTGACCACCACGGAAAAGACCCGTTTGTGTCGACGTCACCCAAAGGTGCTGTAAAGGAGCACCAGCAAGCAGGGCATCCTGTAGGGGGGAACAGGGAGAAGCAAAGGTCGCAGAGTTGTTCTGTATCATCTTCATCGCAATCTTCATCGGGGACGTCAGACGCCCTTGGGATGTCTGTCAGCGCATCAGCCAGCACCACCAGCACTGTCACCGCCATCACTGCCAACGCCACCCACACCACTGCCACGGACGCTTCCCTTTTATCCCAAGGTGCTGGTTTAGCCATGTTAGAGATGTTTGGGGAGGTGCAACCTTCCTTGCACGATTCGGGGAGTTCTGAAACTGTGAGAGACAGCGTTCATTCCAGAAGTGTGGAACAACCTCCCCAAATTCCTGCAACATCAGAACCCAGAGTAGCTGGTTTTCATGACTCCAAAGTCACGGCACCACAAACCACCACCACCGCTGCCACCACTGCCATTTCCGCTTCCCAAACCCCAACACCAAGCAACCCCGGAGCTCTTGGTTCCGGCCAAACTCCGCCGTGTCCTGTCCCTCGTGTTCGAACCTCTCTGCATTCATCTCACCATGTGTCACCCCCTGTTCAGGAGGTGTTAGAAATTGCCCGCCCCTCGGTGAAGAGGAGAGCTTCAGCAAAACAGCCGAGTGACCCAATGCCTACGCACAAGCACAGGGGAGAGACTGCAGCGCCCAAGCCACAGGCTAGTGGGGAAGATGGTGCTGCTTTGGAAACCGGGAGTGTGAGAAGTGTGAGTTCTTGTGATGACACAGCAAAGAGTGAAGGTGTAGGTGTGGAGGGGCCAACTGGAGGTTTGACCTCGGACCATCTGACCACTGTGGAAAGCATCAACAGATCTGGGGCGCAGAATTCTGGACAGCCGGACGGGGCCAAGGCAGAGACAGACAAGCACGTTCTGTTCAGGACAAAGACTTAACGGGTCGCGGGGACAAAATGGCTGCACAGGCGTTACCCGATAGCAGGCACTCGGACCTCGCTGCCCTTGAAGCTCACCAGACCCTCAACACTTCCAACCACCCCAGCACCAAGTATGCCCAGCACCACCCATTTCCAAACAGGATGCCTCTGCTGTAGAGGGTTCCCAAACCAGCCCCCCATCCCAGACTTCACCCCAGCCAAAACCTCCCCAGCCAGAACTTTTCCCAACACCAGCGCAGTCAGCACAGACCGTTCCTCAAGAACTGCCCCAGCAGGAGAAGCTTGGGCAGAAGCACAGCGGTGCTCACTCCAGCTCTGTGGATTCCTGCGGTCCCGCTTCATCAACAGGGTGAGGCGCTCTTGCAGCAGGCTGTGCCACAGACTGGTTCTAACCCAGAAGTCAAAGAGGAGGAGGAGGAGGAGGACTTTCCTCCTCCCCCCTCTCCTCTCTTACTCCCACCTCTCACAGAGGAGGGCTACGAAAAAAGGAAGGCCTTTCTGCAGACCTCCTGCAGGTCGTCATTGGATGACTCCACCCTTCAGATGGCCGCCCAGCGCTTCGAGATCTGGCTCCCTGTTGGGAGAAGGCAGAAGGGGAGCGGTACAGCACGGGGTCTTTACGCACCCGCCAGTCCCGGAAGATGCGTAACCTGATGGAGCTGTTCGAGAAAGGGGAGGGGGGAGTAGAGGAGTCTGCATCCGAATTGGCTGATCCGGCTGGCTGTGGTGATGATGATGAGGAGGAGGAGGAGGAGGCAGGCCGAGCTTCCCCAGAGGGTGCCAACTCGGAGCAGCCACTGTCGGAGGAGGGGGCTTTGCCGCCCTATCCAGCGCCTCACGGATCGCCTGTATCCGTGCCATCATCGCACAGATCTGGGAACACTGCCGCACAGCCCGACAATGCGCCATCTCCTCAGAAAAGCGTGGGGGGTCTCCCCTCACGTCCGCAGTCAACCTCCAGCAGCGTGGTTGACCCGCTGCACAAGGGAAAAACGCAGACCCGGGGCAGGTCGGCGAGCGAAACCACGCCGCACTCAAGCACCGGCCAAGCCACTGCCACCCCTTCACACACGCGAGGAGGAGGCTTGCAGCAAAGCAGCGGGGGACCGAGAAAAAGCTCTGTGGAACGAGAAGCAACAGTTTCCAAGAAGAAAGAAAAAGCGGAGAAAAGCGCAAGCGTGGGAAAGGCCGTGGAGAAGGGTGGGAAGGAGAAACAGATGCCATCGTCTAAAAATACCGACGAAAAAACGACAGGTGAATCGAAAAAAGGTGAAAAGACATCAAGCAGCAAAAAGGAGGGGGGAACCTTTACCAGTGGCGGCAAAACAGCCGCTCAAACCACGAACAGAACACCAGGAGAAACCACCGACAGCGCAAGCAAAGCTAAGGCGGGAACTACCGACAGCACGAGCAAAACCAAGGCCGAAACGTCTGACAGTGCCAGCAAAACCAAAGCGGAAATCAGCAGCTTTCTGAAAAAGATAGAAGATGCCAGAACCAGCGAAAAACCACAGCAGGAAACCAAACCCGACGAGGCCACCACCACCTCCACCACCGCTCCTACTAAAGTCCATCGGCAGGAGAGCATCAAGGAGCTGCGGCAGATGTTTGAATCCGGGCACCAGGACAGCGCTCAAGATGGCGGAAGCGCCTTGATTCCGCCGACCCCTTTCCGACGATCGTTGCGTATGCGAAGCGTTTCTCCGGAAATGGAGAAGCCCGCTCCCCCGGGGTGCCCAGCGCCATGCGCCGGAGCATGGAGATCCCCAATTCCTGGTCTATTCTCAAGCAGCAAACGGAGCCCAACCTGGCCCCCCAGAGGCTCCGTCTGGGGCCCAAACCCTTTTATGGAGCCAAAAAATGATATTTTTGGTCTGTGTCTGTCTGTCTGTCGGTCTGTCTGTAATGTATATATATGCAGTATTATATGTTTACTTATTTCATTTTGTGTGTGTGTGTGTGTGTTTGGCATTTTAGAGGGTCCAGTTGCAAACTGCCTATCCTTGTTTACAAAACGGGATGGCAGAGTTTTTAAAAGGCTTCAGTGATTAGAAAAAAAGCAGGTTCTAACCATGTGCAAATTTCTTGCAAATAATATAAACATGTAATACCAAGTTTGCGTTTTGAAGGCCAGTGGTTCGTATCATGTACGATACATGTGATGCTTACAGCGATCAAATAGCGCATCTTGACACACATATCTGTTCGCATTACCTGTCATTGTTATATTTATGAGAGATTTCTTTTTGTACTTATCAGTTTGTTTGTGATTTTATTTTTCTACTCCCAAATGTATTTATAATAAAGAACTGACCAGTGCATGCATGTAAGAGAAAGGTGGCAGAGCTCTTGCTTGTGCCCAGTGTTGCTTCAGATTTTTGTTGTGATTTTTGTATTGAGGCTTGTTTGTTCTTGTTTTTCTCTTCTGCTTTTTTTTTTTGGTGTTTAGTTCAGTGGGTTTTTTGTATTTCATGATTTTGAAACAGTGGAAAGGGTTTTACCTTTTTGCATTCTCTCCTTGTTTTAAAAAAAAAATTTTTTTGGGGTTAATTTATTGATAGTGTAGTTAGTTCCCTACTGAGTCAGCTTCGAAACTTTGTTGCCCATACTGGTGAGGATGGTAAGAACGGACGCTTTGGCAAGAATTGAATCCAGGAGGGGGGGGGGGGGGGGGGTAGGCATTTTTTTTGCTTGTTCTTTTTAATAATTATTTTTATGTAGAAAAAATGTGTCTCCTTTCTGCCTACGGCCTTGAGGTAGTTATGCGCTTTAACAATTCCATCCCCCGCATCATTCTGTTTTCTCTTTTAGTCATTTATTTTCCTCCTCTTTTTATGATTTTTAATTTTTCAATTTTTTTAAGAAAGCTTTTTTTTTTTTTTTAGTGGTTTTTTGTTGTTGCTTTTCTGCCTTCTCCCCATTTAAAAATAAAAAGGATTTTTTTTTTCACTGCTTCATTTTCTATGATATACTGGTCCTGCTGTTTCTACACAGCTCATTCCCATCTTGTTACCACAGCCATAACAATGCTCACCATGTTGTTTCATTATTGCATAAAAAAAAGTTGACAGGGAGCATGTGTCCATGTTGTCAGGCTGCTGTGAGGCCTCTGCCCACAATGGCCCTGCACTGCTGCTGGGTCACCTTTGTGGTGGTCAGTGGTGCCTGTTCTGAGTCAACATAACAAGACAACGTCGGTTCAGTCTTGCTGATGACAAAATTGGCATAGACTAAGTGAGACACACCCAACTTTTTCTGTTTGCAAAGAAATCGTGACATCTATTGTGTTTCTTCTTTTTTTTTTCTTTTTTTTTTTGTAGCAGTCTGTGTAAGTGTCATGTGATTATTGTGGTTTTTCTGATGATTTTTAGACCTGTGGCATTTCAGTTTGTAAACATGCAGACGGGCATAAGGAATCTTTTCTGCTGCGAACTATATTATTTGTCTTAAGTATGGGAATTTATTTAATAAAAAAACGAAGTCTTCTTACACCAAAGGATTTGTTTTTAATATATATCTTGAACATTCTTTTATTTGTCATCATTTTCAAAGTTGTTGGGTTTTTTGTTTTTTTTGTATCTGTTTTTCCTGCTGTTTTATGTTTTATGTGGGGTTGACAAAAAAGTGAACGGAAATTCGGACTTGCTCAACATTGCCTAGTCTTGTTTTTGTCTTTGGAATTCAATGTCATGATAATAGTGAGTGGTTGGTTGTCTTTGGAGTCTTGAGGAAGGCCTCTTTATCCACACATTCTTTGGTGTGCTTGAAGGTGGGTCTGTAAGCCCATATGATGAATAGAAGATAATAGTTGTTAAAAATACAAACTTGGGTGTTTTTCTGATTGATGAACCGTGTTCAACAAGATTGATATATTTGACAGTGAATTTTGGATAATCTATTTTAATGACAGCTCCGGTTTTTTATATTCATGGCAGTCTGTTCGGAAATTGCTTGTAAATGGTTATAAGATTTATTTAAATTTTAGTATGACACTAGTATATTTGTGTAGAATGTCTGTCTGTCTCTCTCTGTTTCTCTCTGTCTCTCTATCTCTGTCTGTCTCTCTCTCTGTCTCTGTCTGTCTGTCTTCTGTCTGTCTCTCTCTCTCTCTCTCTCTCTCTCTCTCTCTTCTCTCTCTCTCTCTCTCTCTCTCTCTCTCTCTCTCTCTCTCTCTCTCTCTTCTCTCTCTCTCTCTCTCTCTCTTTTTGCTTACTCTTGATGTTAAAACTCTTCAAAGAGTACATAGTACAGTGCAGGTGTTGTTTTTTTAAATAGTAATTTAGAATATTCAAACTAACTTGGTACTTTTAGAATATGCCATTAAGAAAAAATATTCTAGTGTACAGCATGTGAGAGAGACTCTGTGTGTGTGTGTGTGTTGTATGTATTGTATGCATATATGTGTGTATGCACATATGTGTAATGCGTGCATGTTAAATTATAATTCTTGAGCTTTATCAAAGAGCGACAATGTGATATAACCTGCAATAATGAATGACTTAGAAAAAAAAAAAAATTTCAAAAAAGAAATGTCTATTCTTCCTCTTCTCCCCATCACCACCATTTAGAAAGAAGGGGAAAAGAAATCCTGTATAAAACTAAACAGAAATCGTATTTGTCCCCTATCTTTCTGTCTGCCATCTCTCCCTTTCTCCCCCCAGCCCCTCTTTTTCAGCAATAGTTTGTTGTTCTGAATAAAATTTTAAAAAATCCATGACAGTTTTAAATTGTCTCTATTTATGTAGAAGAAATTCCAAATAATTTAGCGTACCTGAAGAAAAATACTGAAAAGATATCTGTTTACATTTTTGTTGTTCTTAATGTGTTGAATTGCATTGTGTTGTGGTGTTGTGTATTGTGTTGTATTGTTGAAGATGAAAGCATTCATGCCTTTAGCACCTCTTCTGTTTATTTCTTCATTCACATTGTTTATTTATTGTGTCAGTGTTTAATTTGCCTTTCTAAAACTTTTTTCAAAGCACTTACACGAATCTCCCGGTTTGAAAAAAAAAAATCTCATTGTTCTTCAAAGATTTTTTTTTTTTTTAATGATAAAATGTGGAACGTTTCTTTGTGTTTTTTGGAAGGTAATGTTAAATATTCCATGAAAAAAAAAATCTTGTGTTTAACTCTACTCACACGTCACTGAATAATGAGTGCATGAATGAACTTTTTACCTACCCATCTTTTTTTTACCAATGGTGATATTAGACAGAAATATGAAATCAAATAAACAGAAACAAAATAAACACCCAACACATGAATGCTGGTTTATGAATGGTGAGATTTTGCATACTCGACTGTTCTTACCCACCATTGCTGTAGCCACATTCTGACTTTGGAGATGTAAACCGAATATCGATTCGACTTCTCCTTTAATCAACTCCCCGAGGAGTTGTTGGAGCACTGCACTGAATTTTTCAGGCGGTGTATCTTGGGCAGGTTGAACCTGGCGGAGCCTATGCATCTCCAGGCTGTAGGGTGCATGCTGAGTATGTTTTGTCTTATCCTTACCACTCGTCATATGTAATGTGGCATTTTAAAAGAATTCTTTTCTTTTTTTTACAACAGGGAATGAGTTTTCACATGTGTGTAAGAAGCTGCATGCATCACACACACACAGGACTTGGGGTTTATTATCTCATGTGAAGGTTTAGGGGTTGCGGGGAATGGAGTGGGTGCTAGTGTTAGCCCCTGGAGAAAAATCCCCTTCAAATGGACATGTACAGAGACTTGTTTAATTAAACCTATTCTCTCAGTTAACATCACATCAAGAGTTCAGTGCTAGCCTATCTCTTTCCTTCCTCTTGGTGGATGAGAGGCCATTGCCATTTATAACTATGTATTGGGGGATGGGGTAGCTCAGTTGTCAGAGCATTCGCTGTCCCTAACTTAAGATAAAGCAGTGTTAAATGTAGGTTACTTGCGGATGAGTGACTGTGCCCCTTGGCTTCAGTACAGTCTCCCAGTTCACCCAGCTGTAAATGGGTTGGTACCTGCCCTCTTTCGGGTCAGGGAAGGTAAAGCACCAAGGGAGAGGAGATGGGGCAATGCCCTTAACATGCTGGCCCCTAGAGAAGCTGAGGTCTCTGACGCCTCATGTGATCCACCTAGTGTGATCCAACGACTACATAGGTCATTGAAACACCTTTGGCTTTACTTAATCTTTTAAAAAAAATTTTGACATTTGTTTGTTCCACTTATTGATGTTTATATGCTTACTTCGTTTTCTGTCAGAAAAAAATCTAAAATAATGACTGTTAAATTTCTGCAATAAAGTAGTTGATTCTTGTATTGTAGTTTTGTTTTGGGTTGGAGTGGGGTTTTTTGTTTGTTTGTTTTGTTTGTTTTTTGTTGTTTTCTTTGGGGGAGGGGGGGGGGGGGGGGCGAGTGTTTATTATTATATTTCAGATAATGTATATATCATTTTTTTTTCATTTCAGAAAATAATGATGTGTGAGAAAGTGTGTTGATAGTGCTTTGTTATCTAGTCATAGTAAGGCTTAGTGGTTTTTTGGCTTTTTAGAAAGCAAATTTTATAAAAAGATTTTTGTGTGTGTGGGGGTTAGTCATTGTCTTGTGTGTGTGTGTGTGTGTGTGTGTGTGTGTGTGTGTGTGTTGTGCAATCACCATTGTATGCATATGCACATGTCAAGTTTGCATACGTGTGTTTTTGAAAAAAAAAAAAGAAGGTATGTCTTTGTGTGTGTTTAGAGCAAGAGAGACTGCTTACATATACAAATGTACATAATGCATGCATATATGAGATCATAGCCAACATCCCCAACAAACATGCATCCTTAGAAAACGTGTTTGTATCGGCCATACAACTGGCCATAATTGGTGTACTCTTTTACCTAAGGTGGACAAGTCTTTGACGTGTGTGGAAAGCACTGTGCCCGAGTGTGGCTTTGCACTCACAGTCTCAGTTTATAGTCTCCTCTAATCTAGGGGTGGGATAGCCTAGTGGTCAGTGTGTTGCACACATGATCTGGGGGGGACGGGATAGCCTAGTGGTCAGAACATTGCGCTCGCAATTTGACAACCCGGGTTCGATTCCCGCTTGAGGGGATTTCAGTAATGCTGACTCCACTCCCCCAAATGTCTTTCGGATGAGACTATAAACCGAGGCCCCATGTGCGAATGCACGCAGAACATCTTGCGCACATGTTAAATCCTGTTCCGCTTTTCGTAAGAGTAGGCCATCGTCTGCCAGTGGGAACGGATGACAGAATTTACGAAACTGCATACACATGGGGACTGGATGTAAAAAAGCACATGAGTGCTTACTCCATTATCCTTGAAATAAAAGAATAAATAAATAAAAATGCCCCAGAATGAGGATGACAAAATTGACAAAACTGCATTCACACAGGGACTGGATGTAAAAAAGCGGACAAGTGCTTATTCTATTATCCTCAAATAAAAGAAAGAAAGAAATGAATAAAAATGAACACTCCACATTGTCAGAGTAAAAAAAAAAAAAAAAATTCTCTCAACTATGTCTTAAAAAAAAAAGTTACCCAACAAAAACAAAACAAAAATTGATACTGTATTTCATTTTGATTGATTTTCTTTCTTTTGTTCAAGGCCTAAGTATTATTGAGTTGTGATGTAATACAATTATATGGTATTTTCTCATGGACTGTTTTTACTTGGTTAGATGTTTGAATAGTAATGTCAGTGTTCTTGTTGGTGGTGATGGTGGTGGTAGTGGTGTGTGTGTGGTGTGTGTGTGCACATGCACATGCATGCTTGTACACACATGCTTAACTATATAAAATCATGCAGTTACATTTCCTTTTTCATGTGGATGCTTATTTTTGTTTCTAACCTTGCTTAATTAAGGATGCATAAAAGTGGAAACCTTCTCTTTGTCTGTCGGTCGGTCTGTCTGCCTTTCTGTCTGTCTGTTTGCTCCTCCCTCCCTCCCTCCCTCTCTCTCTCTCTCTCTCTGTCTCTGTCTCTCTGTCTCTGTCTCTTTCTTATTGTCTCTCAGAGCCCTGCCTCTTCTCTTTCTTTATTCCTCCCATCTCTCTCGCTCTCTATCCCCTCCTCCCCCCCCCCCCCCCCCCTACCCCTTGCCTCTCCTGTCTTCTCTTCTAACAAAAGATAGAGAAATGTAAAGGATAAAACTGTGACAGTGTGAGGAAGGGATCCTGACAGCCTTCTGTGTGTACAGTGAAGCGAAGTGTTTTTATGTATACGTTTTAGACAAAGGCGAACTTTCCTTGTGTAGTCATGATATCAAAATGTTGGGTTTTGTATTGTTATTATTGTTGCCTTTTTGTTGGGTTTTGGTGTGGGTTTTTTGCCCCGGGTGGGTTGGGGGGGGCTTCTGTGTGTGTGTGTGTGTGTGTGTGTTGGTTTTTCATAGTTTGTTGGGTTTTTTTTTGGGGGGAGGTGTGTGTGTGTGTGTGATATGCTGTTTGTCTGTCTGTCTTTTGCTGTAAGGTGTTGTTGTGCCAAACTGATCCCCTGAAAAGTGTCATGTATTTTAAAAGACGAAGTCTACCCTGGGGAAGAAAACGTGATTATGTTTAATTACTAATTTATCACATGAGCTTTTTTCTGATTTGTAAAAAAAAAATCAGAGCTTGTATTGACATTGTCACTAGAAAAGACAGTTTGAGTTTTGCCCTTTAATTAAACATGATTTGTTTTGTTTCGTTTTTGTTTAATTTGGGGGGAGAGGGGGGGGGGGGGGTTATGCTGCTTTTCTGTTTATTTATCAAATTGTGTGTGTGTGTTTTACATTCTTAACTTGTTGTTCGTGTAGTAACTCACAATATTTCATAGGCGAGTTGTTGCATTGTTGTTGTTGGGTTTGTTGCCCAGTTCAATGATGTTTGTAAATTCTTTGTACTCAAACCCACAACAACAGCAAATATGATATGATTAGTAGTAATAATGATAATGACATTTTGTTGAAGGGGCTATTGATGATGTTGCTGTTGAGGATGGTGATTATGATGATTTTGAAGGTGAAGAAAAGATGGGGAAGGAGGAGAGGAATGTTGATAATAATGATAGTAATAAAGTTGATAATAGTAATAATAATGATAGTAATATTAGATGATGATGAAGTGAGAGGGGCTTTTTTTCATGATATTTTAGCTCATTTTATAGCAAGTGAATTTCCTCTTCCAAAACTAATGTTTATGGCCTTGAGCACTTGAAATCCACTGAAAAGAAAGTAAGTTCAAAAGTGACAGGTTTAAAACAAAATTCTCTTTTTATATATATTGATATATTTTACTAATGAATAGTTTAATTACAATACTAGATCATGATGGATGACTCGTTTAATCACTGTATTGTTGTTGTCACATACACTTGATGTCAGCAACATTGATATTCATTTAATCATTATATTTTTCTTGTCACGTTTACTCTTCATGACTTCATTTTTAACAGTTGAAATGTATTAGTTTTTAAAAAATAGAAATGCAATAGTTTTTATAGTTTACTTTTAGTAATAAATCATTGTGAATACTTTCATTGTTGCAAGTTTTTACATTTTCATGTTAATTTTTTTTTAATTTGAAATCCACATCCCCGTTTTAATCATTGTAAATTTTTTGTACTTATGACTTTTTTTTTTAAAACACATATTTTTGTTCTAAATGCTTGTGGAATTCAAATGGCATTGTTAGAATTTTTGTGTGTGATGCTTGTGTGTGCCGCATAGTTTATGAGATGTCTGCTTACTGGTTCTTACATGCTTTGTGTGAGTGAGTGAGTGTGTGTGTGTGTGAGTATGTGTGAGTATGTGTGTGTGTGTGTGTGTGTGTGTGTGTGTGTGTGTGTGTGTGTGTGTGTGTGTGTGAGTGAGTGAGTGAGTGAGTGACCGACCGTGCGTGCGTGCATGCATGTATGTAGGCATGCGTGCACACATGCGTATACATAGTATACATACAAGCATGCATTTGTACATGCCTGTATGAATGAATGCGTGCATCCAAAACCAGAGAAAGTATTTTTTGGAATTGTGTGTGTATGTGGGAATGGGCTTTGACTCTTAAGTAACCCCCGTAATAAATGAAAATCATGCCCTTTTTGGTAGTGAAAGGACGCACATGACGTTTGCACCAAACTTAACACATGAATTGAAGCTGACAGGCTACGCTGCTTAATTAAACCTCTGTAACAGAATGGCTGATGGTATGGTAATAAAATTGTGTCGTCAAGAGTCGGTGTTTTGCTTTCATGGGAGACTGTTGCATCACTGCATGAAGGAATGAAGGAATGATTGTACGATTTATAGATAGAACTCCGTGGAATACTTTTTCAAGTTGCTGACCATCCATGACACTGCTAAACTGTAATAAAGGGGAACGGGATAGCATAATGGTCAGAACATTGCGCTTGCAATTTGACGACCCGAGTTCGATTCCCGGTCGAGGAGATTTTTCTCCTGGAGTTAACATCAGTGCTGACTCCACTCTCCCCAAAAGTTCTTCGGATGAGACTGTAAACCGAGGCCCCGTGTGCGAACGCACGCAGAACATCTTGTGCACACGTTAAATCCTGTTCCGCTTTTCGTAAGAGTAGTCCATTGTGTGCCGGTGGGAACAGATGACAATATTAACACAACTGCATACACACGGGGACTGGATGAAAAAAAGCATACGAGTGCTTATTCCATTATCCTCGATATAACAGAGTAAAATAAATAAATAAAATAACATCACTGGTGCTGTTTACCATGCATGATCTTGCTCTTCTCTGCACTGATCTCCCTCCGTCCATACCATTTATAAGCACTAGCTCGTTTTCTTCTAATTTACTCGAAAGGTGTATGCTAAGAGATTACTGTCGTCATCAAACTGCAGATTGCCAAAGGATCTAGGCTACCATCAAGAGATAACAGTGGTGTGGTATTCAAGGAGAGTGTCATGCATGATCTTATCAAGGTGTCCCATAACCTGTGTAGGTCGTAAGGGGAGCGAGGCGTCAGAGACCTCAGCTTCTCTAGGGGCCAGCATGTTGAGGGCGGCGCCCATCTCGTCTCCCTCGCTGCTTTACCTTCCCTGACCCTGAAGAGGGCAGGTGCCCATTTACAGCTGGGGGAACTGTATTGTAGTCAAGGCGCGCAAACGGTCACCCATCCAATTGGCAACCAGGCTCGACGCTGCTCAACTTGACTGGGGGAAAGCGAGCGCTCTGACCACTGAGCTATCCCGTCCCCCTTCACAAGAAAGGGGTTAAATAAATGAGGAGAGAGCATGTAGTCTTGTCTGACTCCTAGTCCTACTCTTGTTCGAAAAGAAATCTCTGATTTGGCTTTTCATTAGAACTGCACTGCTGGTAGGCCTAGTGTTGGGGGACGGGATAGCCTAGTGGTTAGAACATTGCGCTCGCAAGTTAACGAGCCGGGTTCGATTCCTATTCGAGGGGATTTTTACCCTGGAGTTAACATCAGTGCTGATTCCACTCTCCCCAAAACTCCTTCGGATGAGACTATAAACCTACTGAAAGGTAGAGACAAAGACAGAGGAAGGTCACGCAAGTATGCAGTGAACTCTATAACATAACAAACGCCATTAAATCAACCTAAGGAAGCGAGACAAAGAACAGAAAAACCATAACAATAACAGAAAAAAAAACCTTGATGTTCAAACGCAAGTTCCCCCCTTTCCCGCCTAAAAGAAAATAAAAATGATTTTTAAATATCAATCAGATTAAAAAAACAACAACAAAAAACTTTGTTAATACTTCGCGTTTGAAAGAAAACAACACAAAACACGAAACAAACAAAACAAATAAAAAGGAAGAGAAAAGACATTTTCATAGTGGTAAAGCTGAGAACATTTGACGTTTTAATCCAAGAGGTACGCCATAGTTTTCAGCCAGTGGGATGGGTCAGCAGACCAGGATGTATGACAACACATCCGCCTGTGTCACACAGCAGCTGTGTCCTGTTTGTTTCACACATAATAATTACAGCCTACACGTCGGGTCAGTTTTCTCAGAAAACTACCTCACAGAATTACTATACAAGGGGGACGGGAAAGCCTAGTGGTCAGAACATTGCGCTGGCAGTTTGACAACCCGAGTTCGATTCCCGTTGGAGGGGGTTTTTCCCTGAAGTTAACATCAGTGCTGACTCCACTCTCCCCAAAAGTCTTTCGGACGAGACTGTAAACCGAGGCCCCGTGTGCGAACGGCATCTTGCGCACATGTTGAATCCTGTTCCGCTTTTCGTAAGAGTAGGCCATTGTGTGCCGGTGGGAACAGATGACAATATTTACACAACTGCATACTTAGAGAGAGAGATATATATATTAAAATGGTGTGGGGGTGGTAGCCATATCAGTGATGGTGAGGATGGTACAGTTATAAACACAATAATAACAATAAAATTAATATCTTTGAAAAATGGAGCAATTTCTCCTTTAGTCAAACGGGATAGCCTAGTTGTCGGAACAGTGCGCTGGCAATTTGAAGACCCAGGTTCGATTCCCGGTCGAGGGGATTTTTCTCCTGGAGTTAACATCAGTGCTGACTCTAATCTCCCCAAAAGTCCTTCGGATGAGACTTAAAACCGAGGCCCCGTGTGCGAACGCACGCAGAAAATTTGCCACACGTTAAATCCTGTTCCGCTTTTCGTAAGAGTAGGCCATCGTGTGCCGGTGGGAACAGATGACATTTACAAAACTGCATACACACGGGGACTGGATAAAAAAAAAGTACATGAATGCTTATTCCATTATCTTCGATATTAAAGAATAAATAAACACATTGACAGCTTTCGATCTTCTGACTGTGAGTTTCAACAGTCCTCTTTTTTTTTTTTTTTTTTTAAGGGTAAAATGCTTGTAATTGATATGATTGGTCCTTTAAATCACAGAATAACGTTGCTATTATGTGAAGATTGATGTATGGCATGTTAATGGGAAAATCGTGACGAACAGAGAGAGAGGAGGGGGGGAGAGAGAGAGAGGGGGGGAGGGGAGAGAGAGAGAGGGGGGGGGGAGAGAGAGAGAGAGAGAGAGGGAGAGAGAGAGAGAGAGAGAGAGAGAGAGAGAGAGAGAGAGAGAGAGAGAGAGAGAATAGAAAAAGAAGGGTCCCGTGATTGGGGTGGGGTGGGGCGGGTTGGTGGTGGGGGGGTGCGGGGGGGGGGGGGGGGGGGGGGGGGGGGGCGGGGCGGGGCTAGTGTATATCTTTATATTGCTTTACTTCGAGGGTAATAGAAATCCCCCGCCCTCTCTCTCTCTGTCTCTCTGAATGTGTTGGTGTGTGTGTGTGTGTGTGTGTGTGTGTGTGTGTGTGTGTGTTGTGTGTGTGTGTGTGTGTGTGTGTGTGTGTGTGTGTGTGTGTGTGGTGTGTTGTGTGTGTACAGTGTGTAGTGTGTGTGTGTGTGTGTTCTTCAGTTTAAAGTCTCGTTAGTGTGTGGTGTGTGTGTGTGTTGTGGTGTGTGTGTGTGTGTGTGTGTGTGTGGTGTGTGTGTGTTTACAAAACTACATACACACGGGGACTGGATGTAACAAAAATTAAAAAAAACACCCACATGAGTGCTTACTCCATTTTCCTCGAAATAAAAGAATAAAATAATTTTTGTTAAAAAGGCAGATAGTGTTTTTAACGTGTGTGCAACATGTTCTGCTGCGTGCTCTGCACAGAACTTCACTCGGTTTATAGTCCCATCCTTAGGACTTGAGCTGTGGAGTTGATACTGATGTTAAGTCTAGGGAAGGAAAAAAAAAATCCCCTCAAACGGGCGTCTTATTGAGGAAAAAGTAGTGAAGGAAAAACAAGTGCAGGTACCAACTTTTAATCGTTTTGAAAATGACTTATCAAAGATTCAATTAAAAAAAATTAAATGAAAATAAATTCTAGGGAATAATGTCTTTCAGTGGCAGCATTGTAGACATATTTGAGTAAGAACCATGCCTTTGGCCTGACCTGACTCGAGTTTCGGCTCCTGGATGAGCCCTCATCAGAAGTCCCGGCGGTGATTGAAATTCCACCTGCTGTGGTGGTACCTTACAGCAAGACACTTTTCAGAATTTTAAAGTGTCAATTGCATTCACAAGAATATTTGATATCCCTGTAGCCTTTTGAAGCTGCCCTCAAAAGATGAAGATAAAAAGAGAAAGAAAAGATGCTTAGAATATTCAAACGGGTGTCTCGGTGGTGGTGGCTCAAACCCTGGCCTGACCTCTGATCACGGGCTCAACGCTCTAACCACTGAGCCTATCCCCCACCCCCACCCCCCCCCGCCCCCCATTTTCAGTGTGAGAGGATCGTTAGGAGTAGTTATAATTATGTGATTAAGTCACTGACATTTGGAAGACACCACTTTTAACAAATTGTCTGCCAGTTAACAACACTGATGGCGGCGAACCCCAGTGGTGGTGGCAGTGTGTGGAGCTTCTGCACAGACCTCGCTCGCTGTTAGCGTTCTTCTTTTGTCTCGCTGTCTGTCTGTCTGTCTGTCTGTCTGTCTTTCTCTCTGTCTGTCTGTCTGTCTGTCTGTCTGTCTGTATGTATGTATGTCTTTCTATCTGTCTGTCTGTCTCTGTCTGTCCTCTCTGTCTGTATGTCTTTCTTTCTATCTGTCTGTCTGCCCGTCTGTCTGTCTGCCTCTGTCTGTCTGTCTGTCTGTCTGTCTGTCTGTCTGTCTGTCTCTGTGCTGCCTGTCTCTTTGTTGTCTGTCTGTCTGTCTCTCTCTGTTGGTTGGTCCTCGTGTCCGTAGGCTTATGTCCCTGTCTCGCCTATCTGCCTAGCTGTCTGTCTGTCTGTATGTCTGTCTGTATGTCTGTCTGTATGTCTCTCATTTATTCCTTTCTTCATTTTTCTCTCTATGTTTCTCTCTGTTTCTGTCTCTGACTCTGTCTGTCTGTCTCTGCTTGTTTGTTTGTCTGTATGTCTGTCTCTGTCTTTCTGTTTCTGTCTCTGTCTTTCTGTCTGTTTGTCTGTCTGTTTATGTCTCATTGTGTGTGTGTCTTCGTTTTAACATGATTTTAGACAGCAAAAACTAGACTTAATCTTTCAGCCTCACTTAATAGGATTTCTCCCTCCCTCTCTGTCTGTCTGTCTGTCTGTCTGTCTGTCTGTCTGTCTGTCTGTCTGTCTGTCTGTCTGTCTGTCTGTCTGTCTGTCTGTCTCTCTCTCTCTCTCTCTCTCTCTCTCTCTCTCTCTCTCTCTCTCTCTCTCTCTCTCTCTCTCTCTCTCTCTCTCTCTCTCTCTCTCTCTCTCTCTCTCTATAAGCACGCCTGCATATGTGCACGATATGTTGTACGATAAACACAATACCTTGCACTACAATGCAATGTTTACAACACACTACAATACAACACAACACTACACAATTCAATACAATACAGTACAACACAATGCAACACAACAACACAGTTCAATAAAATACAACACAGAATAATACAATACAACACAATAGAACACAACACAAAACAATAAATACAATATAATACAATGATATATAATACCTACCAGAACCATACAATGCCATACAACACAGTACAGTGAAGACATGTTTGTACAACGAAAACTGGACAATGGTCACTCTGTAACTGACCACAACTTTGCACAGAGAGAGAGACAGAGACAGAGATAGAGAGATACACAGACAGATGCACAGTGAGGACAGACAGACAGACAGACAAACAGACAGATAGACAGACAGACATACACAGACAAGACAGAGAGAGAGAGAGAGAGAGAGAGAGAGAGAGAGAGAAGAGAGAGAGAGAGAGAGAGAGAGAGAGAGAGAGAGAGAGAGACAGAGAGAGAGAGACAGAGAGAGAGACAGAGAGAGACGAAGGACAGAAGAGAGAGAGAAAGAGAGAGAAGAATAGAAGAGAGAAGAGAGACACAGCAAACACACACACACACACACACACACACACACACACACACACACACACACACACACACACACACAACACACACACCATATACATATATATATATATATCTGTGTGTTTGTGTGTGGTGTGTGTGTGTGTGTTGTGTGTGTGTGTGTGTGTGTGTGTGTGTGTGTGTGTGTGTGTGTGTGTGTGTGTGTGTGTGTGTGTGTGTGTGTGTGTGTTGTGTGTGTGTCTGTGTCTGTGTCTGTGTCTGTGTCTGTGTGTATGTGCTTCATAAGCTTAGCTCCAAGTGACCTGTACACACAGGCAAGGAGGCAGGCAGACAGGTAGATAGATAGTAAACAGGCAGACAGACAAACAGGCAGACAGACAAACAGACAGACAGACAGACAGACAGACAGACCTATTGAGAAAGAGATATACGCAGAGAGCACCACGAAGCCAAATTGCAGCCAATTTTCTTCAGCAGCAGCTTCAAATTGTCAATCACTAAATCTCGTAACTGTACGTGTAGCAAGTAACCTTTTACACTACAACTGAGTTGGCGGAAATTGTGTGTGTGTGTGTGTGTGTGTGTGTGTGTGTGTGTGTGTGTGTGTGTGTGTGTGTGTGTGTGTGTGTGTGTGTGTGTGTGTGTGTGTGTGGTGTGTGTG
>CM060346.1:28174099-28176599 GCA_030674155.1 Stramonita haemastoma
TGGACAACGTGACCCAGTTTTGCCAAGGTGAGGGGTGGCTCTAGGGATAGATTTTTTGTATTTTTTTTGTATTTTGTACCACTTTATGTCACGCAGATTTCTCTGCGTGAAATTCGGGCTGCTCTCCCGGGGAGAGCGCGTCGCCACATGTGCAGCGCCTACCCATTTTTTTCTCTTTTTCCTGCATGCAAGTGTATTTGTTTCCCTATCAGAGTGGCTTCTTTCTACAGAGTTTTGCCAGGGACAACCCCCTTGTTGCCGTGGGTTCTTTTACGTGCGCCAAATAGTGATGTGTAACACACGGGACCTCGGTTTATCGTCTCCAGCGCCCAGACCACCACTCAGGGTCTAATGGATGGGGAAAAAGTTTTGGGTCCAAATGGGGTACGAACCCCGCACACTCCGACCCGGACTTTTTGCTTTCTAGGCAAGGCGCGTGACCACCTAGACCACCGATCCACCCCGTCTTAAGGAGTTTTGTTTTTTTGTGGTTTTTGTGGGTTTTTTTTTGTTTAAGAGAAGGTCTTTTCTATGTTGTTTCGAGAGAATGAATGAACGAATCTTTTTATTTTTCAAGGGTAACAGAGTAAGCATTAACATACTTTTTAAATATTTTTTTTATCCGGCCCTTGCCCTGATTAGGGAATAGAAAAAAAAGACCCTACCAAAACAGGAGAAAAGCCAAAAAGCAAAGATAAAACGGAAAGCAACTAGAAGGAAAAACAATATCACCATCACTAAGAATAGAAGTTCAAGCTATGATAAAAAAAAGGAGATAAGTATACATTCAACAAATGCCTAATCAGAGAGAGAGAGAGAGAGAGAGAGAGAGAGAGAGAGAGAGAGAGAGAGAGAGAGAGAGAGAGAGAGAGAGAGAGAGAGAGAGAGGGAGTGTGTGTGTGTGTGTGAGAGAGAGAGAGAGAGTTTCACTTTTGTAATCTCTCTCTCTCTCTCTCTCTCTCTCTCTCTCTCTCTCTCTCTCTCTCTCTCTCTCTCTCTCTCTCTCTCTCTCTCTCTCTCTCTCTCTCTCTCTCTCTCTCTCTCTCTCTCTCTCTCCTAATCAAGGATTACATCATTGATGTAATCCCTGATTAGGGCGGGGACTGGATGTAAAAAAAGCGCATGTGTGCTTATTCATTATCCTTGAATTAAAAGAATTTGATATGATATGATATGATATGATATGATATGATATGATATGATATGATATGATATGATATGATATGATATGATCTCTCTCTCTCTCTCTCTCTCTCTCTCTCTCTCTCTCTCTCTCTCTCTCTCTCTCTCTCTCTCTCTCTCTCTCTCTCTCTCTCTCTCTCTCTCTCTCTCTCTCTCTCTCTCTCTCTCTGTGTGTTTAGGTTACTATTTTTCTTGGCAGTTAACTGCACCATAATTGTCTTTACCCAACAAAATGTAATGTATTCTTTAAACCAGCTATAAAACTTATGGCGCTGATATCTGGCATTGGCTAAGACATGTTTATGTGTTCTTGTTCCTAGCCCAAGAGTTTTATTCTAGGGTCAGTGTTCTTAATGATGCTGAAAATCGAAAATACAAGCAGCTCTAGTACTAAGCCTTGGAGAACACCGGTAGGCGGTTTTTTTTTTAACCAATCAGAAAAGTCTGTTTTCATGACAGCTGCTTGAAATAAAGACTTCAAATCAATTTGGAAACAAAACGTTATGTCTGTCTAATGTACCACGCACTTTTTCAGTGTATTCTGCTAAAGTCAAGCATCATCAAATGCTCTCGAAGTATCGACATACAGTATTTGTGTGTGTGTTTTGATCCACAAGGTACGACGAGACAAGAAAATCTCAATCAGTGTCATACACGACACACAACTTGTGTTCCTGTGGGTTCTTTCAGGCACACTGAATGCGTTTTGCACACAGAACCTTGATTTATGGTTTCCTTCAAAAGATGAGCACCCAGACCAACATTCAAGGTCTAGTAGGTGGGTGGTTGGTGGGTGTGAGGGGAGGGGGGGGGGAAGGGGTGGGCACAAACAGGGCTCAACCAGCACACTTCGCTTTCTAGTCAGGTATGTTATCACTAGACCACTGATCCCCCTCGCCTCCCCCCCTCGCCCTCCCCCCCCCTCACTCCACAGCAATAATAACAAACGAATGTTAAAACATGTATGGATCGGTGGTCTAGAGGTATACCAAATACAACAGCAGAAGGAAAAAGAAAAAGTAAAAAAAAAGGGGGGGTAGGCGCTGCGTTTGTGGCGACGCGCTCTCCCCGGGGAAGGAAAGCAGCCCGAATTTCACACAGAGAAATCGTTATGTGACATAAAGTGATATAAACAAACAAACAAATAAATAAATACATGCATAAATAAACAAACAAACAAACATGACAACAAAGATGAAAATCTGCTGTGACATACAGTGATATAAACAAACAAACAAACGAATAAATAAATAAATAAACAAACATGACAACAAAGATGGAAATCTGCTGTGACATACAGTGATATAAACAAACAAAC
>CM060346.1:28181599-28184099 GCA_030674155.1 Stramonita haemastoma
AAATCATATCTATATTTAAACAGTAGAATTCCATTTCAGTTCAACATAGGAACCAAACACCTATACAAAGATAAGTCTAGGGTAGTATATATGTGAGAGTGGAAGGTGGAAAGGAAAGGAAAGGAGAGGAAAGGAAAGGAGAGAGGAGAGAGAGAGAGAGAGAGAGAGAGAGAGAGAGAGAGAGAGAGAGAAGAGAGAGAGAGAGAGAGAGAGAGAGAGAGAGAGAGAGAGAGAGAGAGAGAGAGAGCATATTCAGATTACATCATCATAAAAAACTTAGTCAATAAAATATTTGAAAACATCCATAAAAATACTTCTTTAAACAATAATTGTCATCAATGAAACCTATAGGAGATGAAAAAAAAAACAACATAAAAAACAAAAAACAAAACAAAAACAGACAAAAAAACAAAATAAAAACAAACAAAAAACCACCATGAGAAGCAACAACACAGAAACAAACAATCAAAAAGCAAAACAAAAAACAAAATAGAACTAAGAACAAAACTGTAGATATAAAAATATCAAATAGCAACGAAACAGCATTTAAAGTTATATGAACCAGGTTTAAATCAACTCAAATCATTAAAATATCATATATACTATTAAAAAAGAAGACTACAATCATTTAGGGCATGGTACACAAGGCATCACATAATGCGACATATCTTTAAACCAGAACATTCATATTATGAAAATCAAATACATATATTCAGATAGTGCAATACATGATGAAAAATCAAGATAACATTTTCAAATAATAATACACATAAGATACAAATCCTAATTCAGCAACTAAAAAATTTTACTATTAAAAAAAAAAAAAAAAAAAAAAAAAAAAGAAGGATTGCCAATAACATGGATTCCAAATAACATAATTACCAGAACATTCATATTAACCAGAACATTCATATTATGAAAATCAAATACATTCCAAGGGAATAGTAAGGAGAGCCATTACTAAGAGAAATACCCAAACAAAAAGACAAAGAAAAAACCAAACAACAACAATGTAATTACAAGCAGGCAAAACACGTCAAGAATAGTATGTATAAAAACATTTATATAAAAAAGTCTAGTATTAAGACATAATCTAATGCATTTTCAGATAGTGCAATACATGATGAAAAATCAAGATAACATTTTCAAATAATAATACACATAAGATACAAATCCTAATTCAGCAACTAAAAAGTTTTACTATATAAAAAAAAAAAAAAAAAAAAAAAAAAAAAAAAAAAGGATTGCCAATAACATGGATTCCAAATAACATACAAGTGTTCAGTTTATAAACATACTATTCAAAACATGTAGTGGGGGTTCTGTTGTGTAATTAACATACAAGCACTCAGTTTGTAAACATACTATTCATAACATGTAGTAGGGGCTCTGTTGTGTCAGCATATTATTAGGTATTTTTGAGGTGGGTATAAATGGCTTTCTTGAAAGTTTCTTTACTCTGGGATGTTTTCACGTGTGCGGGAAGCGTGTTCCAGAGTAAGCCACCTGAGTATGCAAGGCTTGATTTAAACAAGTCAATTCTAGGTTTTGGTAGTTGAATTTTGTTGGAGTATCGGGAAGACATATGGAATTTAGATTGGAGGGTTTGTGGAGCAAGTCCTGTCATGATTTTGTGCATAAATATTCCTTTATTTATGGTGAACATATCTTTTAATGGAAGAACCTCAAGTTTTTCATAGTCTGTCTCAGTTAAAGTAGATGATTTTAAGAGAACTGCTTTGAGTGCTCTTCTGTACATGCTGTTAAGAGGTTTTAGGATATTGGCACTGGCTGTATCAAAAAGCGTAGAACGAGAGAGAGGGAGGGAGAGAGAGAGAGAGAGGGAGGGAGGGGGTGGGGGTGGTGAGAGAGAGAGAGGGGGGGGGTGAGAGAGAGGGGGATGGGGGTGGGAGAGAGAGGGGGGTGGGAGAGAGGGGGGAGAGGGGGGAAGAGAGACAGAGACAGACAACAGAGACAGAGAAAAAGACAGACCGACAGACAGACCGACAGAAAGACAGAGAGATGTTGAGAGAGAGAGAGAGGGGGGGGGGGGAGAGAGAGAGAGAGAGAGAGAGAGAGAGAGAGGAGAGAGAGGAGAGAGAGAGAGAGGAGAGGAGAGAGAGAGAGAGAGAGAGGGGGGGGGGGGGGGGGTTGGGGGCTGGGTTCAAGTCATCCCAGAGGAACCCCTTCAAAGGGATTTCCCCTCGAGTTTATATCTCTGCTGACTCCATTCCCGTGAAAGTCCTTCGGATGAGGCTATAAACCGAGGTCCTCCCGTGTGTGCAAACTGAAGCAGATTATCCTTCGCGCACGTTAAAAAAACCCACAAAAACCCTGCCATGCATTTCGGAAGAGTAGGCCGTGTAATTTGTGCCAGTGGGAAGGGATGAAAACTTTTATAAAAAAAAAAAAAAATCAAACTACATACACACTAGTGTCTTGTTTTGACATCACATGTGAAGCCGGATTGCAATTGCGGCTACCTTCATAGCGGGGTGAA
>CM060346.1:28189099-28194099 GCA_030674155.1 Stramonita haemastoma
TGCTCTAGTGTGTTTGTGGTAGTGTTAAGTTTTTATCCTTTAATTCTTTTTTTCTGGCTTTTGCTGCATGCTTTCCTGACAATTTTGTGCCTTTGTTTTTCTGGGCCTAGTTGGTTTTTTTCATGGGGGGGGGGGGGGGGGGGGGGGAGGCAATCACACTTGTATTCATTTCACAACCTTCTGCTCTCGAAATTCATTCAGCGGGTATTGCAGCGTGGTCACTACAAATAAAGATGACTATTTCCTGACCTAACATCAGTTGTGACAGGACTATACCAGACTTCATTTTTAAACAGATCATCTGAATGCATTCAGAGAAAATAGAGCTAGAGATGACCTGATTCAGGGACTGTATATAACAAGATTCACAATGGGACTATGAATTAAATGCATATGGACAAATACTTCATTTGAATTCACAAAAACAGCGCCAAAAAAAAACCCTCTGGAGTTTTGCAAACACTAAAAAAAATCATTTCAAAGCCATTATCCAATCAGAAAATTGGGGAAACAAGCCCTCAAATAATCTCTAGCCCAGCTTATATCAAACCATCTAAGGATTTAAAAAAAATATACAGCTTTATAATCATACCATCAGAATATAATGAGAGGAGACTCGTAGTTTATGTCTAATACACTTAACAAAACTATCAGGGCACCCAAGCACTTTTCAACGGATTGATGAAATAGGAAAAAGGAAAACTTTTTATTTTTATTATTATTTTTTTTTTAGCAGTGATCATTTATAGGATTATGAAAACTTTTGGAATTGAAAAAAGAAATCTGTTTATATCAATAATTATTATAAGAGTATCTTTATTTTTTTCAACACCTTTATAAGAAAAGAATCTTGAGAGAAACCTATGTATAAACAAAGTCAATAGAAAATTTTGGAACATTACATGGTGATCAACTCTTCAGTATAAAGGGAGTAACCTTATTTCATGATACCAACTCAATAGGAATGAAAGTTAATACTTCATACCAACTAGTTCAATAGGAAGGGAAAAGCTTCATACAACACCAACTTACTACACAGGGAAGAACTGTAAACCTTGAAAAGAACTAGATTAATCTGAATCAAAATCAACACGTGGAAAGTGACACAGATGAAACAGGGCATGGACTCCATACACGACAGCAGGCCCTTTTCCCCAGTACTACAACTGTCAAAAGTTAGCTTTAAACTAACATTTGTCTAAAAAAAAATAATATAAAAAAATATAAAAAACAACAACAAAAAACATTCGTCTGCATGTCTTTTCTCTTGCACAAATAGAAACACTAATAATGATGATGATATATGGGATTTTTATAGCGCTTATACCGTTTTCTGAGGATTGAAATATTTTCCTCTAGCCAGTAAGTCAAACCCCTCTTTCCCTTTAGTGTTGTTCTCTAATGCAACTGTTGTTCCAAGCAATGCAATCAGTGTGAAGGTAACTAGGTTGGCAGCAACTCGATATGAAGGGAAGAGTTTTATACCTAATAAAAACCTGGCTCAATAACAACTAGAATAAAGGAAATAACTTCTTTGATATCAACCAACTCATTCCAAGGAACAATTTTACTTTTTTTGACACCAACCCATATTAAGAAAATAACCTTTTACACGTGTACCAGCGAACTCAACATGAAGGAAAGAGCTTTTTGCTTTGATAGAACTCACTCAATATAAAGGGAAGAGCCTGCTAACACCAACTAAATGAATATGGAGGGGAAAAACTTTATACTCTGATACAAAAAACAAAGAAATATGAAAGGGGGAGCTCTATACTTTTGTAATAACTGAATCTGAAGAAAAAAGTTTACAGTTTGATAACTATCTTGATACCAAGCTTGGAACTTTATTCTTTGAGCCAACTTGTTCAATAGCAAGGGGATAATTCTATTCTATGACACCAACTTATTTCATGGAATGAACAAAAACAACCTAAACTTAGTGACAACTCAAGAGGAAGGAAAGAGATCTACACTAACCAAACCAAGTAACTTAAAGTAAAAGAAAAAAACCAAACAAGCTTATATTTGATAACCAGTAGAATTTGAAGTCAAAACTACGTGTCAAGCTATTGAGGTAAAACCGTGTAACTCTCATACATTAAGCACTTTTTCAGTATTGCCGTTATTTTCAAAGGTTATCAGAACACTGTTTTTTCTGTTGTTATATAGCTCCAGCGAAGATATCGATTTATGGACTGTGGTCGCAAGCCATCCTACTTTGGTCCTGCAGAAAAAAACTAAATAGAACAATTCTTGAAGCATCAGTGCTATGCAAGCATAAGGATGCTATAATCATTATTTTTCTGCATATCATCTCTTTTGCAAATCATGTCTCTATCACGGTATTCTCCGGAATAAAATATTTCCAAGCGATCAGTACCCCCAAACCCCTCTTTCCCTGTGCTGCTGTTCCCTTTTACAGCTGTTTCCCAATACCGCAGAACTGAGTCAAGAGTTAAGGAATCCGTTGTCAAAGAGTTAATAGTTAGGATCAAACTGGTGAGTGTTAGGGTTTGCGGCATGGGGGCAAGAACTAGGGTTAGAGTGGAGTGTTGACAGCTCCAGGGAACAGCACTACAGGGAAAAAAGGAGTATCGGGGAAAAGTATGCTCTTTCTTCAAACATCCTGCACTCAGCTTGTGCATAGTTTTCTCTCTTAAGCTGATCCGCAAAGTCGAGGTAAAATGATTTGTTTCTGTGAAATAGGCGATGCTATACCAGTAATGACTATGGCAAAGATTTGCATCACAACAAACGTCTGAAGCCGAGTGTACATTTCAGGAGTTTTCATTTCGTCTCTGTTTTGTACAAGTACTTCTGATCCGAAATCATATTTTAGAATTTTTGAGCATTATTGGCGCCAAAACAAAACGACGTTGTAAGCCAGCAAAAGCTTTACAATGTTATTTCAAAAGCTATCAAAATAGAAAATTGAGCGAAGCGCCTGTGTGTGTGTGTGTGTGTGTGTGTGTGTGTGTGTGTGTGTGTGTGTGTGTGTGTGTGTGTGTGTGTGTGTGTGTGTGTGTGTGTGTGTGTGGTGTGAGTGTGTGTGTGTGTGTGTGTGTGTGTGTGTGTGTGTGTGTGTGTGTGTGTGTGTGTGTTTGTGGTGTGTGTGTGTTGTGGTGTGTGTGGTGTGTGTGTGTGTGGTGTGTGTGTGGTGTGTGTGTGTTGTATGTGTGTGGTGTGTGTGTGTGTGTGTGTGTGTGTGTGTGTGTGCCTATTGTGTTTGGGATCTAATCCTCGCCCTATTCAGTATAAGAAAAACGTCTCATATTTATCACAAGCTGGGATATGAAGAAAATGACCTTTTACTTTGGAACCGAAAAATTAAATAGAAAGAAAAATATTATAATACATGTAGTCGCAAAATATTCAAGAAAGAAAATACTTAGGAATTATTTCAACATGGAGGAAGGTTCTTTATACTTCCGACCACTTTTGGTACCAACTAAAAAGGTAAAGAAAAAAACTTTATACTTTGATAGCAATTACTCATTACAAAAGGTTTTTTTCCCTAATTTTGACACGAAACTAATTCAATATGCAAGAAAGAATGTTATAAATTGATACCAGCTAACTTATTATGAACGAAAGAAAGACTTTATGCTTGGACACCAAATAATCCTCCAAAAAACTTACTTTATGATTTGATGCTAACAATCACCATTTAAGGGGAGACTATCATTACCTTTACACAAACTGAATAGGAAGGGGGAAAAAAAAAACAAAATTTAAAACTACCTCAATAGAAAAGAAAAGGCTTTGGACTTTGATGCCAACTTAATAATACAAATGAAGGAATTCTATACTCCATAACAAATAACTCAACATGTAGAAAAATATTCAATGAAAAGAAAACTTGGATACAAATAAATGTGAAAGACAGATGTTTATTACTTTGATACCAATACTCAAATGTAAGCTAAATAAAGTTTTATGAAAATATGATGGAACAAAAAATAAAAGACCTTCGTTGCATATTTGGTAAGCAGCTAACTGGATATTGGGGAAAGAGCCCTTTTCACCTTGTTATCACCTAACTAGACAAGGAGTAAGGAATCTTACACTCTGATCAGTAATAAAAACAATGTGAAATAACTGTATACTTTGTAATATGCTTATTTGACATGGAAAGGGAAAAGCTTTTGCTTTAATTCTAACAAACCTGATAAAAAAATAACTAATATTAAGGGGGAAAAAAATTGTACTTTGATACCAGTTAACTGAAGAAATGGCCTCTTCCTTGATATAAAAACTTACTCACCATATAGGAATGAAGTTTATACTTACATACAATCTAGCCCGATGGGAGGAAGAAACTTTACACTGATGCCAACTCACTCGATATGAAGGAAAGATTTTTATGCCTTGAAGCCATCTAACCAAAAATGAAGGAAAGATTTCTATACTTTCATACCCCCCGGTTCAATATGAAGGGAAGAGGGTATAGTTTTAATACAAACTCAGTATGAAGGAAATAACTATTGATACTAGATTATGTATTAGGGACAAATTTTTTTTTACCTTGATTCCAGCGAGCTAAATACCATTAAAACACTTTATACTTTGATTCCAACTGACCCAACATGAAGGCAAGGAACGAGACTTCACTAGCTCAATATGAAGAAAAAAAACTTAATATGCGGACACCAGCTATGAGGTCTGACATTAAATAATTACAGCAGAAACAGAAAGACTACAAAATTTCGGCGAATGTTGATATGGAAGGGGAAAATACATTTTGATTGATAGTATGCTTCACAAACTAAAAACATTTCTAAAATGTCACGAACTTGAATTTTTTTTTTCTTTTACTTGTTCTTGAAAACTAACTTGCGTGTGATAAAATGTAGGGAAGAAAAACTGACAGAGCTGATGTGATTTGAGGGCTATGTTTCTCCTTACAGTTTAAAACAAACCAAAACCATTTCAGTGTAGGTAGGGAGGGGGACGGGACAGCCTGATTGGTTAGAGCGTTGTGCATTGCGCTCATGATA
>CM060346.1:28201599-28209786 GCA_030674155.1 Stramonita haemastoma
GATGTAGCCCTTTAGTTAAAGTCTGTCACGAGCCTAAGGCTCATCAGGTCGGTGCTTATCCCGGTTTCTGTGGCGTTAAGCGACTGAGAGTCATAGACTCCCCCTGGATAGGACGCCAGTCTATCGCTGGGTTAAACCCCCAACACACAGGTTGGTACCCCTTTTACACCTGGGTGGGGTGAGAAAATAGCCGTAAAAGTGCCTTTTCCAAGGGCACAACGCCATAGCCGAAAGCTGGGATCGAACCTGCAACCTTTAGATTACGAGTCCAACGCCCTAACCACTAGACTACAGCGGCGGCCAATTGCAGCCCTTTAGGGGCTCGTTTTTCCAGACTTAACCCTTCAGAAGCTCAACCCTTCAGCGTTGTGTTCAAGCATTGCTCCTTGTCTCCGGTTGTTACCCGTCCTCCTTATCGGTCTTACATAGGTTTAAGTCAAGTCATGTGGGTGAGGACAAGTCCACTGGGCCCTGTGCTCCAGCATCGTGCTGCTGGTGTCTTCACAAACCTGCAGTGGACAGACAGATCCAGGAGAGTGGAGATGACCTGGGGAAAAGAAACCATGAGCAACATGGCTTACTACAGATCCATATCACAATATCCATGGCAAAACTTTTGAGAGGTCGCTGAATTTTTTTGTAATGATTATGGTTTTTTATTTATCTACACTTAGTTCCATGATCCTGTCTTTTTATTATCTATTTTGGCATGATCCTTTGGAAATATGAAAAAAGTCTTCTGACGTGGAATGCAAATGTCCTACCAAAAGGTCTTTTGACATTGTTCGTAAGATAATCCAGTTGTTTTTTTAATCATCTGATGTATGTGTAGATGTTCTATGAAAGGTCTTCTGGCGTGTGTGCAAGATAAATAAAATGAAAATCGAATAAAATTAAATAGAAAACCAATATGGTACAGATCATAGACTACAGCCATGAGCATCTCATTGCCTTCTATCTAGGATTGTGGTTTTAGCGTTTAAAAATTAAATTCTACAAAGAGAAATATAGCGCTCGCAACCGGGTTCGATTCTGGTCGAAGGGATTTCCCCCCTGGAAGATGATGTTAATCAGTGCTGAGTCTCCACCCCTCCCCAAAATTTAATTCTACAAAGAGAAATATTGCGCTCGCAACCCGGGTTCGATTCCTGGTCGAGGGGATTTTTTCCCCTGGAGAGATAGTTAAATCAGTGCTGACTCACCCCACCCCCCCCCCCAAAAGTCCTTCCGATGAGACTATAAACCGAGGCCCGTGTGGGTACGCACGCAGATATCTTGCGCACACGTTAAATCCTGTTCCGCTTTTCGCAAGAGTAGGCCTTCGTGTGACGGTGGTAACAGATGACAAGATTTACAAAACTGCATACACACGGGGACTGGATGTAAAAAAAAGCACACGAGTGCTTAATCCATTAATCCTCGATATAAAAGAATAAATGAAATTTAAAAAATACATTAGCATGCATTATAGATATCCCTCCCTCAGTTGAAAACAATTTTTTTTCTTCAAAAATTGTTTTTTGATCTCTACATTTCCCAGTACTCATTTTCGACAGAAAGATTCTTACGTTAGCTTTCAGACATTTTTTTTAACGAACAAGTAGGGTACTGGTTTCAGGCATTCATTGTTAGGACATAGTGTCTTAACACCATTTTCAAAGACAACTTTTACAACTGTGGGAAATCTAACCAATATATTATACTTGTGGTAGTAAATAAACAACAGCACTCCTCTGATGTAAATAGTTAGGTACATGCAGTACTGTATCACAACCAAAACAAAATGAAAAATGGGTTTTACATTTATGAGATTGCCCAAAATTGTTTCTTTACCATTTTAAAATAATTCTCAGCTACTCTTATTTTTTTTTTTATGTCAAGGATAATGAAATAAGCACTCGTACTTTTTTTTTTACATCCAGTCGCCGTGTGTATGCAGTTTTTGTAAATTTTCTTCGGCACTGTCTGCTGAAGAAATACGTGTACTTTTTAAATGCCGTTTCAGAAAACATCCAGTAACTGAAATAAAACTACAAGTAACCATATGAAAAAATATGGTGGATATTTTCCTTTTTTTTTTTTTTACAGAATTGGGAAGACATTTTTTCCCGTAAGCTACACCACGTTGTTTTACATACCTTTTCTCCGGAATCTGTGGCCATGATGATTGGTAGGGAAGGGAGACTGAAGAGCAGAGTGCTGATCTTCCTCCCTCAGGGGATGCTGCTGCAGACATTTCATGTTGAGGTTTTTCTGGTCCTTGATGTCGAGGTTTGTGTGGCCTCTTATGTTGAGGTTTGTGTTGTTGAGGTGGTCCTTGATGTTGAGGTTTGTGTGGTCCTTGATTGTTTGTGGATGTTATTGTGGTCCATTGATGTTGAGGTTTATGTGGTCTTTATGTTGAGGTTTGTGTGGTCTATGTTGAGGTTTGTGTGGTCACTTGATGTTGAGTTTGTGTGGTCTTGTTAGTTTGTGTGATCCTATGTTGCGTTTGGTGGTCTATGTTGAGGTTTTGTGGCTCCTTGATGTTGGGTTTGTCTGTCCTTACTTGTTGCAAACCCAACTCTTCTCTGGTTGTCCTGGACGTTGGTTGGACAGGTTGCCATGGCCACGCCAGTTTTATCTGAACAAAAAACCCACGTAAGTTCATAAGGTAGGTGAAAAATTATACAGCGATATATATTTTTTTTAATCTCAAAGTATGAAAATTTACACCCATGTTTATGACAATGACAGGTTTACTCGTTTCTATTCTAAAGCAGTGTAAAATAACTTCACAACTGAACTGAATTCAAATAAATTGAAAATTGAATTGAATACCACTTCCAGTCACAGCATATTTATCTGCAGGCAATTTGGGCCTCTCTCTCAGGGGTGAGTGCGTTGCCACAAGAGCAGTACCACTCCAAAAAATGTCCTTTTTAAAGTGTATTAGTTTCCCTATGAGAAGGGCTTTATTCTACAGAATTTTGCTGGAGATCTCTTTCTTGGTGTCGTGGGTTCTTTTACGTGCGCTGAATGTGTGCTGCATGCAGGACCTTGTTCACCATCCGTTCCGAAAGACTTGTATGCAGGCCACCACTCACAGTCTAGTGGACGGGATAAAGTTTCGGGCAATAAACGGGGATCAGTCTCTAGACCATCGATCCTCCCAATTACCAGTAATGGACAACATTAATGACATCACTGATAGGAGCTGTAGTAAAAGATTCATATCCTCCAGTCTCTTTAACACACGAATAATGACATGCAACGTTTTTATATTCAGATATCAAATTACGTATTTACTTATTGTCCACATTTTTCTGTCAAGATAAAGCCAAACTCAAGTCATAAAAGTAGAGTCAAGCAAACTTAACTGCGCTGACAAAAATGTTTAATATCAGCAAGTGCAAAAATTAACTACAGTAACAACAACACGTTAAAACTTGTTCCGTCTTCCGGAAGAGTAGGCCGTTCTGTGGCGGTAGGAAGGATAAAAACACACACAAAAAACCCGCATGCACACAGGTGTGTTTAGACATCATTCTTGAAGTCGGAAAGCGACAACCTTAGCAGTGAGCAAAAATGGTCGCATATGCAAAATTTCATCTTCAGTCAACCTCGGAGGTCTCGGAACGAAAAAAAATTGTAAAGATGATAAAATTCACAATTACCACAGGCAAAAACCACATCGTTCCATTTAACATTATTGTCAGTTCTCTTGTGATCACATCAAAACTGCTCTGCTAAAACTTTCAGCAAGAAAATGCATAAACATGTCTTAAAACACAAGATGTCCATTTGCATCTGTTGATGTAAAGATGCTTGCCTGCCTACCATTTAATATTAGGATCGTTTATCCAAAATATCTATCTTTGTCTATTTCTCAATTCTACAGCACTATTTGACAATATTGAAAAGAAAAAAAAATCAGCTGTAGGAAGAAGGGGAGCATTTCGACATCTTTCCCATTTCAAGCATTAACATAATTATGAGTAAGAGTTTACGCTTTTTTTAAGGGGGGGGGGGGGGGGGGGGTGGGGAGGGGTTTAAGATCTTAAGCTCACACTAAAAACCTTCCCTTAACATCTTGCTTTAACGTCCTATTCAAAAACAATCTTGCCTTGAAAGTCTGGATGTGTTGTTTTGTGTGTGTGGTGTGTGTGTGTGTTGTTGTGTGTGTTGTGTGTGTGTGTGTGTGTGTGTGTGTGTGTGTGTGGTGTGGCGTGTGTTTGAAGGATGCGTATTCGTGACAGTACCAAACCATTTTGGTTCAGGACACAGCTGTTTCAATCAGTTTTCAAAACCACGCAATAGGCCTGGTTGGTTTATGACACAACTACACTAGATCAGACTCTCAGCCCTGGTCCTTGTGAATGCGCAAAATCACTCGCTGCACTCAAGATTAACATTTCTTGGCAGCAGTTGTCATGAAATTCACAAAGCAGTGATTTCCCCCTAAGTTTTAAAATAAATAAGTAAAGTAAAATAAATACGTAAAGCAAGAGCCATTTTGGTCGATTCCTCCCACGCTCTGTTTTCAGAATTTCAATTGTTGCCTTCAGGACGTCGTTTTCAATGCCACAACAGCAAAACAAACGAAAAAGGAATTCCTTTGTGCCAGTAGCTATCCGAGTTCTAAACTCATAATAATACTGACTGAGGTTGTTTGTTTTTGTTTTTGTTTGTTTGTTTGCTCTTGTGTGTGTGTGTGTGTGTGTGTGTGTGTGTGTGTGTGTGTGTGTGTGTGTGTGTGTGTGTGTGTGTGTGTGTGTGTGTGAAGCTTCTCTGAATTACTTACCTGCCACTGTTATGTATGTAAGCCAATGCATACAGGCGTGCACATACATGCATATGTACCCATAAAATAAGTATGTCTTATTTTTGGCTTTATTGATTTTTTTTTTGAATTGCTTGTAAATTCACATGTCTTCTACCAATTATGTGCGTGTGGGGGGGGGGGGGGGGATGGGTGGGTGTGGATGGTGTGTATGGATAGGGGGGGGGGGAGCGGGTGTGTGTGTATGTGTGAGTGTGGGGGCGGGTAGGTGTGGATTGTATGGGGAGGGGGGGAGCGGCGCGCGGCTGTGGCGCGGCGCGCGCGCGCCGCGCGCGCGTGTGTGTGTGTGTGTGTGTTTTGTGTGTGTGTGTGTTGTGTGTGTGCACGTGCATGCATGTATATGTGCGGGTGCGAACGCGTGCGTATGATGTGTAAATAATGGTGATCATATGTCTTTTCTAGTCAATGGTTTTTAAGAACATTGTATCTAAACATTGGTGTGTGTGTATGCGTGTGTTTGCGTGTGTGCAAGCGCGCACGCGTAGAGTGTGAGTGCTTGTGACATTTTATTTGTAGTTATAAAAGTGTTTGAACAAATAAGAAATGTAGCTCCTTCCTGTGTTTGATTATGATTTGTATCAATATGCCTGTCAGTATTGTAATTGCCCTTCAGGGATGATTAAAGTGTTTTTGGACTTGACTTGACGAAACACTTGTTTGAAGGGGGCTTCTCCTCTGAGGACTCTCTGCTGCCATGCTCTACGCGAGTTTCTTACCACTATCGATACGTAATGGCCTACTTACTAAGTAGCTACTTCTAAATAAAAATTACTCACCAGTGCTGCTCTTCATTATAGTCTTTCTATAAAAAAGACAAAGGCAAAGACGATGATGTTCAAAATCCCACATTTTGCTTTCCCAGCTGTTCAAGTGGTCCACACTGCATGCAGGTGTCAGCCATTTGAAATGGCAAGAGAAAAAAAAAAAGAAAAGAAAGAAACAAATCAACTCACGGGAACTCCAACAGAGACACGATTTGCACGTGTGTTCTATCGCTAAATGTGTTTTCTGTCTCTTGCTGGAGTAAGACCTTCAATTGCAAAAACCTGGTCTTAACAATGTAACTGGAAATTATTTCTAAACTGCCGGGCACTTCGTTTTCTATCAATACACTTGAAAAAACCAACCCAAAATGATGGCCATAAAAAGATACTTTATATAAGATAAAAGCTATGTCGAGACTGCAAACTCAAAACGTGTACAAGACTCCTTGACTTACCGAGGACAATCTGTTGTTCTATTAATATGCACGTTCACAAGAAGAATTTCAGATTTAGATTCGTTTGTTTTGTAATTTGCAGTCTGTGCATTGACAGCCCATCTGGTAAGGAAAGGGAAGGTTGTTTCAAAACCCAGGGAGAAGTTCTTACCTCTCTTGAGCATATCCAAGATGGTGGGAGAGAGTGTATGCATACAGTACGATATTCTCTCGGTGCACTGGGGCTTTTACGTGCAAAAGTGGGGGCTGGACGGGGATGAAAACGGCTCTTTGGCTGGGCATCTGTGCTCAAAACGGCACCATTTTCGGGCGGGGGTGGGTATGCATGCGCGCACGCGCGCGCACGCTGGTGTTTGTCAGTGTGTTTGTTTTGTGTGCGCACATGTGGCAGCCACCCTCCAGTTTGCCCTGGTGCATCATATTGTCTGTATATTGTCATTATTCTTGTGCAAATGCTTGTTTTTGTCGCGTACACTTACCAGCTTTCCTCCCGACAAACTAGCTTTCTTAGCTCTTGGGGGCCGTTTGTCGCCACAAATCCAGCGCCACACCTATCCAAAATGGTGGGAGAGAGTGCATGCATAGAGTACAATTCTCTCGATGCCGTGGGGTCTTTTACCGTGCAAAAGTGGGGGCCGGACGGAGCTAAAACGGCTCTTTGCTGCCATCTTGCTCAAAACGGCACCTTTTTAGGGCGGGGGGTGGGTATGATGCACGCACGCACGCGCGCGCTGGTGTTTGTCAGTGTGTTTGTTTGTGAGCACGCATGTGGCAGCCACCCTCCACTTTGCCCTGGTGCATCATATGTCTGTATATTGTCATTATTTCTGTGCGCAAAGCTTGTTTTTTGTCGCGTACACTTACCACCTTTCCTCCCGATAAACTAGCTTTCTTAGCTCTTGGGGGTCGTCGAGTCGCCACAATCCGGCGCCACACCTATGCAAGATGGTGGGAGAGAGTGTATGCATACACTACGATACTGTCGTGGTGCCGTGGGGTCTTTTACCGTGCAAAAGTTGGGGTCCGACGGGGCTGGAAAACGGCTCTTGGGCTGCCATCTTTCCTCAAAACAGCCCCTTTTTACCGAGGGGGGGGGGGTTATGCATGCGCCACGCGCGCGCCGCTGGTGTTTGTCAGTGCGTTTGTTTATGTGCGTGCGTGTGGCGGCGACCCTCCACTTTGCCCTGGTGCATCATATGTCTGTATAGCTGTCATTATTCTTGCCCGCAATGCTTGTTTTTCCGTCCCTACATTACCAGCTTTCCTCCCGACAAGCTAGCTTTCTTAGCTCTCGGGGGCCCCGTGTCGCCTCAAATCCGGCGCCACATCTATGCAAATGGTGGGAGAGAAGTGTATGCATACACTACGATACTGTCGTGGTGCCGTGGGGTCTTTACCGTGCAAAAGTTGGGGGTTCCGACGGGGCTGAAAACGGCTCTTGGGCTGCCATCTTTGCTCAAAACAGCCCCTTTTTACCGGAGGGGGTGGGTATGCATGCGCGCACGCGCACGCGCGCTGGTGTTTGTCAGTGCGTTTGTTTGTGTGCGCACGTGTGGCGGCACCCTCCACTTTGCCCGGGTGCATCATATGTCTGTATACTGTCATTATTCTTGCCCGCAATGCTTGTTTTTCGTCCCCTACACTTACCAGCTTTCCTCCAGACAACTAGCTTTCTTAGCTCTCGGGGGCCCCCGGTGTCGCCACAAATCCGGCGCCACATCTATGCAAGATGGTGGGAGAGAGTGTATGCATACACTACGATACTGTCGTGGTGCCCGTGGGGTCTTTTACCGTGCAAAAGTGGGGGTCCGACGGGACTGAAAACGGCTCTTGGGCTGCCATCTTGGCTCAAAACAGCACCCTTTTACGGAGGGGGGGTGGGTATGCTTGCGCGCACGCGCGCGCGCGCTGGTGTTTGTCAGTGTGTTTGTTTGTGTGCGCGCGTATGTGGCGGCGACCCTCCACTTTGCCCTGGTGCATGATATTGCTGTATACTGTCATTATTCTTGCCCGCAATGCTTGTTTTTCGTCCCCTACACTTACCACCTTTCCTCCGACAAACTAGCTTTCTTAGCTCTCGGGGGCCCCCGTGTCGCCACAACTCCGGCGCCACACCTATGCAAGATGGTGGGAGAGAGTGTATGCA
>CM060346.1:28209886-28212386 GCA_030674155.1 Stramonita haemastoma
TTTGTGCTAATCCATTTACCCTCATTGAAGAAATAATATTTGTTTTCATAGTCTCTGTCTCTGTGTCTCAATCTGTCTGTCTCTCTGTCTGTCTCTCTATTTCTCTCTCTCTTACACCCACACCCACACCCCCCACATATGTGTATAGGGGACGGGATAGCCTAGTGGTCAGAACATTGCGCTCGCAATTTGACGACCCGGGTTTGATTCCTGCTCGAGGGGATTTTTCCTCTGGAGTTAACATCAGTACTGACTCCACTTCCCCTAAAAGTCTTTCGGATGAGACTATAAACCGAGGTCCCTTGTGCGAACATACGCAGAACATCTTGCGCACACGTTAAATCCTGTTCCGCTTTTCGTAAGAGTAGGCCATCGTGTGCCGGTGGGAACAGATGACATTTACAAAACTGCATACACAAGGGTACTGGATGTAAAAAAAAAAAGCACAAGAGTGCTTATTCCATTATCCTCGATATAAAAGAAAAAAGAAAATATCAATCTCACCTTCCAGTTGGTCAGGCTGGTCAGGTTGCTGACCACCGTTGTTGTCCAGAGAGTCCTGCACTGCCTCCAGAGCTTCCTCCTGCTTCTCCACCCTGACCTGCAGACCTGCCACAGCACACTGCTGACCTCAGTTACTTTCTTCCTTCATTCCATCATTCATTCCTTGCTTACTTGCTTGCTTGTTTCCTTCCTTCATTCATTCATCCATCCAACCGTCTATTCCTTCCTTCCTTCCTTCCTTCATTCAGTCATTCATCCATCCATTCATTTATTCATCCATCAATTCCTTCCTTCATGCATTCATCCATCCATTCATCAATTCCTTCCTTCCTTCCTTCTTTCCTTCCTTCGTCCATCCATTCATTCATTCATCCATTAATTCCTTCCTTCCTTCATTTATTCATTCATTCATCCATCAATTCCTTCCTTCCTTCCTTCCTTCCTTCAGTCAGTCAGTCAGTCAGTCAGTCTATCATCCATCCATCACCATCCATCCACCATCCATTCATTCATCCATTCATTCATTCATTCATTCATTCAGTCAGTCAGTCAGTCAGTCAGTCAGTCAGTCAGTCAGTCAGTCAGTCACCAAAACAAAGCATGAACCAGCAGTGACAAAAGCTTGATAATACTTGATGGACAAAAAAAATCATCAATCAGCTATAGTAAAAGAAGAAAGAACAAACGAGGAAAAGAACAATAAAGGAAAGAAAAGAAAGAAAGAAGAAAGAAAGAAAGAAAAAGAAAGAAAGAAAGAAAAAGAAAGAAAAAAGAAAAGAACATTACATGCAGTCTTCCTTACGCTCACCTTAGCAAAGTTGTGTCACATTGTCAGCATGTGCGATGTGTGTTTGTTCTAAGTTCTGCAGAGAAGAAGAAAAGAAAGAAAGAAAGAAAGAAAGAAAGAAAGAAAGAAGAGAAGAAAGAACAGAAAGAAAAAAAGACATTGCATGCAGTCTTCGTTGCGCTCCCACCTTGGCAAAAGTTGTGTCACATTGTCAGCCTCTGCAATGTGTGTTTGTTCCAAGTTCTGCAGAGAGGCTTGAAAGGTTCTCTGGCTGGTTTCCAGTGCATTCAGCCTGGCTGTCAGTTCATCCAGTACCGAGGCCTTTGACACCTGAAAGCGACCCCTGCAAAAAACAACTGGTTTGAATAATGTTAAATCAACATTCGTTACATACAAATTGACGTTAAGAGCAATAAGAAGCAAAAAGCTTATATACAAGTCTCTGGTTCAATCAGCGTGAATAACCCCCCCCCCCCCCAACACACACACACACACACACACACGCACGCACCCACCCAAGCACACACACACACACACACACACGCACACCACGCACCACAACCACCGCACCCAACACACACCACCCAAGCACACACACACACACACACACACACACACACACACACACACACACACACACCACAACACAACACAACCCCCCCCCCCCCCCCCCCACCCCACCCCCCCCCCCCCCACACACACCACACACACACAATTCGAATGATTTTGAGGATATAACTGATTTTTTATTTTTAAAGGATTCCCAATATCATCGAGCAAAGATGGACAAAAGGGAACTAAAACATACCAAGGCAGACAACTCCAGCCAAAAGAAAAACAAATTTGGCCAAATAGCCCATGGTCAGTCAACGCGCTGAGACACAAACAACTACTGGTTATTGTGGGTCAGTTCACTGTTGTAGGTGAACCTCTTTGGGAGTAATGCACAAGGCTATGAAGAGCTCTAACGCGTCGGAGATAGCCTATATATATGCCAGTGTGGCTATTAAATTTGACATTCAAAGAGAGGAGAGGGGAGAGAGAGGAGTGAGAGGGAGGGAGAGGAGAGAGGAGAGGGGGGGGGGGGGGGGAGGGAGGGGGGGGGGGGAGGGAGAGAGAGGAGAGAGAGTGAGAGAGGAGAGAGGAGAGGGGTGGTGTGGTGTGTGTGTGTGTGTGTGTGGGTGTGGTGTGTGTGTGTGTGTTTTGGTG
>CM060346.1:28219886-28224886 GCA_030674155.1 Stramonita haemastoma
ACTGATCTTCATTTATTAGATTGTTGTTAGCAAAGTAGGAATATAAAGATTTTTGGATATGTTTTTCGATGGGTTTAGATAAGACCGATAGGATTGAAATTGGTCTGTAATTTGAAGGACAAGAAGTATCTCCAGATTTGTGGACTGGTATGACTTTTGCTCTTTTAAATATCAGAGGAAAGTTGTTTTTATCTATGCACAAATTATATAGATATGTCAATGTTTCAACTATAATAGGACCAGAAAGTTTCAATATTTTTCCATCCAGATTGTCAAGGTCACGTGTTGTGGAATTGTTTTGGAGCGATAGACTTTCCAACACATCTTTAATTGTCATTGGCAATAATTCAAACGGGAATTTAATTTCTTTTAATTCAATATATTGTTCTAAGTATTGGAGATCATTTTCATTTGACTTATCACATGATATGACTTTAGTAGCAATGTTTGAGAAATGGGTGTTCAGTTCATCAGCTGTTATGTCTTTAACTGTCTTTTGGCTTTTTGATATAGGTCTATTACATAAAATATTGATGGCTTTCCATACCTGGCGAGAGTCAGTAGTTGTGATTAATAGTTTTTGAAAGTAATCACGTTTTGATCTGCGTTTTAGTGAAGTTACTTTGTTTCTTTGTATTTTAAATTCTTCTTTTGTACCATGGGTTTTCAAATAGTCTCTTAAGCGCATTTCAGACTCTATATCTTTTGTTATCCAAGGAGGTTTAATTTTTTCTTTAACTCTTTTTTTGATGAAGGGGGCATGCCTATCATACACTGAAATAAATGTGGTAATCCAGAATTCTGCAGCTTCGTTGGGGTCTCTGATTTGATATATGTCTTGGAATGGCGAGTTTATCAAGTCTGAAAGAAAGTCTTGTTCATTGAAGTTATTAAATTTTCTGTAAAAGATGGTTTTATGTCCTACTTTGGGAATTTTGACACGATGTTTAAACCAAGTAAAACACACAGAATTGTGATCACTGCATCCACAGGAGGGGGTGCATACTTCTGTTATGTTTTGTTTTGTAGTAGTATAGATATGATCAATCAAAGTTCTTGAGTTATCTGTTACCCGAGTTGGTTTGTCTATTAGTTGTTCCAGGCCATGCATAGTAATGTTGTGACTCCATTTAGGCTTGGGTTTTAATAAGTCTATGTTAAAATCCCCAAGAATAATTGTTTCATGGTTTAAAAGTGTCACTTCATCCATAAGAGAGTTGAATTTTTCAAACCATTCTGTGGTTTCCGAAGGATTTCTGTATATGAATCCTATTAATATTGGACTATTGTGTTTTAATTTTATTTCAACCCAAATGGATTCAATGTCATAAACATCAAAGTTGTATAGTCTTTTACAACTCAGTGAAGAAGCGAAATATGTTAATAACCCAGTGGACTTGGGCTTGTGTGGATCCTGTCGAAAGATCTGATAACCTGGAATATTTATGCATGTGTCAGTTACATGTGGTGAGAGTCGTGATTCAGCAAGGCAAAATAAATGAAATTGATTCCCATCATTGTGCAGTATGGTCGAAATATCATCTTTTTTGTTTGTTGCATTGTTGATATTTAGGTAGCCTACACGGAGGCCTTGCTTTGTGGGCCACTTGTCTAAAGTTAAAGTCATGTTAAACTTTTTTCTTTTTTTTATGTATATATATAAAATCTATCAAGTCAGGAGACTTGATTATCAAATTTTAAAAAACAACAAAAAACTATAATACAATTTCGAAAACTAAAATATAAACACAATTCAGAATCTGTAAGGAATCAATGTGTTATTATAAACAACTTTTTTAATCCAGTCCCATTTTTACATAAATCATATAATCATAAAAAATGATAAAGCATATAAATTGGGAAAAAATATTTTTAGTAAAACTAAAATACAACAATTTTTACTAAATCAATATAATCAACCACACACTAAATATCAATATGATACTAAACACAAAAAATACAGTGATAAAAAAAATAATAGATGAAAAAGCAAACGAAAATATAGTATGCAGAATTGATTCAAAAACTCCAGTACACACTAGTCCAATGCAACAACTGCTCTGTTGCAAGAGACTCTGAATCCCGATATACCTGCTAGATATAAAGGCAATTTTCCACTCAAATGGAATACACACTGCAGCATGACATTGATCAACACCATTTGATGTTGGGGGAAAAAAAAAAACAAAAAAAAAACGGGAGGGGGTGGTGGTAGGGGCTGGGTAAAAGTATGGGGGGGGGGAGAGGAGAGAGAGACAGAGAGACGAGAAGAAGAAGAGAGAGAGAGAGAGAGAGAGGAGAGAGAGAGAGAGAGAGAGAGAGAGAGAGAGAGAGAGAGAGAGAGAGAGATTTCCATTCATGAAAATTGAACCAATCATTTATCATCAATGCCAACATTGCATATAACATTTGGACACCTGCACAAATACATTTGTAATTATTTAGAACATTATATATGGGCTGTATATTTGATGCTGGCTTACAGGCAGATATTTATCGCATGCACACACGCATGCACACATGCACGCACATACTCATTCACATAGTTATTATACACGTACACACGCGGTGCATACGCACAAGCAAGCACGCATGCTTACCTACCACGCAAGCACGCACATGCTCACCAGCGTATCCACAGACACACAAACACACACACTCACACGCACACACTCACGCACGTACGCACGCACTCATGCAGGCACACACGCACTCATGCAGGCACGCACGCACGCACGCACACACACGCACTCACGCACGCACACATACACACAAATGCACCCACACACGTGGTGAAACATGCATACACATGTTCACTTACAATACACTCAAACACACACATACACACACTCACCCCATCCCCTTCCCTCTACACCTACTCATTGGTACACACACACACACACACACACACACACACACACACACACACACACACACACACACACACACACACACACACACACACACGTAAACACATACACCACATACTATTGAGTCAGACAATGAAGTAGATCCGAAAGTATTTTCACAAGTGGCTGTGTATCTGCCACGGAGTGTTGTCTCCCTAACACACGATGCACACAGGTGTCATGTTTAGACATCATCTCTGAAGTTTGAATGCAGCTACCTTAATTAATGGTGGGTAAAAGCGGTCCGGAACGCAAAAAAATCTCACTACCTCAGAACTCAAGCAGAGGAGAGGGAAAGAATGTCATTATGTATGCCCATTATACAGTTAGTATGTGTTCTGTGTTTCGAGGCATTGGGAAACACAATATAAACGATCAATTACAATCTTTATTATTACGATATCATTTCATCATCGTCGTCATCATCATCATCATCATCATCATCATCATCATCATTATCATCATCATCTCTCAATTTTTCCGTTTCTTGCTGTCTCTCTGACTCTCCCTCCCTCTCCTCCCTCCCTCCGTGTCCATCTGTCTATGTCTCCCTCAGTCTCCGCTGTCAGTCTGTCTCTCTCCCGCTTTTGAAAGTCAAATTTAAACTGTCACACAAGTAATTTTATATTGGCTATGATCGACACTTTCACAGAGAGTGTGTTGATTATTTGCACTTGCAATCTCTCTCTCTCTCTCTCTCTCTCTCTCTCTCTCTCTCTCTCTCTCTCTCTCTCCTCTCTTTTTCTCTCTCAGGGCCAGATGAAAAAAAAAACATGTGAATGCTTATTAATGTAACCCTTGAAAAATAAAGATTACTCTCTCTCTCTCTCTCTCCTCTCTCTCTCTCCTCTCTCTCTCTCTCTCTCTCTCTCTCTCTTTAGCTTTCTTTAAAATGTCAATTTTAAACTGCCGTACCGGCATTATATAAGCTATTGTCACCGCTTCAAAGTTCTTCGTCGCGTTAGAACAACATTACTCAAGAAGTTACCCCCCAAAGCGAACTAACGACAACGACAAGGGTTGCTGTCTGTGTTTCAGCGTTGTGATTGGCTGGCCATGGGGAACTTGGGAAAATTCGTTATTCTTCTGGCTGGAGTCGTCTGCTTGGTATGTCTTGATTAGTAGGCTAATGTGATTGTAACATTTTCAAGAGAGAGAGGAGAGAGAGAGAGAGAGAGAGAGAGAGAGAGTCAAAGTCAAAATTTTATTTCCAGATGGTGTGTGTGTTGTGTGTGTGTGTGTGTGTGTGTAAAACGCATTTGCTTTGTAAGTGCCTCACCATAATTATGTCCATGCATGCAGGTAGGCAGACAATACCACGCGTGAGCGCATATGCACGCACGCACACGCACACTCGCACGCACACATACATACATAGGTATACATACAAACAAACAAACAACATACATACATACATACATACATACATGGTAGGAAGGCATCCCTCAGTCTTGGAAGACTATGGAGTTGCCCTCTCGGCTCTGGGGTCTAAAGCACAAAACCTGGGTATGTGAGTATGGAGAGCAAGCTGTTACCCATGCAGCAGACCCCCCCCCCCCCTCTCCACGTCACCGGAATGGTCCAATGGAAAGGCAATCGCCGATAAGAATGGTCTCAGTACCGTCGCAGGAGCCACCAGAACGTTGCCATATATATATATATATATATATATATATATATATATATATATATATATATATATATATATATATATATATATATATATATATATATATATATACAGGCCTACAGTCCCGAACCGCCCTGGGGACTCCAGCTCCCCCATTTTCCCTCAGGGATGGTTTCTAAACACGACACCTGTGTGCATGCTGTTTTTTTTTTTTTAAATGTTGTCATCCACTCCTACTGGCACACAATGGCCTGCTCTTCCGAAAGGCGAAACGGTTTAAAAAATATTTTCTGATACATACATACATACATACATACATACATACATACATACATACATACATACATACATACATACATACATACATACATACATACATACATACATACATACACACCACCACCAACAACGACATAAACACAACAGACATACCTTTTATTGTTCCAGTAGATTCATTTGAA
>CM060346.1:28232386-28235155 GCA_030674155.1 Stramonita haemastoma
GTGCTTAGACATCATCCCTGAAGACAAAATGTGGCTACCTTTTTAATGGTTGGTAAAAAAAAAAAAAAAAAAAAAAAAAGGTCACATATGCAAAATCTCACCTTTAAGTGAACATCGGAGCTACAGCCGAGGAGGGATAAGTTAAAGTTAAAGTCTGTCCCGAGCCTAAGGCTCATCATCAGGCCGGTGCTTATCCTGGTTTCTGTGGCGTTAAGCGACTGAGAGTCATACACTCCCCCCTGGATAGGACGCCAGTCTATCGCAGGGTTAACCCCCCAACACAAGGTTGGTACCCCTTTTACACCTGGGTGGGGTGAGAAAATAGCCGTAAAGTGCCTTTTCCAAGGGCACAACGCCATAGCCGAAAGCTGGGATCGAACCTGCCACCTTTAGATTACGAGTCCAACGCCCTAACCACTAGGCTACAGCGGCGGCTGAGGAGGGATAAACAAGACTGTAAATCAAGTTGCAGTGGTAACTACACACACACACACACACACACACACACACACACACACACACACACACCACACACACACACACACACACACACACACTGTCTTTGTGCTTACTTTAAAGACCTGTCCAAAGTAGGGAAGGTGGTAGGTAAGGACGGTTTGAACAGTCATCTGCCTCACAAAAAGTCAACTGGGAGGTTCTGGGTTCGATTCCCAACCTTGCTCCTTCTTCCAAGTTTGACAGGAAAATAGAAAATGTCAAGTCTTCCGGAAGAGACTGTAAACCCGATGGGCTCTTGTGTGGTCACTGACGACCTGTCCAAAGAACCCATGACAGTTGAAAATTGAAAGGAGCAAGGAATAAGGTACCTTCCGACTTAGACTGTCCTATAGCAAAGTTGGTAGGGTCCATCTTCAACTGTATCCTCGAAGACGGAATGTGGCTACCTAAATATTGTGTGTGGGTTGTGAGGGGGGGGGGGGGGGGGGGGGGGGGGGGGGGAGGGAGGGGAGAGAGGGGGGGGAGGGGGGGGGACAGGTTGCATTTGCAAAAATCTTAGCATTGTGAATCTGGGAGCTCTTGCGAAATAACAGAAAAGAAAAAAAAAAAAAAAAAGAAAAAAAAGAAAAATAGAAAGACCTGTCCTATATTCCATTGGAGAAAGCTTGATAGAGCCTGTACACAGGGTCACATGACTATGCTCAGCATGCATTCTCTCTCCTGAAGAAGCACACACACTCCGCCCCCCCCCCCCCCCCCCCCCCCCCCCCCTATCAGTTTAACTTGGCTAAGCCACGCTGCCTGAAAAGGTTAGTGCAGTGCTGCAAAAAAACAACAACACAACAACCACCACTTCCTAGGCAGTTAAAAGAGGAGTGAAAGACAAAAAACCCTACTATTCATTTATATATAATTATTTCATTTATTCTTTTATATTGAGGATAATAGAAGAAGCACTCATGTGCTTTTTTTTTTTTTTTTTTTACATCCCAGTTCCCGGTGTAAGCATTTTTTTTTGTAAATCTTGTCATCTGTTCCCACCGGCACACAATGGCCTACTCTTACGAAAAGTAGAACAGGATTTAAGTTAAACATTGACTCCTTTGTGTGTGGTGTGTTTTGGGGTGGTGGTGGGGTGTGTGTGTGTGTGGTGTGTGCTTCGTGGTTTGTTTTGTTGTTGGGGTGGTGTGGTGTGGTGGTGTGTGTGTGTGTGTGCATGTGATATGTAATGCGTGCGTTTTTGTGTGTGTGGTGTGGTGTGTGTGTGTTTTTGTGTGGTGTTGTGGTTTTTGGGGTGTGTGGGTTTCATGCGTTCCCCCGCCTTAACCCCAACCCCAAAAACCCCCCCCCTTCCACAATCAACCTCCAATTTAAAAACCCCCCCACCACATTACCCCCCTCCAAATTTTCCTCTTACTCCCCCCATTTCTTTACCCCATTACAACCCCACCATTCCTTTCAAACCCCCCTATAAAAAAAAAAAACCCCCCCCTTTTTTTTTCCCTCCCTAAAAATCCTAACTTTTTTAATTCTTTCCTTCCCCCCCCCTATTTAAATTTTTTTTTTTTTTTTTTTTTTTCTTTTTTTTCTTTTTTTTTTTTTTTTCACAAAACCACAAAATTTTCTTTTATTTAAATTTTTTTTTCTCTTTTTAACTTTTCCTTTAAAAATTTCATTAACCACCCCCCACCCCCCCCCCCCCCCCCCCCCCCCCCCCCCCCCCCCCCCCCCCCCCCCCCCCCCCCCCCCCCCCCCCCCCCCCCCCCCCACCACACACACACACACACACACCACACACCAACAGACAGAGGGAAAAAAAGATAAAAACAACACCCCACAGACAAGGGGAATAAGATATATTCCTTAATGTTTGGTTTATATAACCTTTTCAAAGGGTTTGAAGACTAGGGGGGGGGGGGGGGGGGGGGGGGGGGGGGGGGGGTTGGTTTGTTTTTTTTTAATGCAAAAAAAACCCCAAAAAAATGTAGGTTCAAAAATTTTTTCCCTGTTGCATTTTCCCGGGAAGACTGACCCCAAAGGAGTTGTTTTAGCGAGTTTTTTAATAAACTTTTCTTTGCAGTTTGTTGATTTTTGTTATTCTCACAGAGGGGAGAGAGGGAAGGAGAGAGGGGAGAGAGAGAGAGAAAGAAGAGAGAGGGGAGAGGGGGAGAGAGAGGGGGAGGGGTGGGTTTTGGCGTATGTGTGATGCATGTTTTTTGTCTTTTTGTTCCATTTGTGGGTAGTAGGGTTTTTTTGTACACACAATGATCTGACCTAGAAACGATTTTGGGGGGGGCTTAAGTATGAAAA
>CM060346.1:28235255-28240255 GCA_030674155.1 Stramonita haemastoma
AAAAAGAAAGAAAGAAAGAAAGAAAGAAAGAAAGAAAGAAAGAAAGAAAAGAAAGAAAGGAAAGAAAGAAAGAAAAACAAGCTGTGAAAAGATAACATTGAAATTGTACAATGTTCAGGAAGATGGTGGTGGTGGTGGTGGTGATGGTGGTGGTGGTGGTGGTGATGATGATGATGATGATGATGATGATGATGATGATGATGATGATGATGATGATAATGTGACGGTGGTGGCGGTGGTGGTGGTAGTAGTAGTGATAATGGTCGTGGTGGTGCTGGTGGTAGTGGTAGTGATGATGATGATGGTGGTGGTGGTGGTGGTAGTGATGATGATGATAGTGATAGTTGTGGTAGTAGGGATGATGATGATGATGATGATGATGATGATGATGATGATGATGATGATGATGATGATGATAACGGTGGTGGTGGTAATTATAATAATGATAATGGTGGTGGTGGTGGTGTGGTTGTGATGATGATGTTGATGATGATGACGGTGGTGGTGGCGGCGTAGTGGTAGTGATGATGATGATGGTGGTGGTGGTGGTAGTGGATGAAGATGATAATGATAGTTGCAGTGGTAGTAATGATGATGATGATGATGATGATGATGATGATGATGATGATGATGATGATGATGATGATAACGGTGGTGGTGGTGGTGGTGGTGGTAGTGGCGGCGGCGGCGGTGGTGGTGGTGGTGGTGACTATCATAATAATAATGGTGGTGGTGGTGTGGTGGTAATGATGATGTTGATGATGGTGATGATGATTATGAAAATATTTGGTGATGGTGATGATAATGATGATGTCGACGATGACGACGACGATGATGATGACGACGACGACGACGACGATCATAATGATCCAATGGGAGGAGTTTTGCCCTGACCATCCCGGCTATACAGTGAAGGAACCTTGTCAGTGGCCCCTTCATAGCAATAACAGATCAGTGCAGAGGAGGCCCAGCTGATGACAAATACCGCTAATGGCTTCAGCATGTCACTGCAATGCATCCAGCCTGGTTACCCATTGGATGGGTGACCGTTTGCGCGCCTGGGCTTCAGTACAGTCCCCCCATCCCCAGTCCACCCAGCTGTAAATGGGTACCTGCCCTCTTTAGGGTCAGGGAAGGTAAAGCAGCGAGGGAGAGGAGATGGGCGCCGCCCTCAATATACTGGCCCCATGGAGAAGCTGAGGTCTCGGATGCCTCGTTCCCCTACAACCACACAGGCTATGGGACACCTTTACTTTTTTTTTTCTTTTACTTTTTTCTTTAACCTAATGTCATTCATTACCTGAGACAACAAGAAAATAGAGACTGTCCATCATGGCATGAGATTTGTTTTGTAATTTCATGGTGGGTGGGTGGGTGGGTGGGAGGGGGGGGGTGGAGGTAGTGGTGAAGAGCAGCAAAACCAGACTGACCTGTAGATGCTGTTGACATAATCTGACTGCAGTAAGGGGGTGTCCTTCATGACGTCAATCATCATTTTAGCCAGCTGGTCATGGGTAGACTGGGACACTTTGGACCACAGCAGCAGACCCGCCATGTGCAAGGTCTTGAACAACAGTTGCACCAGGCCAATGCCAAAGCGAACTGCTTCCTGTAGAGACTGGGGCATGATGGGGTAGGGTCGGGTCACGTGGGAAGGTCACGTGGGAAGGAAAGGTCACGCGGGAGGGTCACGTGGGAAGTTCCCCACCCTCTTGTTTGCAGTTTGCTGATTGTGCTTTGGCTGGAATATGGTAAGTGTAGGTCAGGTGGTAAGACGGGAAAATTTTTTATATATATATATTTTTTTTATTATTGATTTATTGACTGAATGCTTTGTTTGTTCAGTCCATTAGTCAGTTGGCTGCTTGCTTCATCATTTATAAATTAATGGATTCACTCACTCACTCACTCTAAGAAGCATTCATTCCCTACAGTTAATATTAGATCCAGATTGTCAAAGTGTCATGGCTGCTTTCATCAATACTAAAGTACGAATAAGAACATTTTCTAAAATATATCTCAAAAATAGAGAAATTGTAGTAGGTTCCAAGCCATACATAGAGCCACCATACTATAGTTTGAGATCTCTGTCTGTCTGTCTGTCTGTCTGTCTGTCTTTCTCAAACACACACACACACACACACACACACCACACACACACACACACACACACACACACACACATGCACCACCACCAAAATAATATTATGGTTTCAGTACAAGAAATAGCAGCAGGTTGGAACTTGGAGCAAAAAACCCTCTTGTGGAGAGCAGCCTGAATTTCATACTAAGAAATCTGCCAGAACTGATAACTGAAGTGAAAGTGGTATGGAATACCATACAATACAATACAACACAATACAATATTACCATATAATACAAAAGAAAAACAATAGAATACGAGACAATTTAAAATGACGTAATGCAACACAACACAATATAAATAATGCAATATAAAAGTATGGAATGCGATGTAATACCATGCAATAAAAAACAACCCAATACTGTATATAACATCATGCAATGCAGTGCAACATTACAACACAAACAATACAGTAGGTTACAATACGTGTTGTATAGTATTGCAATTCATTTTATTTTGAGATTTGCTGGGCCTACAGCACAATGCTTCATCTTTAATCTACTAGGCCTAGCCTATAGTAAAATTCGAGATGCTATATCCTGGGAGAGCACATATATATATATATATATATATATATATATATATATAATGAGAGAGAGAGAGAGAGAGAGAGAGAGGAGAGAGAGAGAGAGAGAGAGAGAGAGAGAGAGAGAGGAGAGAGAGAGAGAGAGAGAGAGAGAGATTATTATTATTATTACTATTAAAAATAGCCTCTCCAAATTATTCTTCTTGACATTCGAGCTGCTATATTGTATAAATATCCTGGGAGAGCATAGGCCTTTAGACGTTATCAAACATAACCTAGTCTGTCCAAATTTGTCTTTCATGATATTTTGAGCCTCTCAACCATGGCAAAGAAGAAGAAGAAGAAGAAGAAGAAGAAGAAGAAGAAGAAGAAGAAGAAGAAGAAGAAGAAGAACAACAACAACTACTACTACTACTACTACTACTACTACTACTACTACTACTACTACTACTATACTACTACCACTTCTACTACTAACTACAACTAACAAACTAACTAACTTACTACTACTACTACTACAACTACTACAACTACTACTACTACTACTACTACTACTACTACTACTACTACTACTACTACTACCACCACCACCACCGCTATAAAATCAAGAACAAAATCAGAGACATTTCGAAACACACACTCTTTCTTACCTGTAGATGACAGGTAGGCCTAGCCTAGTTTAGCGAGAACAGTGCATCTAACGGCCAAGGCTAGGCCGAGGCTACTGTCACTGTCCCTGCTGAACTGGAAAAACGGAGACAAAGGCCTTTGGGGGGGGGGGGGGGGGGGGGGGGGGGGGGGGGGGGGAGGGAGTGAGAGAGAGAGAGAGGAGAGAGGAGGAGGAGAGCTTGAAGTTTTCGGCCCTATACTGCTCAAAACAAGTTAGGGATCAAGTTTGGTGTAGATGAAGATACGGGAGAGAGTCGACTCGAGATACGCGTATACATACTACTTGTATGCACCCACAGGCGTGTATAGAAGTACACCTGGATACCCTTCCCCTAACCCTGCACTGTGCTAAAACAGGTGACAAGTTCATGAAAGAATACCGTGAGCTGATAAACAATTTAGTATTAAGAAACCTCGATCCAATGTCCATTCCAATTCCAAATACTTTATTATCTCAAAACAGAGAAATTCAGTTAGGTCAGGAGCAAAGGGTGACACCTAAAAGGATAACAGAATGATTCACCTACAGTCATATCATCAGCGAGCTAACACTGTTGAAGCTGTTTTACTTCCACACACACACACACACACACACACACACACAAAACACACACACACACACACACACACACACACACACACACACACACACACACACACACACACACCAGAGTTTAGAAGAAGGAAAACAATCCCTGGAGGGATCGGCTTATCAATTTTTCAGATGGGTTACAACAGAATCAAGAAATGCATCCGGCAGGAATACGATGATCTCCCTTGTTATTCTATTATAGCAGGGAAAACGTTTATCTTGGGGGGGGGGGGGGGGGGGGGGGGGAAGAGTTTATCAAACATGACCTAAGACCTTGGATTGACATTTTACTGCAGTTTTAGGACAGGTTCAGTTTGCCCCCAACCATGGAGTGTGGGGTAGGGCTCTCCCACGTTGAACTCTGAATTTCTGTTGACTAGCAAGTTAGGACTTGGATCAACTTTAACTGGAAAGTCCTCCAACAGGGATGAAGCTGAATTTTCATGAAATCGGTCCCTTCCCTGATAGGGCCTCTGTGGTCAGCAGGGCTGTAATAAAGTGTTCTTCTTCCTTCTTTCATAATTTTATTTATTTATTTATTTATTACTTTTAAAATTTATTGATCATTTATTTATTCTTTTATATCTAGGGTAATGAAAGAAGCACTCGTGTGCTTTTTTTTATATATTATTTTATACATCCAATCCCCGTGTGTATGCAGTTTTGTCGATCTTGTCATCTGTTCCCACTGGCACACAACGGCCTACTCTTACGAAAAGCGAAACAGGATTAACGTGTGCGCAAGATGTGGGGCCTCAGTTTACAGTCTCATCGAAAGACTTTTGGGGAGAGTGGAGTCTGTACTGATGTTAACTCCAGGGAAAAATCCCCTCTAACGAGAATTGAACCGGGGTCGTCAAATTGCGAGTGCAATGTTCTGACCACTAGGCTATCCTGTCCCCCATGATGAAAGGACTGGGAATGACAGGTTTTCTTCTGTACAAGTATGAAACTGCTGGATCTGTGAGATCCATGCTTGATAAATGCAGCTGTCTAAAAGCAACATTCATTCATTCATTCATTCATTCATCCATTCATTCATCCATTCATTCACCCATTCATTCATTCAT
>CM060346.1:28260255-28262755 GCA_030674155.1 Stramonita haemastoma
CAGATCTGACAGGTCACCAGCTACAGTGCAGTGAAGGCAAAATGTGTAACGTTTCACACCACTACTGTGGGCTAATCTTTTTCCATCGTGGAGACTTTTCAAGGTCACAGAATTGCTAATACAGAGGAGAAGGATGATTATGTTGCTTTTTTTTTTTTTTTTTTTTTTAAAGGATTATATTGTACTGTATTGTGCTGTATTGTTGTTTGTGTTGTATTGCATTTTTGTTGTTGTTGTTGTGTTGTATTATGTTGTGTTGTATTGTACGGTGTTGTGTTACATTGTGTTGTATTATATTGCTTTGGATTCTGTTGTGCTTTATTGTGTTGTAGTGTGTTGTATTGCTTTGTGTTGTGCTGTATTGTATTGTGCTGTATTGTATTGTGCTGTATTGCATGAGGTTGTGTTGAATTGCGATCTATCATATTGTATTGAATTGTGTTGTTTTTTAGAGCACTGAAAGGACTAAAAGGGAAAATGAAAGTCAATACACATGCTAACTCAGGGTAAACACAAAACACTTTTTCTTCACGAACACTTTCACACAGTCTGACTCGAACCCCTACTCTCAGTAAGAGTCAGATTGAACATTCTAACCAATAGGTCGACTCCACTCCCTGGATATATCCTATCCCATAAAAAGTGTAGCACACTGGATGATTATGTTATTGTTGAGTGTACCCAAGCTTAACACCCTAGGGGTCACCCAGAATATGCACTCTGTCTCACTCATCCCATCTGGGAATCACTGTAAGACAGTTAAAGTACACACTGGATGAGAAAATTACATGTTACATGTTATCTGTTTTCAAACACCTCGCCAGAGAGGTAGCCATACCCCGCTTATTCTTCTCTTCCAAGGCAGAATTTAGGCTGTTAATGGTATATGCTAGGAGCTTGTCATGGCTGAAGACAAAATGTCAGCATTTCAAAGTGAAACATCCTTTTCATGTAGGCCTTAGGCCTTAACACTTTGCTGACATCAACAGCCGACAAAGCATTTTATCTGAGCCAGAATAAGAGTACATGATCCATGGTTTATTCAGAATATGGGACGTGCATGTTTGCATAGTGTTGTCGATGTCAAGTTAAAAACCTTTGGTTATCTGATATAGGCTACAACTCAACAGTTATTGTGGCTGATATTTTGTATGTATGTATGTTGTATGTATGTATGTATGTATGTATGTATGTATGTATGTATGTATGTATGTATGTTGTATGTATGTATGTATGTATGTATGTATGTATGTATGTATGTATGTATGTATGTGATGTATGTATGTATGTATGTATGGTATGTATGTATGTATGTATGTATGTATATGTATAGTATGATGTATGTATGTATGTACGTATGTATGTACGTATGTACGTATGTACGTACGTACGTACGTACGTACGTACGTACACACACACACACACACACACACACAACACACACACACACACACACACACACACACACAATTTATAAGTTCTGAAATGACAGGGGTGACACAGTAAAATAAACCCATGGAGGCCTGTGGGTTATGTTCAAACGCATTTTGCTGAAGTGAAGTCCATTGCTGTTCCCAGGACACTGAGTACAGTAACCTAGGGCCTACAGCCTTTGAGGGAACTGGGTTAGTGGTTGTGGTGGATAACACCCCTGCTCAGGCTGCTGTAGAGAAGAGTGCAATGTTGCTTGATTATCTTATGTTAAGATTGAGGGAACTGGGTTAGTGTTTATGGTGGATAACAGCACCCTGCTGTAAAGAAGAGTGCAATGTTGCTTGATGATCTTCAGTTACAGGGAGACGGGATAGCCTAGTGGTCAGAACATTGCGCTGGCAATTTGAAGACACAAGTTCGATTCCCTGTTGGAGGGGATTTTTCCCCTAGTGTTAACATCAGTGCTGACTCCACTCTCCCCCAAAAGTCCTTCGGATGAGAGTATAAACCGAGGAGGTCCCGTGTGCGAACGCTCGCAGAACATCTTGCGCACACGTTAAATCCTGTTCCGCTTTTTGGATGAGTTGGCCATTGTGTGCTGGTGGGAAGTAGATGACAAGATTTACGAAACAGCATACACACGCATACATATTTCTCTAGGGGCCAGCATGTTGAGGGCGGCGCCCATCTCCTCTCCACGAGAAACCACTGGAAAATAGAAAGGCAATATATCTTTTTTTTCCTTTTTCTTTTTTTTTTTCTCTTCTTTTTTGTGTAAAGAAAGCGGAGTTATAAATGTGACACTATCTTTATTTCGGGGACTGTCGTGTTTGATTGTAAATTTACGATCAGTATTTGTTGTTTTCGTTGCAGCCGTTTTATAAAGTTCTTGGCTACACTGTTACCCCCCTCCACCCCCCCACCCCCCTTCTTTCTCATTTCTCTTTTTGTTTGGGCGGCTGGCTGTCTCTGTCTCTCTGTGTGTCTCTCTCTCTCCGTGTCTCTGTCTCTGTCTCCCTGTCTGAGAGAGAGAGAGAGGGAGAGAGAGAGAGAGAGAGAGAGGAGA
>CM060346.1:28267755-28275255 GCA_030674155.1 Stramonita haemastoma
TAAATAAAACACACACACACACACACACACACACACACACACACATACACACACAACAACACACACACACACACACACACACACACACACACACACACACACACACAGAGTCCCATAGCAAAATCTCACCATTGATGAACCTCGGAGCTAGGCTAAAGCCAAAGAACCATCACAACCAAAAAATTTGCTTTAGCCAACTGGGCTAATCGGCACAAGTCGCTGGCCTGCCTGCTGTGGTCTGGTCTTTTTTTGCTACCTCTGTCTGTCTATGTGTCTGCGTGTCTGTCTGCCTGCTGCCTGTCTGTCTGTCTGTCTGTCTTCTCCCTCTCTCTCTTTTTCTCTCTGCATCTCTGATGCTCCTGCTTTCTCTTTTCTGTCCTCCTGTCTCTCTGTCTGTCTCTCTGCTTGTCTCCTCTTCTTTCTCTCTCTGCTCTCTTCTTCTTTCTCTTCTGTCTGTCGCTCTCTCTCTGTCTTGTTGTCTGTCTTCTGTCTGTCTGTCTCCCCTCTTCTTCTGTCTGTGTCCGTCCTGCTGTCTCTTCCGTCTGTCTGTTGCTCGTCTGTCTGTGTCTCTGTCTGTCTCTGTCTTCTCTTCTCTCAGCCTTAGAGAAGCTATCCAATTTAATAAAGTACTGTAGCAATCAACCACCACCACCACCACCAAGCTATAAATAAATACTACAACACAGACCTTGCTGTAGTACCTTACCCATTCCACCACCTCCCTTGCCCTTGTCCAGTTGGTCCTAGAGGCAGGCTGGATTGTGCTGTAAGGTGTTACAGAGGTTACCAGCCTAACTTGTATAATAGGAGTGGATGCTGAAAGCTAGCTTGACCTATATGTGCTACTGTACTGGACCAGTCCATTTTGAGTTCAGTACTGGACCAGTCCATTTTGAGTTCAAAATAGAGCCAATCCCTTAGACCGCGTTTATAGACAAAGCTGGTAGGCGAAAAACTTGCGCCTAATCACTCGTTCATAGCAAGGGGGGGGGGGGGGGGGGGGGGGGGGGGGGGGGGAAGGAAAGAAAAGCCAAGAAAAGTATAGGCCTACAGCCAACACAAGTCCAGTTGGCACACAGGGAACAAGAACTAAAAGTTGGTTCTGATAATTTCTCGCGCTGGTCAGCAAATTTGCCCCTCCAAGACAGGCATTGTCTATGTACACTTACAAAGCATAGGCCTAGTAGTAGAGCAGCCAAGACACAATATATCCTCAAATTGTTCAGTTCGGAGTAGAAGTGTGAAATTTGGTATGTGGGTACCTAAATCCTTTCTTAATCATATTAGAAAGGGAAACACATTGAGGGTGACCCATGGAGGGTGTGAGCACACATTTAATTAGGTCAGTGTGTCCTTATCGTTTTCTAACAGGTTCCCACATGAAAACCGGTAGTGAGTCTTCTAAAAACAATATATTATAGTTCTGTGAAGTGTATATCATAGAGCATATGCAATACAAGTCAACAGTTAAATTTTTTAGGTGACATTAATTAAGTAGGTCAACTATAATTAGGTCAAAGTACGTTGGAGTGGATTTTTTGTCTTATTTGACAGTTTTAAAGGGCGATAAATAACAATTTGTGCTAAATCACAAAGTAATAGAGATCAGCTGTGCAGCACATGTGTAAATGCTTGCTTTTTGTAAATAAATAAAGCTTTATCTGAAAGAAAAACTAAGTAGGTCAAGATACTTTCATAACATTTAGACCTGTTTTAATTTTATTGTGAACCTTTTCAGTAGATTTTTTTTGGTTGATGTTGGTTTGTACTGGGAGGTTGTTTTGTTTAGTAGGAAAGAGGTAAGTGTGTACTTGTTTTTATTCCTTTTGCTTCTTTTCACACACCACTGGTGTATTCTAAATATTTTAAAGACTTGACCTAATTAGGCTGATTTTGGTATTAAAATAGTTTTTGAAAACAGAACACACCCTGTATCTCTTTTACAAGCAAGAAACAATGGAACACATTGTGAATGTGAATATCACAGCATTGTATATAAACTATCAATGGAGCATTTTCTTTAAAAAGCATAGAAAAAAAGGTTGCTCTACCTTACTCATCAGCTCACATGTCGTGGAAGATGTCTCCACCGCAAGTGCAGAGGGCAGTACATTGCAGGTTGGCCCTCACACATTTACAACATTTTTTGCAGCCATGTTTACACCCATAGTGGATCAGTTCAAGACATGAATCTTGTGCCTGCTGAAGAGTAGTCCAAACAGGCTGCCATATCTGTCCTTTTTTCCAACCCCATTCTGCAGGAGATGGGAGCACAGGCTGTTTTGTGAGGACACTGACTCCAGACATGTCAGCTTGGTACACAGCATGGAGAGTATGTTGCTTTAGAGCTGCTGATGTTGGAGGAATGTTCTCTAGTTGCCTTCCCTGCTGCACAAACAGTTTCTTCCTGGCTTGATTGACAGTACAGACTGCATTTGAATGCTCACACAAGAGTACAACAAACCTCTCGATTGTCTCCATCAAAGTATCTGGCAGTGTGCATGGTCTGTCTATTATGGCCAAGAAGGCATCTGTCACCTCTGGAAATACAGTCCATGCATTCCATGCTGTTGTCTTGCCTTTGTTGCTAAAGAAGGACACAGTGTCACATCTAGTAAAAATATGAAATGCTGGGAGTACCTTCAATTTTTTCAATCCAAGTTGCATGGAAATTTGGTGAGCTGGGACATATTTGAAGTGTTTTCCAGTGCCCATAGCCAACCAGATTTGTTTTGCAGTGATGACCTGGAAGCTAGCAACTGCAAGGACAAGAACATCTGTGTCTGTGGTCCTGATTAAGATCTTGTCAAAACCTTCATTCGCTCAATCTGGTAGGTGGAGCAAGATCCTTGTGTCAGCCTCCTATGTCTGCACTGTTGCAGACGGTTTGTTTCTTTGTTCTCAGGGATGCAGAGTACTTTGTCACCATAGGTTATCACCAATACCTTCTCCTGCATGTTGATCTTTTCAATTGTTCTTTCAGCAATGTATTGGAACAAATCACTTTTATTGCTATCTACGCGGAGAAAACTGTGCCAGTTACCAGGTACCAAAGCAGTTGGCAACACTCTTCTTCATACACCACATCCTCGGCTTTCTCTTGCACCTGCCTTGAGACTATCAGATGTGTTAAAAAAGTTAAAGTCTGTCCCGAGCCATAAGGCTCATCAGGCCGGTGCTTATCCCGGTTTCTGTGGCGTTAAGCGACTGAGAGTCATAGACTCCCCCCTGGATAGGACGCCAGTTTATCGCAGGGTTAACCCCCAACACAAGGTTGGTACCCCTTTTACACCTGGGTGGGGTGAGAAAATAGCCGTTAAAGTGCCTTTTCCAAGGGCACAATGCCATAGCGGAATAGCTGGGATCGAACCCGCAACCTTTAGATTACGAGTACAACGCCCTAACCACTAGGCCACAGCGGCGGCATCAGATGTGTACACATCAAGTATAATGTCAAGTCTTGTTGCTGATTCCATGGATATTAAGACATATGGTACAAATCTGTTGTCAACATACTCCTGAAATGTCTTGATGAGTTTTGGTGACAATATCTGCACCACTGCAGCTCCATCAAGCAATTTTGCATTGACATTGGAAACAGACTGAGGGATCAGATCAGATGCAGCACCCAACAGACACCTAGTATCTTCTGAAAGCTCCTGAATAACACTTGTGTCATTCATGTTGTCAAACACGTCCAATGAAATATTTGCCAATGTTTCAGAAAGAACAGCATCTTTTTCTGCAAAGTCCTCATTTGGTGATGGAATTACTTCTGACATGTTTCTTGTCAGACATGAAAGTAGATCTGCTTTTGATCCCGATCTCAGCTGTCCTAACTTTGAGAGAGATGGTGGCCATGGCTGGTTTTCATGCTAAGAAATCTCTTCAAGATTTCCATTTCTGGACTGGCATGCAATGTAGAGCCAAGAAAACAAGGAACAATCATTCTTTAGCAATGCCAGGTTGCTTTTCAATCAGGTAGGCACTCTGTGAACTTGGTTTGAGAACAAAGGGAACCTGTTTCTTTTTATGGGATCAGAAACCAGTTTCGTTCTCTTTTCAAAGTACTCTTTAATAAATGCTGAATACTGTTCCTGACCAAGGGAAATGACTTCTCTGACAGTCTTCACTACCTCATCATTCATGATGTTTTTGGTGTCAATGACAAATAGATATTTGCTGTCTTCTGAGAAAGGGTTCCCCATTTCCTCAAAGCAGGAAACCAAAGCTCTGACATCAGATACAAAAGCAGTCTGAAAACCAGGACGTTGCTCATGATGGCAAGTGCTGTGTTTGGCCTCTCCATTTAGTTGTTTCTCGAACTCAGACACCAGTCGGAATATCTCAGGTCCAGCAATCATCCATCGTCTGAGAGCATTAGGCTTGTTGGTAAGACCAATGGCACCTCTCTCACTTTTCACAAGAGCATTACATTGTTCATGTGCATGGTTTAGGCCAATGGCTGAAAACTTGTGTTTTGTTTTTCTAACAACAAATGCCCCAGAGCAGAACTGTTGGAATATATCAGGGTGGTTTTGTTCCAGCATTGCCAGATCTTGGATGTGAACAGCCAACCAACGAGCATAGTTGACATGATCTATTGCAAACATCCAAGCTTTATCAAGCACTGAGTATACATTGTGAAGTCTGCTGTGCCAATTGCATAAACAAGCTGAAAAATGCAAGGCTGTAATTCCAGAATTGTAGCCCAGTATGCAAATTGTGGCTGTTCCTTTCCCATCCATCCCATTCCATGTATCACAAGTTGGCTTTCTCTTTCTGTTTAAAATAGTGTTGCTTATTTTTGCATGACATGATTTGTGCCTTGAGGCTCTATGCTTTCTTAATGTCTCCTCAAAACCAGTTCCTTCATCCAGTTTAGACAGTGGAATAGACACTGGGGATTCACCAAGTTCCTAAAAAGCTGCCAAATTCTGAGCGACATAGATATATACCCTGCTCCATCTCCTTTCAATCCCTTGGCTGGACATATCAAAGGTGCTTTGTTTGATGGACTTGGGCATAAAGCACATAGGTTCCTGTCAACAGTGATGTCTTCACCTTCCTTCACTGGAATAAGAAGACTGATGGTCTATTCGCTTATAGTAATGAGACATTAGCACCTTTTCGGCTTGCAGGTTTTTAACTGCAACAGAGGCAACCCCCCCAGAAAACTTGGTTTCTGACACGAATCAATGGCCATACATTTATCAAAAGCTATATCTATATATATACATACTGCAGATTCTACCCTTACAGCACATCCTGTGACACAGTCAACATGTGTGTGTGTGTGTATGTATGTGTGTGTGTGAAGGGTTGAGTGTGCACATGCATGCGCACACGCGCGCACGCACACACACACACACACACACACACACACACACACACACACACACACACACACACACACACACACGCATGCACGTACACACACTTCTATAGATATAGGCTTTTAAAAAAAAATGTTTTTACATATGCATTATTAGATATGTGTTTGTGTGTGAACACGCATGCACGCTTGCACACGCGCGCGCACACACATGCGCGCGCGTGCGTGTGTGTCTGTATGTGTGTGTGTGTGAAGGACATAGTGTGTGTGCGCGCGCACGTGACGTGCACGCACACACACACACACGCATGCGCCCATGCAAGCACCTCCTCTGACACAGTCAACTTGTATGTGTGTGTGTGTAAAGGGTAGAGTGTGCACATGCACGCACTCACGCACGCACACGCACACGCATGCACACACATACATCTATAGATATAGGCCTATATTTCTTTTATTTTGTTTTTACATATGCAGTAAGAGAAATGCGTGTGTGTGTGTGTGTGTGTGTGTGTGTGTGTGTGTGTGTGTGTGTGTGTGTGTGTGTGTGTGTGTATGTGTGTGTGTGTGGAATGACACAGCACGCGTGCGCACGCGCGTGTGTGAGTGTGTGTGTGAGCGTGTGTGCACGCACACACACACACACGCGCATGCAAACGCTGTGCTGTTGAAACACACACACAGGGTAGAGTGTGCACATGCACGCACTCACGCACGCACACGCACACGCACACGCACGCACACACATGCATCTATAGATATAGGCCTATATTTCTTTTATTTTGTTTTTACATATGCAGTAATAGAAATGTGTGTGTGTGTGTGTGTGTGTGTGTGTGTGTGTGTGTGTGTGTGTGTGTGTGTGTGTGTGTGTGTGTGTGTGTGTGTGTGTGTGTGTGTGAACGACATAGCGCGCGCGTGCGCGCACACGCGCGTGTGTGTGTGTGTGAGCGTGTGTGCACGCACTCACACACACGCGCGCATGCAAACACTGTGCTGTTGAAACACACACACACTATGTTGTTGATTTTATTTATTTTTATTTATTTATTTATTCTTTTATATCGAGGATAATGGTATAAGCATTCATATGCATTTTTACATCCAGTTCCCGTGTAAATGCAGTTTTGTAAATGTCATCTGTTCCCACTGGCACACGATGGCCTACTCTTACGAAAAGCGGAACAGGATTTAACGTGTGCATAAGATGTTCTGCTACGTTTGCACACGGGGCCTCGGTTTAGAGTCTCATCCGAAGTATTTGTGCATAGTATGTGCTTGTGCGTACGTGCGTGCATGCATGCATACGCGCGCGTGCGTGTGTGTATGTGTGTAGGCCCTATCAATAGCATTGTGTGTGTAGGCCCTATCAATAGCATTGTGTGTGTATGTGCTCGTTCTTCTTTAATCCCATCATTCGAATGCGATGATAGGGGGAGGGGGGGGGCAGGGTCTGCCTGTGCAGACTCTTTCTTTCCTGGGATGCCTTGGTAGGTGATACCTATATTTTTGCACCCTCACAAAAATATTTCCCATAACAGCATTTTTAACTGCAAAATAATATAATCCGAATTCAGTGCACTTCGAAGGTGATCTTCCATTTGGGGGGGATGTTTTGCAACATGGAACATTTATAGAACAAATAACATGAAAGCAAAAATTTTTTAAAAAGTGCCACTTTTAACATGGGTACCCAGGCTAGTGGTAACACCGCTCCTACTGATGATTGACACATGCCAGTGGTCAGTCTGACTTGCTGCTGCTGGAGGGTTAGGCGTAGGCTCCTTCTATGGTGTACGGCTTGTGTCAAAAGAGCAATGATCGAAATCGATTATCGATCACTGCGCCTCACAGAGGATGCTGAGATCGTGTTTCCCTTTCTAGGAATAATCGTCATGGTCCATAGTATCATTGTGCAAGAGGAAATATTTCTACTAAAATCCGAACATTCCTAGTAGTTGACAACTAGGCTATAGTGAGTAACATTCCTCCCACAAGTTCTCTCGGTGGAATGGCTCATGGATTTCCCGAAACCCACCCCCACCATCTCTATAAAGGCTAGCTTAGCCTAGGGGAAGTGTTTGATTGATTGATTTATTCTTTTATATCGAGGATAATGGAATAAGCACTCTCGTGCTTTTTTACGTCCAGTCCCCGAGTGTATG
>CM060346.1:28279856-28287356 GCA_030674155.1 Stramonita haemastoma
GGGTGGGTGGGGGGGTGGGGGGTGGGGGGAGGGCGATGGGGGAGGAGTTTCAAGTTTTAATTTAGAATCTAATTCTAATTATGGATTTTTTTTGTTGTTTTTGATGTTTTGTAGTAATTGTTGTTGTGTTTGTTTGTTTGATTATGTGTGGGGTTTTTTGTTGTTTTTGGTTGTTGCTTTTTTTGTTGTTGTTTTGTTTTTTACACCTTGGCTACAGCTCCCAGGTTTACCAATGGTAAAGTTTTGGGTACGCGACCGTTTCTGCTCACCTTTAGGTAGCCACATTCCGACTCCTTAAACACGACATCAGGGTGCGTGCATGTGGTTTTTTGCACGGGAACGTATAACGAAGTCGGCATATTACCTTTAGATGATTATCGTCAACTAGCATGTGCTAAATATGTGCTCAGAAACAGAACAAATGAAAACTTTATTTCAGAAGAAATAGAAGTAAAATCAGAATTTAGTTTTCCTAAAAGAGCAAAATCTATATCCTCTTTAATGCCTATAAGTACATACGTGTCTGATCTTGTTCAAAACTCTGAAGTCAATCAACACAGCATGGACACAAGAGAGGCAATATTACCTTGCCCATCTTGGGAGATGAATAAAGCACACTTCGATATTGAGGTGTCTAATGAAAAAAAGAATGAAAATCCGAACATAATGGTTTCTGATGTCCGATCCCACATCCATCATAAATATTTTGACCATTTACAAATTTATACAGACGGATCACGTCTAGATAATCAAGAAACGGGATCTGCTTTTGTTATACCAGCGTTAAAAATTGAAAAATCATATCATGTTGGTAAACATCACTCGATATTTACAGCAGAACTTGTAGCAATATTAATGGGTCTTACTTATATTCTTGATTTGCCATTATGTATATTTCAAATTCTTTTTTGTGTGGATTCTAAGTCGGTATTGTATGCTTTAAAATCTCCATGTTACAAGAAAACTTCAAAAATTATATTGGAGATTAAGCATGTCATACATCTCTTGACCTTAAAGGGAATAAATGTAAATTTTTGTTGGGTGCCTTCACACTCTGGATTCTTTCCAAATGAGTGGGCAGATAGAGCTGCTAAGAGAGGTGCAAAACATGAATTGGATTCAATAGAATTGCATGTGCCTTTATCCTTGCAAGAGGGGTACAGCTTACTAGAACAGAAATCATGGAGAAAGGTCATTGAAACAAATCAGCGAAATGGGAGATTGTTAACTAGGACCGCGATCAATACCGATAATTTAACAGTTGTGAACCATTCAAAGACTTGTGTAAATGTTTTCATGTCAAGAAGAATTAATACATTATTTTATAGAATGAAACTAAATGCATTGACAACCAAATTCAGCAAAAATGGTAAATGTTTGTGTGGTGAGAATATCACTAATACTCATATACTGTTTGACTGCAAGAGTGTAAAGTCTTTCATGCCCCATTTTTCTGAAAACTCCCTTACCAGTATTTTCAATAATTTAAAATTGGCATTTGAAATTGTGAAAGGTCTCTGTTACAGTCCCTTAGGACATTTGTTATAGTTGCATTAATGTTAGTGAGTTGTTGTTTTTTTCATGTTTTTATTATTCCTGTTCCATTATCAAGTTTCTTTGTGTGGTGGGTGGGGGGTGAGGTGTTTTTTTTTTTTTTTTTTTTTTTTTTTTCCGTCTAATATCACTAAAAGTGAACAGAAGTAAATTGAAGACAACAACATGTGGTTTTTTTTTTGTTTTTTTTTTTAAATTGTCATCCATTCCAAATGGACTACTCTTTTGAAAGGCGGATCAGGTTTTTCAAATTTTATTATTATTATTTTTTTTTAATGATTAATCTTAAACATGTATGTAAGATGCTCTGCGTGCGTTCGCACACAGAAGTTTCGTCACATCCGCAGGATTTTCCCAAGGAGTGCAGTTTTATTCATTTTCTTTTCTTTTGTTTTATTCTTTTATATCGAGGATAATGGGATAAGCACTCTTGCGCTTTTTTTTTTTTTTTTTTTTTTTTTTTTACATCCGGTCCCCGTGTGTATGCAGTGATATAAGTGTCATCTGTTCCCACCGGCACACGATGGCCTACTCTTACGAAAAGCGGAACAGGATTTCACGTGTGCGCAGCGCAAGATGTTCTGCGTGCATTCACACACGGGGCCTCCTCGGTTTATAGACTCATCCGAAAGACTTTGGGGGAGAGTGGAGTCAGCACTGATGCTAACTCCAGGAGAGAAATCTCCTCGACCAGGAATCGAGTATTGATGTTAGCTCCAGGGGTGGAAAAAAAATCCCCTTGAACAGGTGTCTCAGTGGTGGCTTGAACCCAGCCCGTCAGATCATGAGCGCAGCGCTCTATCCACTAGGCTACCCCGCTCACCCTCTGGGGACAGGATAGCCTAGTGGTCAGAACATTGCGCTCGCAATTTGACGACCCGAGTTCGATTCCCGGTCGAGGGGATTTTTCCCCTGGAGTTAACATCAGTACGTGCTGACTCCACTCTCCCCAAAAGTCTTTTTGCGGATGAGACTGTAAACCGAGGTCCGTGTGCGAACGCACGCAGAATATCTTGCGCACACGTGAAATCCTGTTCCGCTTTTCGTAAGAGTAGGCCATTGTGTGCCGGTGGGAACAGATGACAATATTTACAAAACTGCATACACACGGAGACTGGATGAAAAAAAAAGCACACGAGTGCTTATTCTATTATCCTCGATATAAAAGAATAAAAAAATTTTTTTAATGTATCTATTGGGAACTAGTGGTTAGAACTCCCAAGTCCTTGGTTTTGCAGCCAGACACACGGCGACAACTGGAGCATCCAGTCAATGTAGTGTTCTAGAGTCAGTGAGTACGCTATTGTTATAATCATTTATCTCCTTCTATCATACAAAGATTCTGGCTTTTACGAAGAAACGTCTGCGTCTACTTTTGAAATAATTCTTTTTTTTAGTTCTGGGTTTTTTGTGTGTTTTTTTTAAACCAAACAAACTTTTACGCCTTTTGTACCTTTTTTTTTTTTTTTTTTTTTTTTTGGGGGGGGGGGGGGGGGGGGTATTTTCAATATTTATTCAGAAAAGATGATGAATTTACAAAACTGCATACACACGGCGATTGGATGTAAAAAAAAAAAAAAAAAAGCACACGAGTGCTTATTCCATTATCCTCGATTTAAAAGAATAAATAGATAAATAAATACAGAAGAAACGTCTTGTACACAACCCCAATTGGAGAAGCAACACAAGCTACTAGCTTATAGAGTACTCAAGCTTTTTAAAAAAAACATGTACTTATTGTATTGTATTGTATTGTATTGTATTGTATTGTATTGTATTGTATTGTATTGTATTGTATACCACTTTCGGTCACGGCAGATTTCTCTGCGTGAAATTCAGTCTGCTCTCTTCTGAGGAGAGCGCGTTGCCACAAGAGCAGCGCCACCTTTTTTTTTTTTTTTTTTCTCTTTTCCTGTCTGCAACTGTATTTGTTTCCCTATCAGAGTGGCTTTTTTTTTTGTTTTTTACAGAATTTTGCCAGGGACAACTAACTTGTTAGCTGTGGGTTCTTTTACGTGCGTTAAATAATTATATGTGTAATACACGGGGGTCTCAGGTTTATCGTCTCATCCGAAAGACTAGCACCCAGACCACCGCTCGTGGTCTTAGTGGATGAGGGGAGAGTGTCTTGCCTAAACGCGGATCGAACGACATCACACTTCGAACCCGGACTTTTTCGCTTTCTAGATAGGTGCATAGTAACCTCTTGACCACTGATCCACCACGTTTACGCCTGATGTATTTTTTCCAGGTGTTTACAGTATTGGTTTAAATAGTTTTATTCAGAATTTTGGACAAACATTGTAAACAACAGCATTTAGAAATCACAGCAACAACAAGCTTGTTAGCTTATAATGTGCTCAATTTAACAATGAAAATTAACATGAAAACGACGGCCGTTGAGCTGCAATGTGCAAACCAACAACAAAAACAAAAAATCCATCAATTGCAATCTTTGCTAGAAAAAGGAAAAGTAATTCCAAACAAAACAAAGAAGATCTATTTGTAGAAAAAGCACACGAAAAATTAGTGGAAGAAACAACAACCAACAAACAAACAGACAAACAAACAAAATATAACAAAAAACAAAAAACAAAACTAAAAAAACAAAAAAACAAACAAACAAACAAACAAACAAACAAAAGACCAACCACCAGCAACGATAACCGGAGAAGGAGAGAGTGAGAGACCAACTATAAAAATACCATCATCAAGGCCAAAAATACTGTCAGTTATGATGATATCAGGTAATAATCTGCATGAATAGTGAAATTATGAATTTATACGTGTACTATATCAGATCTTGTTAATTGCTATTTACCTTTCAAAGCTATAGCGTGCTTTCTAAACAATCATACAGACATTAGTTTACAGTATTGATTCTTTCTTTTGATTGATACGCTTACATGAATCGTCACCCTTTTCTGTTGTTGTTTTTAAATACGTTGACAGTATTGTGCATTTTTTAAAAATAAAATAAAATGCTTATACACATTTGAGCTTTTCGATTTGTTGTTGTTGTTGCTGTTGTTATACGCTTACATGAATCGTCACCCTTTTTTGTTGTTGTTGTTTTTAAATACGCTTACAGTACTGTGTGCCTTTTTAAAAAATGCTTACACACACTTGAGCTTTTGATTTGTTGTTGTTGTTGTTGCTGTTGCTTTTGTTGTTGCTGTTGTTGTTGTTGTCTTTACCCTTTTAAATACTTTTACTAATTCTTTTTTTTTTAATAACAGATTCAATTTTTATTGTACACTTACTTACACGTGGAAACATGTATTTCGACTGCTCTATACAACGTAAAAAAACATACATTACTATTTAAGCGGTTTTTTTGTTGTTGTTTAGTATCATAATTGTTAATTTAACCCTTTTGATATTTAACCCATCTTGTTCCCAGGCCCCCTCTAGTCCCATCTATAACAGTTTTATTATCCCACCCCCATCTGAGTTTAAAAAGAAAAAAATGATTAAGTTTTCCTCTCTCTATATCTATATCTATCTATCTGTCTATCTGTCTATCTATCTATCTATCTATCTATCTATCTATCTATCTATCTATCTATATTATAATTGAGGAAAAAGTAGTGGATGAAACACACACACACACACACACACACAATATATATATATATATTGATTATATATATATATATAGTTTGTTTTTTTCACGTTGGGCATGGAAGTTCGCCAAAAGGAAAGGGAAATCTGTCGTTGCTGTAGTGGGTTCTTTTTCGCGCGCTAAACGGCCAAATAAACTGCTGCATGCAACACCTGTACTGTATAGTTGTTTCTAACTCAGTTCCCTCCCTGCTGGTTTTTTTTTTTTTTTTTTTTTTGGGTGGTGGTGGTCATTTCTTTAATTACTTTAGTCTCTTACAAGTGCTGAGATCACTCGTGCGAGGACTTTTTAAAAAGAGAAGAAGATAAAAAAAAAAAACCCAACCTAAAAACCCCCAGAAAAACCACCTCGGTTGAGTGACCTAGCAAAGGTACAGCAGCCATTCCTTTTAACTGAATTAGTCATGAGTCATACAGCTCTATAGGTAGGGTCCTTTTGCTCCTGTGGGTTTGGTGCGAGTTTTTGTCTTTTTTGGGTTTTTTTTTTTTTTTTTTTGGTGGTTGTTGTTCATTTTGGGTTTTTATTTTGTTTTTTTTGGTTTTTTTGTTGTTGTCTTCTTCTGCTTGTCTTCAACTCATCACTATCTTTCTCTCTCTCTTGTTCTCTCTCTGTCTTTCTCTCTCTCTCTCTTCTCTCTCTCTCTCTCTCTCTTCTCTCTCTCTCTCTCTCTCTCTCTCTCTCTGTGTAGAGGTGTGTGTGTGTGTGTTGTGTGTGTGTGTTGTGTGTGTGTGTGTGTGTGTGTGTGTAAGGGGGGGGGGGGTTCTGTTTTTTTGTTTTTGTCTACTTCCTTTTTCTTTTGCTTCTTCTTGTTCTTTTTTCTTGTTTTTTTCTTCTTCTTCATACCATTCTTCTTCTTCTTCTTCATCCTCAATCTCATCTTCTTCTTCTTCTTCTTCTCCTTCTTCTTCCTCTTCTTCTTCATTTCTCTTCTTCTTCTTTCTTCTCTTCTTTTTCCTCTTCTCCATTCTCCTCTTCTTCTTCATTCTCTTCTTCTCTCTTCCTTTTCTTCTTCATTCTCCTCCTCCTCTTCCTCTTCTTCTTCCTCTTCATTCTCCTCCTCCTCCTCTTCTTCTTCTTTGAATTCTTCTTCTTGTTCTTCTTCTTCTTTGCATTATCATCTTCTTGTTGGTGTTCATCATCATCATCATCATCATCATCATCATCATCTTCTTCTTTTTCTCCTTCTTTCAATTCTTCGTTCTGTCTTTCCTTCTTTTTCTCAAGTCTTCCCTTTATTCTTTCTTCTCTTCTTCTTTTTTTTTTTTTTTTTTTTTTTTTTTTAGTTCCTGCATCATTTTCTTCCTCAACTTCCTCTTCTTCTTCTCTCTTCCTCTTTTTCTTCCTCTTCCAGTTTTTGTGTGTTGTGTGTGTGTGGTGTGTGTGGTGTGTGCAAGTGTCTTTTCTCTCTTCTTCTTCTTTTCTTCTTCTTCTTCTTCTTCTTCTTTTTTCTTCTTCCTTCTTCTTCTTTTTCTTCTTCTTCTTTTTCATTTCTTCTTCTTTTCTCTCTCTTCTTCTTCTTCTCCTCTTTCTCTCTTCTTTCTCTTTTCTTCTTCATCTCCTCTCCTCCTCCTTCTTCTTCTTCCTTCTTTCTTCTCTTCATTCTCTCCTCCTCCTCCTCCTTCTCTCTCATCTCTCTCTTTCTTCTTTCCTCTCTTCATTCTCTCTCTTCTCCTCCTCCTCCTCTTCTTCCTTCTTTAATTCTTCTTCTTTTTTCATTCTCTTCCTTTTCCTCCTTCCTCTTCTTCACTTCTTCTTCTTCTTCTTCTTTCTTCTTCTTCTTCTCTTCTTTCTTCTTCTTCTTCTCTTTTTCTTCTATCATTTCTCCTCCTCCTCTTCCTCTCTTCTTCTTCTTTCTCTTCATTCTCCCTCTTTTTTCTTCTCCTCTTCTTCTTCTTCTTCTTCTTTGAATTCTTCTTCTTGTTTCTTCTTCTTCTTTGCATTATCATCTTCTTGTTGCTGTTCATCATCATCATCATCATCATCATCATCATCTTCTTCTTCTTTTTCTTCTTCTTTCAATTCTTCGTTTTCTTTCCTTCTTTTTCTCAAGTCTTCCCCTTCATTCCTCCTTTCTTTCTCCTTTTTTTTTTTTTTTTTTTTTTTTTTTAGTTCCTGCATCATTTTCTTCATCAACTTCTTTTCTTCTTCTTCTTCTCTTTTTCTTCCTCTTCCAGGTTTTTTTTTTTTTTTTTTTTTTAGTTCCTGCATCATTTTCTTCATCACTTCCTTCCTCTTCTTCTTCTTCTCTTTTTCTTCCTCTTCCGTTTTTTTTGTTTGTTGTGTGTGTGTGTGTGTGTGTTGTGTGTGTTGTGTGTGTGTGT
>CM060346.1:28289856-28296060 GCA_030674155.1 Stramonita haemastoma
CCCACACACACACACACAAAAAAATCAAAAAGAATACACACATACTCAGTCCTTAAATCAGAAATCTTTGCTGGGACCTCTCTCTCTCTCTCTCTCTCTCTCTCTCACACACACACACACACACACACACACACACACACACACACACACACACACACACACACACACACACACACACACACACACAAGCACTATGAAGAAGACAATAACAAAATCAACCACTGAGAGCCCCTAAGATAGGGAGAGAGAGAGAGAGAGAGAGAGTAGAGAGAGGAGATGAGAGAGAGAGAGAGAGAGAGGGGAGGGAGACAGACAGAGACAGACGAGACAGAAGAGAGAGAGAGAGAGAGAGAGAGGAGGAGGAGAAGGAGAGAGAGAGGAGAGAGAGAGAGAGAGGAGAGAGACGAGGGCAGAGACGACAGACAGACAGACAGACAGAAGAGAGAGAGAGAGAGAGAGAGAGAGAGAGAGGAGAGAGAGAGAGAGAGAGAGGAGAGAGAGAGAGAGGAGAACAGAGAGAGACAGAGGAGAGACAGAGAGAGAGCAGAGAGAGACAGAAGAGACAGAGAGACAGAGACAGAGAGAGACAGAGAGAGAAGAGAGGAGGCGAGAGCGAGAGAGAGAGAGAGAGAGAGGAGACAGACAGACAGACAGACAAACAGATAGATAGATAGATAGATAGATAGATAGATAGATAGATAGATAGATAGATAGATAATAAATAGATACATAGATACATAGATAGACAGATAATAATAGACAGATAGACATCTGAAGGGAGAAGAGTAGAGAAGGAAGGAGAGAGAGAGGAGGAGAGAGAGAGAGAGAGAGAGAGAGAGAGAGAGAGAGAGAGAGAGACAGAGAGAGAGCAGAGAGAGACAGAGAGAGACAGAGAAGAGAGAGACAGAGAGAGAGAACAGAGAGAGAGCCAACCAACTAGCCAACCAGCCAGCCATCCAGACGCAGATACAAAGACAAACACATAAACAAACACTCAGACACACACAGAAAGAAACAGCCGGAAAAAAAAGAGAAAAGTTGCCATATTTTCTTAAGCCCTCTCCAATTATCGCAACACAGGTTTCAGTTTCTTCCGCAAGCGGTTACACTCGTGTATCAGTGAAAGACACTGACATCCATCCCTTCGCAAACAACCCACTTGTTTCTGAAGAAAAAGGAGGAAAAGATCCCCCTCCCCCCTCCCTCCCCCCCCCCCCCTCCTCTCTCTCTCTCTCTCTCTCTCTCTCTCTCTCTCTCTCTCTCTCTCTCTCTCTCTCTCTCTCTCTCTCTCTCTCTCTCTCTCTTTCTCTCTAAGAAAACAAACATTATTTTTTTCATGCTAACAGCGAAAAAAAACAAACAGAACCAAATAGTAGAAAAAGAAGAAATAAAAATAGAAGGAAGGAAGTGTGGAGGAGGAGGAGAGGAGGAGGAGGAGGAGGAGGAGGAGGAGGAGAAGGATGAGGATAGGAAAAAGAAGAAGAATGCAAAGATGAAGATGAGGAGTAGGATGGGGATTCAAAGAAGGAGAAGAAGAGGAAGAAGAAGGAAGAAGAAGAAGAAGAAGAAGAAGGAAGAAGAAGGAAGAAGAAGAAGAAGAAGAAGAAAGAAGAGAAGAAGAAGAAGAAGAAGAAGAAGAAGAATGCGAAGAAGAAGAATGCGAAGAAGAAGAATGCGAAGAAGAAGAATGCGAAGAAGAAGAAGAAGAAGAAGAAGAAGAAGAAGAAGAAGAAGAAGAAGAAGAAGAAGATTATAAATGATGATGATGATGATGATGATGATGATGATGATGATGATGATGATGATGATGATAATGATGATGATGATGATGATGATAATGATAATGTTATTGAAGAATTCAAAGAAGAAAAATGCAAAGAATACTGCGAAGAAGAATGCCAAGAAGAATGCCAAGAAGAATGCGAAGAAGTAGAATGCAAAGAAGAAGAAGAATGCAAAGAAGGAGAAGGAAGAAGACGAATGCAAAGAGGAAGAAGGCAAAGAAGAAGAAGTGGAAGAAGAGGACAATTGCAAAGAAGAATGCAAAAAACCAGGCGACAGCTGAACAAAATCACGTCAAAGACATAAACAATAAATGTTCAATTTTTTAAAGGTAAAAGTAAAGGTGTTCCCATAACCTATAGTGCCGGCTATACTGTCCTTAGGGAATGAGATATCAGAGACCTCAGCTTCTCCAGGGGCCTACATATTAAAGCCATTGCTCATCTCCTCTCCCTCGCTGCTTTACCTTCCCTTAATAACCCTAAAGAGGGCAGGTACCCATTTACAGCTTGGTGAACTGGAGTGGGGGGGGGGGGGGGGGAGTGTACTGAAGCCAAGGCACGCAAACAGTCACCCATCCACTGGGTAACCATTACTAAAGTTGCTTCCTTTGCCTAGGAGAAAGCGAGCACTCTGACCACTGAGCTATCCCGTCCCCAATGTATAACAATAACATAACTATGACAAATAAAGCCATTCTAAAAAGTTCTATATCGAAATAAAGGTAATGGTATCCCTGAACCTGTACTGTCATTGAGAAACAGGGTGTCAAAGACCTCAAGTTTTTTTTTTCTTTTTTTCTGGGGAACAGCATGTTGAGGGCAGCGCCCATCTCCTCTCCTCTCCTTCGGCTGCTTTACCTTCTTTGACCCTAAAGAGGACAGGTACCCATTGACATCTGGGTAAATTGTGGTGGAGGGGGGGGACGATTGTACTGAAGCCAAGGCTAACCAATTAATGGTCAGCCATCTGTAAGGAAATCACGCCCAAACACTGTTTAACCTTAGCTTGGAGGAGAGAGCCAGTTCTCTGACCACTGACCACTGACCACCACTGTGCTCAAACTGTATCAGGGTTGTGGACATAATCAGGGGGGGGAAAAACCCCCACCAAGTCAGACGGCTTTGTGACGTTTGTAATCATTCAATTACAATTATCCTTTCATTTAGGAAAAAAACACCCGTCACAGTTTCTATGTGAACTAGGAGATATATACAGGATTTTACCTTGTTAAAATACTCCGTTGTTTAAATGGCCTTTATGATTATTAAACAACTTTATAGAATAGACCTACTAGGTTACGTTGTATTATTTCTTTGTCATGTATTGTAAAAAATGATGCCATACTGTATTGTGCTGTGTTGTGTTGTAAAATCGTGTTGTGTAGTGTCTTGTCGTGTCGCTTCATGTCGTGTGTTGTCGCACCGTGTCGTTTCGTTCGTGTCGAGTGTAGTGCAGTGTACACTTCTTGGAATATAGCTAGGCTGTTCTTTCTAGGGGAGAGAGCGTCGCCAAAAATGCAGCGCCACCCACGTGAAAAAAAATCTTGTCTGTATGTGTATTTGTTTTCATATCATAGATCTATAAGATGACATTTTCCACACAATTTTGCCAGAGACAATGCTCTTCTTACAGTGGGCTTGTTGCACACACACACACACACACACACACACACACACACACACACACACACACACACACACACACACACACACACACAAACCCTGCTCTCTGCTGACTGTACTCTTCTTCCTCTTCTCTCTCTCTACATCTCCTTCTCTCTCTCGTCTCTCTCTCTCTTCTCTCTCTCTCTCTCTCTCTCAATTCTTCTTGTTTGCTTGACAACGATAATAATGATGATGATGATGGTGGTGGTGATGGTGGTGATGATGGTGATGATGGTGATGATGATGATGATAACCATGATAATGAAAGTGATGATGATAATGACAGTGATGATGATGAAGAAGCAGAAGAAGAGAAGAAGAAGAAGAAGAAGAAGAAGAGAAGAAGAAGAAGAAAAGAAGAAGAAGAAGAAGAAGAAGAAGAAGAAGAAAGAAAAAACTGCAAAGAATAAGAACAACAACAACAACCACAACAACAACCACAACAACAACAACAAACAACAACAAAGCCATGAAGACTATTAATTTTTGTTCTCATTGCCGTTATTTCTCTTGTATCCCCCACCACCCCTACCCCACCCCACCCCACCCCCACCACCCCTACCCCCACACCTCCTTTCATGCAAACTACAGCTCCTCTATCTATCTCCTTCACCTCCTTTTTCTTCTTGTATACCCATCATCCCCCCTCCCCTCCCCTCCCCTAAATGGATCCACTCTTATATATATATATCCCTCCTTCTGAACCCAACCAACCCCCCCCCCCTCCCTCTGCCCCCCCCCCTCCCCCTCGCGCTCCCCCCCCTCTCCCCCCTTAACACACACACACACATACCAAGTACATTAGTAGCCTCATTAGAAAGCCTGGGCTTATCTCCAGGGAACAACCAACAGATGTTCTCATACCCCCCTCATCCTTCATTCCCCCCACCTCCACCCACACCCCCCACCCCACCCCCCCACCTATGCCATCTTTTCTTCATCCCTTCAATTCTGCCTTCTCCTCCTCCTCCTCCTCCTCCTCTCGTCCCTCTATCATTCTCTTCTTTCCTTGCAACTTTTTCTCTTTATCAACTTCATGCCTTTTTTTTTTTTCAAAAGTTTATTCGATAAACTTTTTTTTTTTTTTAAATAAAAGACAACCCCCCCCTCCCCCTTCCTCCTCCACCCTCGTCTCCCCTTTCCCTCTCTCGAAAGCTTATAAATACTATAATGTACAATTACTACAAAATAGGAAAAGTGAAAGAAAGAATTTAACTAAAACAAGGTAAGAAAAGAGAGAGAAGAAAATGGAAGAAAGAAAGGAAGGAAGGAAGGAAGGAAGGTAGGAAGGAAGGAAGGAAGGAAGGAAGACAGGAAGGAACGAAGGAAGTATGAAAGAAAAAAGGAAACAAAGAAGAAGAAACGAAAATCAGAGAAGAGAGAAACGAAAGGGGAAAAAAAAAGGAATGAAAGAAGATAGAAAGAAAGAAAGAAATGAAGGGGGATTTGGGAGGGGGGGTAGGGGGGGGGGGGGAGGGGGGGAGAGATGGAAGAAAAGAAAGCAAGGAAACATTGAGAAAAAGAAAGAAAAAAAAAAGAATGAATGAATGAACGGAAAGAAAAAAGAAAGAAAGAAGGAAAATTTTGAAGGGAAAAAACTACATAGATAGTTTGAAACAAAAAAAATAAACTTGCACAATCAGAAAAAAGAAAGAAAGAAAGAAAGAAAGCAAGCAAGAGAGAGAGAAGAAAACACACACACACACACACACACACACACACACACACACACACACACACACACACACACACACACACACACACACACACACACACACACACAGAGGCTAAAAAAGCTCAACTTCACACCCAAGAAATAGCCCCCAAAATGAAAGCAATGAAGTGTTTTGAAATTCTGAGAGGAAAAAGAAAACACCAACAAAAACAGGAGACAAACAATTCATGATTATAAAATAAAAGAAAACAATAAATGGGAATGAACATACAATAAGAAAGAAAAAATATTTCAGGTTTCTAAAATAATAATAATAATAAATTGGCAATGATTGTAGAAAGAAAAAGAGAGAAAAATGAAAAGGGTAATAAAATGCCCCCTCCCCCCCTCCCAAAATGACAGTGGTAAAGGTAAAAGGGTTAAAGGTAAAGGTGTCCCAAAAACCTATGTGGTCTTAGGGGAGCGAGATATCAGAAAACCTTAGTTTTATTTATCTAGGGGCCAGCAATACTGAAGGCGGCGCCCATCTCCTCTCCCTCGCTATTTTACCTTCCCTGACCTTAAAGAGGGCAGGTGCCCATTTACAGCTGGGTGGACTGAGGGACTGTACTGAAGCCAAGGCGCACTAACAGTCATCAATCCAACTGGTAACCACGCTTGATGCTGCTTAACCTTGGCTGGGTGAAAGCGAGCACTCTGACCATTGAGCTATCCCCTCCCCTAAATGATAGTGACAACGAAAAAAACAAAACAATGGAATGAAAAAATGACATTGATGATGAAAAAATGACAACTTTTCTAGAATTAGAGCAAAGAAAAGATTATGAAAATACAGCAATGATGATAAAACCAAGAACAATTGATTATGAAAATATGGCAATGACCATTTTAAAAACTGACAATGTTTATGAAAAAATGGCAACGTTGATACATATAATGACAATGTGTATGAAAAAATGGCAATGCTGATCGAAATAATGACAACGAGTATGAAAAATGGCAATGCTGATCAAAATAATGACAACGATTATGAAAAAATGGCAATGCTGATCAAAATAATGACAACGATTATGAAAAAAT
>CM060346.1:28306160-28311160 GCA_030674155.1 Stramonita haemastoma
TGTGTGTGTGTGTGTGTGTGTGTGTGTGTGTCTGTGTGTGTGTGTGTGTTTTGTGTGTGTGTGTGTGTGTGTGTGTGTGTCTGTGTGTGTGTGTTGTGTGTGCTGTGTTCTGTGCTGTGTCTGTGTCTGTGTGTGCGTGCTGCGTGTGTGCATGCGTGTGTTGTGTGGTGTGTGTTTTGCTTTATTTTTATTCATTCTTTTATTTCAAGGATAATGGAATAAGCATCCATGTGCTATTTTACATCAAGTACCCAGGTGTATGCGGGTTTATAAATTTTGTCACCATTCCCACCAGCACACATGGCCTACTCTTTCAAAATGTGGAACAAGTTTTAATGTATGCCCAAGATGTTCTGTGCACGTTCACACATGGGGCCTTGGTTTATAGTCTCAACTGAAGGACTTTTGGGGAGAGTAGAGTCTGCACTGATGTAACTCCTGGGGAAAATCCCCTTGTGTGTGTTTGTGAGTGTGTGTGTGTGTGTGTGTGTGTGTGTGTGTGTGTGTGTGTGTGTGTGTGTGTGTGGTGTGTGTGTGTGTGTGTGTGTGTGTGTGTGTGTGTGTGTGTGTGTATTTTGAACAAACAAAGCTTTCATTTCAACTGAACCAATAGGAAAATGTGTCTTTTTATCTAGGAAGTATTCTTTTATATTTTGAAAAGCTTCCTAACAATACTTTAACCCTAGTTGGGTCTTACATTCAAGGAAAAATAAATTCAACTATCCCCTTTTTTATTTTATCTTTTTTCCCCCCCTTGAATTTTTCAAAACTGTACTTCCAATCCTGTCCTCCCTTTTTCTCTCCATCTCATCCAATCGCAACTCTTGACACACAACCGCACGTTACACCAACAATAAAACCCATCCAATGAAAGTGCTGGACACAAAAGGCTGTTAGCCAGGGTGACTGGTGAACAAGCGTTGAACGTTGTAGGCACACAGGCAGGCCACAATAGTATAGTAGGGGCTGCAGGCAGAAGTGTGTGTTTGTCTTGAGCAAACTGGCCTGGCTGGAGGGGACAAAGTGGTTGTACTGGGGATGGAATAGTGCTACAATGTAGAACATGGGTTTTTTTTCTCTCCTGATGATGTGAAGAAAGTTTAATAATAAAAAAAATTATTTTATAAGAAAGCTTGAAAAAAAACTACCTGCCAAAAAGCAAATATGGATGGGTACGGGTAGTGATAATGCTGTGGCTAGTTTATTTAGATTAGTTAGTGTTTTGAGAGTGCAGGTGTGTGTGTGTATAGTGTGTAGTAGGTGTGGGAGTGAGGGGTGGGGGATGGGGGTAGGGTGCAGGGGGGGGGGAGAGGGGGGAGGTAGAGTGTGGCAGGTGGGGTGTTGTGTGTGTGTGTGTGTGTGTGGTGTGTGTGCGCGCGCGCGTGTGTGTGTGTGTGTGTGTGTGTGTGTGTGTGTGTGTGTGTGTGTGTGTGTGTGTGTGTGTGTGTGTGTGTGTTGTTGTTGTTGTTGTTGTTGTTGGAAACGGATGGTGAAGGATTGAACATAAAGACTCGGTAAGACCAAGGACAAAAAAGGACATTGAAAGTTTTTATTTTCAAAATCTCAGTGGTACTAAACTGCTACGTAACTTCTATAACTGAAATGTTCGATATTATAATGACCTGAGTCACAACCCAGATATTACCCCTTCAAAGGGATTTTTTCCTCTGGAGTTAACATCAGTGCTGACTCTTCTTCCCTAAAATGCCTCAGGATGTGACTCTAAACCGAGACCTCATATGCAAACATACACAGAACATCTTCCTCACACATTAACACCCCTCTTCTGCCTTTAAGAAGAGTAAGCCATTCATGCCCGTAAGAACAAATGACAACAACAATCACAACAACAACAAAAACTAACAACAACAACAACCCTAAAAAAAGGAAAGAAAACTACATGCACACCAGTAAGAACAAATGACATCAACAACAACAACAACAAAAACCAACAACAACAACACACCCTAAAAAAAAAAGGAAAGAAAAAAAACTACATGCACACTGGCTGGTGTCATGTTTAGACCATTCATCATCCCACAAAAAAGTCAGAATACCCACTTGTTAAGGTAGCTGTATTTCGACTTCAGGGGATCATGAGAGGTAGGAAGTGTACACGTAGCCTATCCCTGTGCAGATCAAAGGAATGAAGATGGTGTGGTCGTCAGAAGCATGCAGGAGGACACAGAAGGTTTTCTGCCAAAACCTCTCGTCCTTTTTTTTTTTTTTTTTTTTTTTCTCTTTTTGTATGTTTTTTGTTGTTGTTTTTTTTTTGGCCTGTAAATCAGTTGGGCCCTTTGGCTCCTTTGGTGCTCAAAAGAAGAGATAATTATTTTTTTGTTATTTTTAGACTGCTGTACTGTAAGCACTTCTGTCTCTTGTGTCTCTTTCTCTTTCTGTCTGTCTGTTTGTCTGTTTGTCTGTCTATTTGTCTGTCTGTCTTTCTCTGTCTGTCTGTGTGTGTGTGTCTCTCTCTCTCTGTCTCTCTCTCTCTGTCTCTGTCTCTGTCTGTCTGTCTGTCTATCTGTCTATCTGCCTGTCTGTCTGTCTCTGTCTATGTGGTGTGGTGTGTGTGTGTGTGTGTGTGTGTGTGTGTGTGTGTGTGTGTGTGTGTGTGTGTGTGTGTGTGTGTGTGTGCAGAGAACACTTACATGCTCTCTATTTCAGTTCGTCCACTTTACTGTCGAGTTTCTTTGCCTGAGGTGAGTAAATGGGTGAATGAGTTTGGGGTTTAGGTGTGTGTGTTTTTTTCCAACTCTGCAAATGAGCAGAAAACAATGCCTAGCATTGTCCAATCAATGTCCCCTCCCTCTCTCTCTCTCTCTCTCTCTCTCTCTCTCTCTCTCTCTCTCTCTCTCTCTCTCTCTCTCTCTCTCTCTCTCTCTCTCTCTCTCTCTCTCTCTCTCTCTCCTCTCTCACACACACACACACACACACACACACACACACACACACACACACACACACACTGGTAAATGTCTGTGTGGTGAGAATATTACTAATACTCATACACTTTTTGACTGCAAGAGTGTAAAGCCTTTCATGCCCCATTTTTCTGAAAACTCCCTCACCAGCATATTCAGTAATTTAAAATTGGCATTTGAAATTGTAAAGGGTCTTTATCACAGTCCCATAGGACATTTGTTATAGTTACATTAACGTTAATAAGTTTTTATATTTCTGTTATTTCTATTGCATAACCAAGTTTCTTTGTGGGCTGTCTTTCTCTTCTTTTTTTAAACATTTTTTTAGGGTGAAGGGTGACACATGTTTTTGAGTTGTTTTTTGTTTGTTTGTGGTTTTTTTTGTTTGTTTGTTTGTTGTTGTTTTTTTTGGGGGGTGGAGGGTTCATCGTCTAATATCACTTAAAAGTGAACAGTCGTAAAATTGAAGACAACAACAACAACAACAACAACAACAACAACACACACACACACACACACACACACACACACACACACACACACACACACACACACACACACACACACACACACACCACACACACACACACAGAAAGAAAGTTTTGGGCAAAACAATAGACAAGGAACTATCATGGTGAACGCATTTTACTGCTATATTGCATAAAAACTGTATCGATTTGGGCCCAACTAAAAAATAAAAAATTAGACCTACATATGGTGAGTGCACACGAATGTTTGTGATTTTACTTGGTATCGTCCATTCAGAGGAAAGACACTATACAGTATTCGTCCATTCCTCGTCCCACAAAAGATTTTTTTCAAGCAAACGAAAACAAAACAAACAAACAAAAAAACCCAACCAAAGAAAATGTAAACAAACGTACGAATAACAAAAACTCCCATTTTATTTTTAACGTTTCTCACTTTCCCTCTCTTCCTTTCAGTTTGTTTCTTTCTCCTTCCTTCCTTCCTTCTCCTCTTCCTTCCTTCCTTCCTCTTCCCTTCCTTCCTTCCTTCTCCTTCCTTCCTTCCTTCCTTCCTTCTTCCTTCCTTCCCTCATTCCTTCATTCTTTCCTTCCTTCCTTCCTTCTTCCTCTTCCTTTTTCTTTCTCATTTTTCATTCATTCTCTTCTTCTTTCTTTCATGCATTCATTCATTCATTCTTATTCTTCCTTTCTGCTTTTGTCTTCTTTGCTTTTTCTTATTCCTTCCTTCCTTCCTTCATTCATTCATTCCTCTGCGTGATATTGCTTTATTTCTTTTTCTTCCTTCCTTCCTCCATTCTTTTTTTTCTCTCTCTCTCTTCGTCTTCCTTGTTTTCTGTCCGTCTGTCTTCCTCCTTTACTTTCTTCTTTTTTTCTTTCTTTCTTTTTCTTTCTTTCTTCTTTCTTTCTTTTCTTTCTCTTTTCTTTCTTTTCTTTCTTTCTTTTCTTTCTTTCCTTTCCTCTTCTGTTCTGTCTGTCTGTCTCTGTCTGTCTGTCTGTCTGTCTTTCTTTCTTTCTTTCTTTCTTCCTTCCTGCTCTTTTCTTTCTTCTTTACTCTGTACGTCGATTTTTTTTTCACTTTCTCCTTGTCTATCTTTTGCTTTCTTTCAGTGTACGTTGTTCTTGTTCTTTGTTGAGTTATTACTTTTTTTTTCTTCTCTACTGTTCACTTTCAGTTTGTCTGCCTTTCTCAAAGACTTTTCTTTTTTTTTTTTTTTTTTTTTTTTATACATTTTTTCAAGTAAATTATTAACACTCTCTCATGTTTCCGTTTTCACGTCATCTAACTTCCTCTACACCTTCCCCTCACCCTTCCCCTCACCCTCCCTCCCACCTCCTCATCTACTGCCCCCCCCCCCCCCCCACTCCACTCCCTATCCCTCCCCTCGTCATCCCTCCACCCCCACCCTCGCCCTTTTTTTTTAAAAAAAAGAAAGAAAAAGAAAAGAAAAGATCGTTTTTTTGAGGAGCGGGGGTAAGGAAGTACGATAGCTGATGTGTAGAACCTGCCTTCTGTGTGCCAGTTAAAATACTTCACATAACACATGGTTGAATGGTTTGGAGAGAGAGAGGGGGGGTGGGTGGGAGAGAG
>CM060346.1:28321160-28323660 GCA_030674155.1 Stramonita haemastoma
GACAAAGAATAAGAAAAAAGGAAAGAAATACGAAAAGGTAAAGAAAGGGAAAAAGATGACTTTTAGAACAGTCTGCACAAATCCTAGTGAAAGTGAGCATAGTCTCTTTGAAAAAAGCAGGGTGGGCGTTTGCTAGGTAGTTACCCCTGTGCACAACTTTCTGCCCAAAGTGGGGGGTGGGCGTTTGCCAGATGGTGGGCTTATGCTAGGGATTTTACGGTAATAGAAGGTAATAGATTAAGCATTACATACTTTCTCTTCTTTTTTTTCGCCCCTAGAAGGAGAGAGGGGGGGGGGGGCGGAGAGGGAGAGGGAGAGAGAGAGAGAGACAGTCAGACAGACAGAGACAGACAGAGACAGACAGAGACAGACAGAGACAGACAGACAGAGACAGACAGAGACAAAGACAGAGACAGAGACTGGGAAACAGACAGAAAGACATACACAGACACACAGACCGACAGACAGTCAGGCAGACAGAGAGACAGAGACAGACAGAGACAGACAGAGACAGACAGAGACAGAGACAGACAGACACACAGAGAGACAGAGACAGAGCAAGCACTGAAAAATCCATTAAACGAAGGTGCTAATGAGTACACCTGATAAACTTTCCCTCCGCTCTCCTCCCTCCCCCCCCCCTCCCGCCCCCCCCCCCTCCCCCCCCCCCCCTCCCCCCCCCCCCCTTTGCACACCCTCTGCTTCTTCCATCCTCCCCGCCCTATCCCCCCTCCCCCCTCCCTTCTCCCCCCCCCCCCCCCTTTCCCTCAGCTTTCTTTCCTCTCTTAAACCAACACCCTCCTATCTCCTCCCTCTCCCTCCCTCCCTTCTCCTCCCCTCCCCTCCTCTCTCCCAAGCTTTTTTCTTCTTAAAACCAACAAACCCTCTTCTCTCTCTCTCTCTTCTCTCTCTCTCTCTCTCTCTCTCTCTCTCACTCCTCATCTCTTCTCTCTCTCTCTCTCTCATCTCTCTTCTCTCTTTTTTCTTCTCTTTTCCAGCCACTCAAATGTCTTCTCCTTCCAATCTTTTTTACTCTTTTTTCTTTTTGATGTGAGTTTTTTTTTTAACCACATCATCTTCTGCTCCTCCCTCCCCCCCCCCCCCCTCCATCCCTCCTGCAGAACTACAGGAAAGGGAGGGAGGAGGAAGGCTGAGGGAGTGTGGGGGGGAGAGAGAGGGGGGTTGGAGGTGGAGGTGGAGGAGGGGGGGGGGAGGTGCATGAGGTGAAAAGCGCAGTGAAAACCGAAGCTCATAAATTTTCACTTTATCGTTGAAGCAGAGCGCTGTTGCAGGAAACGACACACGTATGGTAAACTTTGGGCGTCAGAAGTGTGATGTGCAAGATTTGGAAATTGGAGGAAGGTGTGGTGTGTGTGTGGTGGTGTGGTGTGGTGTGGTGTGGTGTGGTGGTAGTGGGTGGGGGTGGGGGCTGTGGTGTGTGGGGGTGGAAGTGGTGGTGAAGTCTGGTGGTGAAGTAAGGTTGTCGTGAGGGTAGGGATGTGGGTGTGATGTGGGTTGTGATGTGTGGCGTGATGTGGTGGTAGTTGTAGTGTGGTGTGGTGTAGTGTGGTGTGGTGTAGGTGTGGTTGTGGTGTGATGTGGTGTAGTGTGGTGTGATGTGTGGTGTGATGTGGTGTGGTGTGTGTGGTGTGATGTGGTGTGATGTGGTGTGGTGTGATGTAGTTGTGGTGTGATTGTGGTGTGATGTGGTGTGGTTGTGGTAGGATTGTGTGTGGTGTGGTCTGGATTGGTCTGGTCTGGTCTGGTCTGGTCTGGTCTGGTATGGTTGGTCTGGTATGGTCTGGTATGGTATGGTTGTTTTTTGGCTGTGGTGTGGTGGGTGGGATGTGGTTTGGTTGTGACCAGGAAGTGGCATGGTGTGGCAAAATAATTATTATCATGTCAAGTTGTGTATTATGTATGATACGTAGTGTAGTGTAGTGTAGTGTAGTGTAGTGTAGTGTAGTGTAGTGTAGTGTAGTGTAGTGTAGTGTAGTGTAGTGTAGTGTAGTGCAGTGCAGTTCGGTGCGGTGCGGTGCGGTGCGGTGCGGTGCGGTGCGGTGCGGTGCGGTGCGGTGTGGTGTGGTGTGGGTGTGGTGTGGTGTAGTGTAGTGTGGTGTGGTGTGTGTAGTGTAGTGTAGTGTAGTGTAGTGTAGTGTAGTGTAGTGTAGTGTGGTGTATGTAGTGTAGTGTAGTGTAGTGTAGTGTAGTGTAGTGTAGTGTAGTGTGGTGTGGTGTAGTGTAGTGTAGTGTAGTGTAGTGTAGTGTAGTGTGGTGTATGTAGTGTAGTGTAGTGTAGTGTAGTGTAGTGTAGTGTAGTGTAGTGTAGTGTAGTGTAGTGTAGTGTAGTGTAGTGTATGTTGTGTAGTGTAGTGTAGTGTAGTGTAGTGTAGTGTAGTGTGTGTAGTGTAGTGTGGTGTAGTGTAGTGTAGTGTAGTGTAGTGTAGTGTGGTGTGTGTGTAGTGTAGTGTAGTGTAGTGTAGTGTAGTGTAGTGTAGTG
>CM060346.1:28333660-28336758 GCA_030674155.1 Stramonita haemastoma
TTGACGTGTTTTCGAATGTTGACATAAGATTTAGGATTATCATAATGCAAGGAATATTGATGTGTTTTGGAATGTTGACATAAGATATAGGATTATCCTATTGCAAGTAATATTGACGTGTTTTGAAATGTTGAGATAGGATTATCTTAATGCAAGCAATATTGACGGTGTTTTGGAACGTTGAGACAGGATCTAGGATTATTTTGATGCAAGAAATATTGACGTGTTTTGGAATGTTGAGATAGGATTATCCTGTTGCAAGCAATTTTTACGTGTTTTGGAGTGTTGAGATAGGATTATCTTAATGCAAGAAAATATTGACGTGTTTTGGAATGTTGAGATAGGTTTATCTTTATCTAAGAAATGTTGACGTGTTTTTGAAATGTTGAGAAAGAATTATCTTAATGCAAGAAATATTGACGTGTTTTGGAACGTTGAGATAGGATATCTTTATACAAGAAATGTTGACATGTTTTGAAATGTTGAGGTAGGATTATCTTACTGCAAGAAATAATGACGTGTTTTGGAATGTACAGATAGGATCTAGGATTATTTTAATGCAAGAAATTTTGACGTGTTTTGCAATGTTGAGATAGGATTATCTTAATGCAAGGAATAATTTGATGCAGTGCAGTGCAGTGCAGTGCAGTGTAGTGCAGTGCAGTGCAGTGCAGTGTAGTGTAGTGTAGTGTAGTGTAGTGTAGTGTAGTGTAGTGTACTGTAGTGTAGTGTAGTGTAGTGCAGTGCAGTGCAGTGCAGTGCAGTGTAGTGTAGTGCAGTACAGAGCATTCAGTGCAATGTAGTGCAGTGTAATGTAGTGTCGTGTATTGTAGTTTAGTGTCGTGCAATGCAGTGCAGTGTAGTGTAGTGCAGTGCAGTGCAGTGCAGTGCAGTGCAGTGCAGTGCAGTGCAGTGCAGTGCAGTGCAGTGCAGCGCAGTGCAGTGCAGTGTCGTGTTATGTCGTGTTGTGCTATGTCGTGTCGTGTCGTGCCGTGTAGCGTGTTGTGTCTTGTGTCCATTGTGATTATTTGAGGGGGTTGGGGACACAAACCGATGCCAGGTAGTCATGAGAAAGTTGGAAAAAAGATCTTCATCTGATGGTTCCAAGTATTCCTTCGCCAAAGTCTATATTTATTTGTCCGTGTTGTTCTACGATCACCTCCAAAACAGCAGAGGAGGAAGTTGCTGTTTCGAAAATGGGGCAGAAATTTGATTTTAGTGGAGATGCCTTGCCCACAGCGCCATCCCCACTCTCTCTCTCGGCCAAGAGGGCATAAGGACAGTCAGCGTTGGAGATGTTCTCCAAAGGCCAACTAGCCCCCAGGGCTGCAGCAGCACACAAGGACTGTGCAAGTCAAGCCTCTTGGTCAAAAGAGTCATAGTCGATCACTAAAGACTTAAGCTGTAAAGTGGAATTCCATGAGTGGGAAAACCACTGATCATACAGCCTCTCACTTTGGTGTTGCCCCTAGCCTCCATGGTTTAATCAAGAACTGTGATCAAGCTTTCGCCACAGACTCTGCACATAAATCAGATATTGGGGTCAGCATATTAGCAGACGACAAAGAAATAACGAAAAAAGCACCGAGTTTGCTGAAACATTTTCAATTTTAACTGAAATGGACAATTTTTTTTGTGCTAGGCCTAGATGGCAAAAGCCATGATTCAGAAGCAATAAGCCTTTAGGGAGCACTACGTTTATTTTATTTACTTTTATTTTTATTGTATACCTCTTTATGTCACAGCAGATTTCTCTGCCTGAAATTTGGGCTGTTCTCCTTCCCCAGGGTAGAGCGCGTTGCCACAAGTGCAGCGCCTACCCTTTTTTTTCTTCCTGTCTGCAACTGTATTTGTGTCCCTATCAGAGTGGCTTTTTTCTACAGAATTTTGCCAGAGACAACCCTCTTGTTGCCGTGGGTTCTTGTACGTGCGCTAAATAATGATGCCTAACACACGAGACCTCGGTTTATCGTCTCATCCGAAAGTCTTGCGCCCAGACCACCACTCATGATCTAATGGATGGGGAAAAGTTTTGGGCCCAAACGGGATTCGAACCACCGCACACTCCGACCCGGACTTTCGCTTTCTAGTCAGGCACGTTACCTCTAGACCACCGATCCCCATTCTTATCCAAGGCTCTCTTCAGTGCTGTATGTTTTTAAAACAAACAAAAAAACTTTTTTTTTTTTTTATATATATCAAGAATAATGAAATAAACACTCATGTACTTTTTTTTTTTACCTCCAGTCCCCCGTGTGAATGTACGAAGTTTTGTAAATGTCACCTGTTCCCACCAGTAAACAATGGCCGACTCTTACCAAAAAAAAATAAACGGAACAGGATTTAACGTGTGCGCGCGCAAGATGTTCTGCGGTGCGTTCGCACACAGGGTAGGCAACTAGAATCTATGTGAAGTTTTATGCAGTGTGTTACATAACATTCAGAATGACTGGAGTGTGACTTCAAGTTCCCCCCCCCCCAAAAAAAAAAAAAAAATAAAATAAATCCGGAAGTCACAACAGGAAATAAAGGAAAGCTAGTTAGTTAGTTGTAGAAAGTCAACAGACACCTTTGGAACTGCTGCTGTTTTTGTTGTGTTGTGGCTTCCTACTTATACAATACTACGCTATCCGAGGCAGGTGTGAAGTTGTCTCCCCCTGCTGTTTGCGTTCTTAGAATTACCCTCCCTCTATTATCGCGGGAGCTATCTTTTAGTAATGGTCCGCCACCTGGGGTTGATGTGTTCTGTTGATAGGCAGGGGGGGGGGGGGGAGGAGGGGGGGGGGAGGGGAGGGGGGGAAGTGTTGAGTAGGATGGATAGATAGATAGATAGATAGGCCTAATATAGTAGTAGCCTACAATACTACATGTACCCTACTATACTACCCACGACTACCACTAGACTATAAGGTTTGTGTGGGTGTGTGTGTGTGTGTGTGATGTTTAATGTTGTTCTTTTTTTCACCTTCAGTGTTTATAGTTCTTTTATTCACCATTCACCCTTTTGTGTCGTTTTATGAGTCAGAGAATGTGTGTGTGTGTGTGTGGGTGTGTGTCGGGGTGTGTAGGGGGTGGGGTGGAGGGGTGGGGGGTGGGGG
>CM060346.1:28336858-28341858 GCA_030674155.1 Stramonita haemastoma
ATTTTTAAAGGTCCAACCAAAATTGGGGGTGGGGCTAAGGATATTTCGTGTGGGCGCACAATTTTATGAAGAAAAGTGCATGGCTGGTTTTAAAAAACTTAACAGGACAAAAAACACAGGAAAGGAAACCCCAGAAGAACAATCCCGTGCCCTTTTTCAATAAGGAAGTGTTTTTTAATCCCGCTTCCAACTTGGTGAACTGTAAAAATTTTGGAAACCATCAGTCCACTAAACCCCTGTGTGAAAAAGACGATCTTGTTTAAAACCAGATGATGCAGATAAACCCTGTTCGAACGTTCGAGGGAAAAATAAAAGCTGTGGGGCCCCTGAAAATATCTGGAAAACTTTTAAAACTATGTGTGATCAGTTGTTTTTTGTTTTTCCCGGGGGTTGGGGTTTTTTCATGTATTAAATACTGGAGCCTTTCCCTTCTTTTTGGAAAAAACCCCCTTCTTTCCGTTCCAAAAAAAAAAATCCAAAAGTTTTGAATGATTACGCCCTGTTTTTTTAAAAATCCATAATTATAAAAAAGTTTTGGTTTTGTTTTCAGTACCTCTCCCACCAATTAAAGATGCTTGTCCTTAAATTCCTTACGCAAATATCGATTTAACTTGATGTTTAATCACACTTAAATTTATATTTTTACCACATCTGAAAATAACACTTGCCCTGGTCAATTTTTTTTATGATTTTCTTGGCATTTAACCAATTCAGCCACTCTAATTTCCAAAAGCTTCAATCACTCAAGTTAACCCAAATGATTTTAGGAGTGATTTTTAAAAAAAGATTTTGTTTTGTTGTAAAAAAATTCTTTCGGGCCCAAAGGGGGGAACCCTTTTTTTTTTAAAATGTAAAACAACTGAAAATTTTTTTTTTTTTTTTTAAAAAAAAAAATTTTTTTTGGGGGCCTTTTTTTTTTTTGGGGGGGGGAAAAAAGGGGGGGGGAAAAAAAAGGCCTTTTTCCCCCAAAAATTTTTTTTTTTTTTTTTTTTAAAAAAAAAAAAAAAAAAAAAAAAACCCCGGGGGGGGTTTTTTTTAACCCCCCGGGTTTTTTTTTAAAATTTTTTAATTTTTTCCCCCAAAAAAAACCCCCAAAAAAAAAAAATTTTTTTTAAAAAACCTCTTTTTTTAAAAACCCCGGGTCTTTTTTTTCCCCCCCCCAAATTTTTGGGGGTTTGGGTTTTTTTTTTTTTGGGGGGGGTTTTTTGGGGGGGGGGGTTTTTTGGGGGGGGGGGGGTTTTGGTTCCCCCCCCCAAAAATTTTAAAACGGGGAAAAAAAAACCCCCCCCAAAAAAAAATTTGTTTTATTAAAGTTCCCCTTTAATGTTTTGGGGGGGGGGGGGGGGGGGGGGGGGGGGGTTTTCCCCCCCCCCCCAAAAAGGGGGGAAGGGGGGGAAAAGGGGGGGGGAAAAAAAAATTAATGAAAAAATTATGGGGGGAAAAAATTTTTTGGGGTTTTTGGGGTTGGGGGGGGGTTGGTTTTTTTTTAAAAGGAAAAAAAAAAAAAAAAAAGGGAAAAAAAAAAAAAGGGGGGGGAAAAAATTTTAATTTTGGGGGGGTTTTTGGGGGTTTTTTAAAAAATTTGAGGGGGAATGGGGGGGAAAAAAAAAAAAGGGGGAAGGGGGTAAAGATGGGGGGGGGGGGGGGGGGGGGGGGGGAAAAAAAAGGGAAAAGAAAAAGATAAAAAAAAAAAAGGGGGGGGGGGGGGGGGTTTTTTGATGATTTTTTTTTTTTAAAATGATGGGGGGCCCCAAAAAATGAGGGGGAAAAAAGGGGGGGGGGGGGGGGGGGACAAGGAAAAAAAAAAAAAAAAAAAAAAAAAAGGGGGAAAACCCCGGGCCCCCCAAAAAAAGGGAAAAAAAAAATTTTTTTTTTTAAAAGGGCCCAAAAAAAAAAAAAGGGGGGGAAAAAAAAAACCCCCCCCAAAAAAAACCCCCAAAAACCCCCCCCCCCCAAAAAAAAAAAACCCCCCCCCCCAAAAAAAAACCCCAACCCCCCCTTTTTTTGCCCCCCCCCTTTTTTTTGGGGGCCCAAAACCCAAAAAAAAAAAAAAAAAAAAAAAAAACCCCCCCCCCCCCCCCCCCCCCCCAAAAAAAAACCCCCCCCAAAAAAAAAAACCCCCCCCTTTTTTTTTTTCCCTTTTTTTTTTTTTTTTTCCCCCCCCCCTTTTTTTTGGGGGGTTAAAAAAGGGGGGGGGGAAAAAAAAAGGGGGGAAAAAATTTCAAAACCCCCCTTTTTTTTTTTTGGGGAAAAAGGTTTTTTTTTCCTTTTTTTTTTTTTAAAAAAAAGGGGAGAGAAAAGGGAAAAGAGGGGGGGGGGGGGGAAAAAGGAAAAAAAGGGGGGGGGGAAGGGAGGGGGGGGAAAGGGGGGGGGGGCGAGACGACGGGACGACGACGATGATTTGAGGGGACGACGACGAGCGCACGACGCCCGACGCGCGACGCGCTGATGAGATGTGAATTGATGATGATTGTTTGATGTAGAAAAGAGACAGATATGACAGAAGAGAAAGAAAGACAAAAGAAGACAGACAAAAAGACACGACAGAGGGACAAAAAGACGACAAACACAGAAAAGACCCACACACAAACAGACAGACAGACAGGTCTCCCCTTTTACTTTGCCCCAAAGCCTCACATTTGAGGGGGCGACGGAGCTTCTTCATTGGTTTGAAAACCCTTCCCACCCCCCTTTTCTCTCCCCTCCCCCCCCCCTGCCCTCCAACCCCAACCCCACCCCCCCCCCCCCCCAAAGAAAAAATCCCCCCCCCCTCCCTCTCCTTTCCCCTGACCCCCCTCCCCTTCCCCCTCCCCCCCCCCCTGTCGCCAAAAAAAGGGGAAGATGGGTTTTGAAAAAAAAAAATAGAAAAGAAAAGTGGACACTATACTCCAAAAACCACTAGTAGGCTAAAAATCCCTAGTGTACGTACAACTTCACGTTTTTTTTTCCCTTTCCCTTTTTTTTTTTTTTTTAAAAAAACAAACAGGGAGACATTAAGGGAGAGAAGGGAAAAGAGAGGGGAGGGGGAAAAAGGGGAGGGGAAAAGGGGGGGGGGGGGGGGGGGGGGGGGGGGTTATTTTAAGCCCTAAAATGGCCTGGGCCCCATATAGGTGGGGTTTTTGGCAAGTTGACGAGGTTGACGAAAGTAACGACTGGTGTGTTTTTTGTGTGGTTTGGGGAGAGAGAGAGGAGAGGAGAGAGAGGAGGGAGAGAGAGAGAGAGAGGAGGGGAGGAGAGAGAGGAGGAGAGAGAGAAAGACAGAAAACAGAGACAGAAGACAGAAAAGAGACGAACAACCGACAGACAGACAGACAACAGGACAGACAGATACAAAAGGGGAACAGAGACGAGGATAAATCCCCCGAGAGAGCTGACGAAAGCTTCGACGGAGAGAGAGAGAGAGAGAGAAAAGAGTGGGAGAGAGAGAAGAGAGAGAGGGGGGAGGGAGAGAGGAGAGAGAGAGAGGAAGAAGAAGAAGAAGACGAAGGAGAAGAACAACAACAAAAAACAGACACAAACAACCCCCACAAACACACACACACACACCCCCAAACAACACACACCAAAAACACACACACACACAACTAGAGCACACCCCACAGACAGACAGATAAACAGATAAACAGAAAAGACGAGAAATAAATGAGAAAAAGGGGACAGATTTTTTAAAATTTAATATTTTTTTGAGGATCATGAAAAAACCCCAGGGTACCTGTACACAGGCCCTAATAAAAAAAAAAAATTAAAGAAAAAAAAAAAAGAAAACATTAAACCCCCCCCCCCCCTCCCCCCGAAAAAAACCCAACAAAAACCCCAACTAAAACAATGAAATCAGAGAGAAGAGAGAGAGAGAGAGAGAGAGAGAGAGAAGAGAGAGAGAGAGAGAGAGAGAGAGAGAGAGAGAGAGACAGACAGACAGACAGACAGACAGACAGACAGACAGACAGAGCAGAGACAGACAGACAGACAGACAGACAGACAGAGAGAAGAAGCGAGGAAGGAAGAAGAGGAGAGGAGGAGGAGGAGGAGGAGGAGGAGGAGAGGATGGATATGACGACGACGATGACTACGATGATGACGACGACGATGATTACGACGACGACGATGACGACGACGACGACGACGACGATAGCGATCTTTATGTCCAAGGTTTACGTAGTAGTAGTAGTAGTAGTAGTAGTAGTAGTAGTAGTAGTAGTAGTAGTAGTAGTGGTGGTGGTGGTGGTGGTGGTGGTGGTTGGTGGTGGTGGTGGTGGTGGTGTCTTTTTATGTGAATGTGCGCAGATCTTATCGATATGAAATTGCTGCTTTTAGGATGAAATGATAGATCTAATAGATTTTCCAAGTGAATGTTTTCCAAGTGAATGTTGTGTTAAACAACTGATATGTTTATCCTGTCTGTTTATAAAGAATTATTCAGAATTTTAGTGTCCGTGTGTGTGTGTGTGTATGTGTGTGTGTGTGTGTGCGTGTGGTGCTGTGTGTGTGGTGTGTGTGTGTGTGTGTGTGTGTGTGCGTGTGCGCGCGTGTGTGGTGTGTGTGTGTGTGGTGTGGGTGGTGTGGTGTGTGTGTGTGTTGTCTTCAATTTAAACTCTGATCATTCTCAGAGTGATATTTGGTGAGTGTGTGTGCGCACGCGCGCGCGTGTGTTGCGCGCGGGCGAGCGCGTGTGTACGTGTGTGTGTGTACGTGCGCACGCACGTGCACGTACACCAAATAGGAAACTTGTATAAGCATATATATAAAAAAAAATGATACTGTTTGCACAGACGACGAAACACGTTCGTTTTGTATGATGCTGTAAGCTCTGATGGCAGGCATGTTTACTATGGATCCTTTGATCTTGTAATGTTTCATTCTTTATTGCTCGTACGAAGCGTAAAGCCTTCCTGAATTTTTCTGTGTTTTTTTTTTTTAGATAAAAAAAATTAAAGTATTTGAATTTGGTTGTGTCGAAGCATCCGGTAACAGTAGAAGTGGCAGTAGGACTAGCCTAACAG
>CM060346.1:28346858-28354358 GCA_030674155.1 Stramonita haemastoma
ACAGCACAATACAACGCAACACAATACATAGGCCTACAATGCAATACACTACAACACAATACAATACAACGCAAAACAGTAAAATGCAATACATACAATACAACGCAATACAAAATAACGCAATACAGTAAAAAATATAGCATATCACATAACACAAACAAAAGCACAACATACATATAACAAGAACAATAACGCCACGATACTAACTCTACAGCAAGAATATAATACAAACAATGCAACAACAAAAAACAACAATGTAATACAACGCCACACACAACATAATAATAATGTAACTAGCAAGAAAATGCTGTAAGCTTTATCATACATACTTAAGAAACTGTAAACTTCACAACAACAGCCACAACAACACCTTTCCTTCTTCGCCGAACAAATTAACATCATATCTTTAAAACACGCCTCAACAATACAAAAAGGTAAAGATATGCAAAAATTCACATGCAAACGGGCCATAAACGCCAAGGGAGATTACTCTAAGCGAACTCCGACTATACAATATATTGCAAAACAAGATGGCGATAACGCCGGTCTTCGCGCCGCGAAAAACTGTTAGCGGCGCTCTTCGTAAAATGAGAAAACATGAAAGTCATCCAAGGTGTTGAGTGACATGAGTCTCTCTCTCTCTCTCTCTCTCTCTCTCTCTCTCTCTCTCTCCTCTCTCTCTCTCTCTCTCTCTCTCTCTCTCTCTCTCTCTACTTGCCTCCCCTCTCCCCCTCCCACATCTCTGTCTGTCTGTCTGTCTGTCTGTCTGCTCTGTCTGTCTTCTCTCTCTCTCTCTCCTCTCTCTCTCTCTCTCTCTCTCTCTCTCTCTCTCTCTCTCTCTCTCTCTCTCTCCCCCGCTTAAATATGTATTGTAATACTATACAATGCTTATGGCATTTACTTCGTGTATCAACAATTCACGTACATAAATTATATGATGTACAGTAGACTTCTCGCGCACATATTGTGTGTGTGTGTGTTTTTCTGAGATTGTTTTATTTTGTTATGTTTATTATATTATATATATATATATATATATATATATATATATATATATATATATATATATATATATATATACATATATATAATCCAGTTATTTCGTGGGAGTGGGGGGGGGGGGGGGGGGGGGGGGGTAATTGACACTAGGTCTTTTTGCATGGCTTAGACGTTAGCTTAATGTAAAATACACACAGTATGGCATAAATCTTTCAGTTTCCATTAAAATACATATTATTATGTTCCAGATTACTAAACCAAGTTGTTCAAAGAACATAAACCATCAAATTAAAAATAAAAATAAATGTTTTATTGCATTGTTGTGCCATATTCTCAGACTAGACAGAAATAACTTTCAGTGTCTCGGTTTCAAAGAATGTGTGGATAAAAATAAAATATACAAAGCGTGTACAGACAACACTACATACAGCAAGGAAAAGAACATGAAGCTACTGTTTGATTTCAATTTGCATTTGTAGTTGTGGGGTGGAGGGGGGGTGGGTGGGTGGGTGGGGTTGTCAACGTTTTTTTTTTATATATAGAAAAGTGTGTGGTGTTGGGGTTGTTTTTCCTGGACTTTTTACACAAAATTGTTTGTTCCTCGGCTCGAGCCTCTAGGTTCACCAATGGTGAGATGATGATGGATCAGTGGTCTAGGTGGTCACGCGCCTTGCCTAGAAAGCAAAAAGTCCGGGTCGGAGTGTGCGGGGTTCGTACCCCGTTTGGACCCAAAACTTTTTCCCCATCCATTAGACCCTGAGTGGTGGTCTGGGCGCTAGTCTTTCGGATGAGACGATAAACCGAGGTCCCGTGTGTTACACATCACTATTTAGCGCACGTAAAAGAACCCACGGCAACAAAGGGGGTTGTCCCTGGCAAAATTCTGTAGAAAAAAAGCCACTCTGATAGGGAAACAAATACACTTGCATGCAGGAAAAAGAAAACAAAAATGGGTAGGCGCTGCACATGTGGCGACGCGCTCTCCCCGGGGAGAGCAGCCCGAATTTCACGCAGAGAAATCTGCGTGACATAAAGTGGTACAAAATACAAAAATACAAAAAATATTACGTTTGTGACCACCCCACCTCCACCCCCCCACCCCTCCATGAAGGTAGCCAAATTTCAACTTTGATTTGATTTGATTTGATTTATACTTCTTTTCTATCGAGGATAATGGGATAGTGCTTTTTTTTTTTACATCCAGTCCCCGTGTGTATGCACTTTTGTAAATCTTGTCATCTGTTCCCACCGACACACGATGGCCTACTCTTACGAAAAGCGGAACAGGATTTAACGTGTGCGCAAGATGTTCTGCGTGCGTTCGCACACGGGGCCTCGGTTTAAAGTCTCATCCGAAAGACTTTTTGGGGAGAGTGGAGTCAGCGCTGATGTTGTTAACTCCAGGAGAAAAATCTCCTCGACCGGAAACGAACCCGGGTCGTCAAATTGCCAGCCAATGTTCTGACCACTAAGGCTATCCGTCCCCTAACTTCGAGGACGATGCCGAACCATGACACCAGTGTGCATGGGATTTTTAAAAAAAAAAGTTTTTAAATCAAGAATTTACATGCACACTGGTGTCATGATTTATGTTGGGACATGGGGGTTGAAACTGATGAAGTTTTTGTTTACACGTCCATGTTAAAAAAGTTATGCTATAATATATTGAAAGGGCATCATCACTTGTAATGCCTAAAAAAAATCAAAGGAATTACTCAGTTTTCTGCACTGTTGCCATGAAACAATCCAATATAGCCGCCAAAACTAAAATGTTTCAAAAACTCCTAAACTTTTTTTTTTAATCTATAACAAGTAAGAAGTAGTAACCTGTTTCTACAGACATGTTTTTTACAACCTGAATTCTTTTAAAATTCACACAGGGAGAGAGCTCCATAAATGTATCCAGCAATTTTTTTATTCTAAAAAAAAACAAAAACAGATTTCGGGGTACTTTTGGACCCGTGTCTACCCTTATTTACTCATTTTTGTCAGTTATTGTCATCCCTTCATACTGGCACGCCATGGCCCTATTCTTTCGAAATGTGGAAGAGGTTTTTAGCATGTGGGCAAAGGAGGTGTTCTGTGTGGTGCTTCGCGTTGCACATACGGGATCTTGGGTTATAGTCTCATCCGAAGGACTTTCGGGAAGTGGAGTTGGTTACTGATGTTAACTTCAGGGGAAAAATCCCCTAAAACCAGGCGTCTGGATGGTGGTTCGAACCTGGGCAGCCATCAGATCAAGTGCGTCCCTTCTATCCACTAGGCTACGGTGCACTCCGATTTTTCTAACCATTAGCAACATGCCCTCTTTAGGGTCAGGGAAGGTAAAGGCAGCGAGAGAGAGAGAGAGAGATGGGCGCCGCCCTCAATATTTTGGCCCCTTGAGAAGTGAGGTCTCTGATGCCTCGCTCCCTACGACCACCTAAGTTATCGGGCGCCTTTACCTTTATTTGTTACCAGTGATATTTTGTTTTGTTTCCGTGTGAGTAGTACCTTTTGAAAGCCTAGATTTATGCCATTTTATTTTTTTAAGGGTTATTTTATGCTACCTCAAGATGAAACGTTTGTTAAAGTTTCTGTTCATTTTACTTATGCTTCAATGTCTTATGAGGTATATCGTTTAAGTCATGGTACTTAAAGGCTTTGGGTTGGGGTTTTATTTATTATTTATTTATTTATTTATTTATTTATTATTTATTTATTACTACTTTATGTCACATCATATTTATCTGCATGAAATTCAGGCTGCCTTCCCTCGGGGACGCCACTCACACCACAAGTGCAGCACCACCCATTGTTTTTTGTTTTTTTTCCTGTCTGCAACTGTATTTTTTTCCCTATCAGAGTGGCTTTTTTCTACAGAATTTTGCCTGGGTCAACCCTCTTGTTGCCGTGGATTCTATTGCGTGCGCTAAATAGTGATGTGTATGTAACACACGGGGCATCGGTTTATTGTCTCATCCGAAAGACTAGCGCCCAGACTACCATTCACGGTCTAACGGATGGGGTAAAAGTTTGGGGTCCAAACGGGATTCGAACCACTGCACACTCCAACCCAGACTTTACGCTTTCTAGACAGGCGTGTTGCCTCTAGATCACCGATCCACCTGAAGGGATTTTTTTTCTCTGGAGTTAACATCAGTATCGGCTCCACTCTCCCCTAAAGTCCTTCGGATGAGACTATAAACCGAGGCCCCGTGTGCCAACGCATTTACAAAATCTTGCGCACACGTTAAAAACCGCTTCCGCTTTTCGAAAGAGTAGACCACTGAATGCAGGTTGGAACAGATGATCTGATACGCAAAATCTCACTATCAATAAAACTTTGAGCTCTAGCCGAAGAAAGAAAACAAGACCAAAAACAAAACAAAACAAAACAACAAAATACCCCCAAACAAACTCAAAATCCGGCAAGCTCGCTTGGTGTAGTGTTTAGTCATTAGCCTCGAAGATTGTATTGGTTGTGTATTGTATTGTATTGTATATGTATTGTATTGTATTGTATTGTATTGTGTATTGTATTGTATGTATTGTATCGTATCGTATCGTATCGTATCGTATTGAATTGTATTGTATTGTGTTGTGTTGTATTTTTATTGTATCGTGTTGTATTGTATCGTATCCGTTGTATTGTATGATTGTATTGTATGTTTCGTATCGTATCGTATCGTATTGTAACGTATCGTATCGTATCGTATGTATCGTATCGTATCGTATCGTATGTATTTGTATGTATGATTGTATGTATCGTATCGTATCGTATCGTATCGATTGTTTTTTATTTATGTATCCTAATGTATAGACATCAGTATCGTATCGTATTGTGTATTGTATTGTTCGTATCGTATCGTATCGTATCGTATCGTATCGTATCGTATTCGTATCGTATGTATTGTATTGTATTGTATTGTATTATTAATGTATACCACTTTAAATCACCGCAGATTTCTCTGCGTTAAATTCGGGATGCTTTACCAAGAAAAAAAACCGTCGCCACAAGAGCAGCGCCACCCATTATTATTTTGTTCTCTTTTCCTGTCTATAATAATTATGTGTGTGTGTTTGTTAATGAAATGGGGTGCCTTTTCTACAGACTTTTGCCAGGAACAACTCTCTTGCTGCCATGGGTTTTTTACGTGCGCTAAATGCATGCTGCATACGGGATCTCGGCTTATCGCCTCATCCGAAAGACAAGGACCCAGACCACAATTCACGGTCTAGTAGATGAGGGGGGAAAAGTTTCGGACACAAACGGGAATCGAACCGGGACTAGGATCCAACCCGGAGTTTTTGCTTTCTAGGTAGTTGTGTTACTCTCGACCACCTGCATTGTGTGTGTGTGTGTGTGTGTGTGTGTGTGTGTGTGGTGTGTGTGTGTGTGTGTGTGTGTGTGTGGTGTGTGTGGTGTGCGTGCGCGCTAAAAACAACAACAATAAACAAACAAAAAAACCCTAAAAAAAATAAAAACCACCGCCGTAAACGCAAAAAATTCAGCATTAGTGAAGCTGTTGAAGGGAAATAATGTAATGAAGAAGAAGACTTCTTTTTTTTTGTTTTTTTTTTTCCTTCTTCTTCTTCTTTCTTATTCTTCTTTGCTTCCTTTGCATTCTTCTTTATTCTTCATCTCCTCCAATTTCTTCTTCTTCTTCTTCTTTGCATTTCTTTGCATTCTTCTTTGCATTTTTCTTTCTTTGCATTCTTCTTTGCATTCTTCTTCTTCTTTCTTCTTCTTTTCTTCTTCTTCTTCTTCTTCTTCTGCTTTTCTTCTCTTTCTTCTTCTGCTTCTTCTTCTTCTTCTTCTTCTTCTTCTTCTTCTTCTTCTTCTTCTTCTTCTTCTTCTTCTTTGCTTCTTCTTCTTCTTCTTCTTCTTCTTCTTCTTCTTCTTTGCTTCTTCTTCTTGCATTCTTCTTCTTCTTCTTCTTGCATTCTTCTTCTTTGCATTCTTCTTCTTTGCATTCTTCTTCTTCTTCTTCTTCTTCTTCTTCTTTTTTCTTTGCATTCTTCTTCTTCTTTGCATCTTCTTTGCATCTTCTTCTTCTTCTTCCCTCTTCTTCTTTTTCTTCTTCTTCTCTTCTTCTTCTTCTTCTTCTTCTCTTCTTCTTGCATTCTTCTTTGCATTCTTCTTCTTCTTCTTTCTTCTTCTTCTTCTTCTGCTTTTTCTTCTTCTTCTTCTTCTTCTTCTTCTTCTTCTTCTCTTCTCTTCTTCTTCTTCTTCTTCTTCTTCTTCTCTTCTTCTTTCTTTGCATTCTTCTTCTTTGCATTCTTCTTCTTCTTTGCATTCTCTTCTTTGCATTTCTTCTTTGCATTCTTCTTCTTCTTCTTCTTGCATTCTTCTTCTTTGCATTCTTCTTCTTTGCATTCCTCTTCTTCTTCTCCTCCTCCTCCTCCTTTCTCCTTCTTCCTTGCGTTCTTCTTCTTTGTTCCCTGTATTTTAGTTTGAAAACTGTAAACAAGCTGGGAAAAAATTCTGTTTGTTTGTGAGTGTGTGTGTTTGGTTGTTTGGTTGTTTGTTTATTTATTTGTTTTTGATAAACAACTCCGGTGTTTTGTTTGTTTGTTTGTTTACTTGTTTTTATGAACAACTCGGTGCATGCAACCTTGCACACAAAACACAGTGTGCATTCCTGACACCTTTTCTTTTTTTCAGATTCTCCTTGTTTTTATGTACTTTCTCTCTTTCTTTCTTTCTTTCTTTTTTCTTTCTTTTTTCTTTCTTTTCTTTCTTTTTTTCTTTCTTTTCTTTTCTTTCTTTCTTTCTTCTTTCTTTTTCTTTTTTTTTTCTTTCTTTTCTTTCTTTCTTCTTTCTTTCTTTCTTTCTTTCTTTTTCTTTCTTTCTTCTTTCTTTCTTTTCTTCTTTCTTTTTTCTTTCTTTTCTCTTTCTTTTCTTTCTTTCTTTCTTCTTTCTTTCTTTTTCTTTCTTTTCTTTCTTTTTCTTTCTCTTTTTCTTTCTTTCTTTCTTCTTTCTTTCTTTCTTTCTTTCTTTCTTTTCTTTCTGTTCTTTCTTTCTTCTCTTTTTTCTTTTTCTTTCTTCTTTCTTTCTTTCTTTCTTTCTTTCTTTCTTTCTTTCTTTCTTTCTCTTCTTTCTTCTTTCTTCTGTCTTTTCTTTCTTCTTTCTTTCTTTCTTTCTCTTTCTTTCTTGCTCTCCTTCCTTTCTTTCTGTATGTCTGTCTTTCTTTCTTTCTTTTCTTTCTTTCTTTCTTCCTTCCTTCTTTCTTTCTTTCTTTTTCTTTTCTTTCTTTCTTTTCTTTCTTTCTTTCTTTCTTTCCTTCTTTCTTACTGTCTTTTTCTTTCTTTCTTTCTTTCCTGTCTTTCTTTCACTTTCTCTGTCTTTGTACCTTCTCTTCCCCTCTGCCTTTGTGTTTCTGTTTTCGTTCTTTCGATCCTTTGTTATATAGTGTTTTCTTTTCTTTTTTTCATTGTTCCTTTCTTTTCTTTTCTTTTCTTTTTTTTTTTTTTTTTTTTTTTAACAAATTGCTTTCTTGGTCCCGTTTCTTTCTTTCT
>CM060346.1:28375333-28380333 GCA_030674155.1 Stramonita haemastoma
AACCTCACGGTTTACTTGTTGGCAGACGAACATCTTAACCATCCTGCCACCTTCCTTCATCGTTCAGCGTTCAGACGGAAACTATTGATATCTGTCATAATATACACGAAAATGCTTTGCGCTGCCTTTAAGCGCCTGACAAGTCAGGCCCAGCGCATCCGACTTCTGTCGTGTTTATTTTATTTATTTTTCTTTTATTCTTTTATATCGAGGATAATGGGATAAGCACTCATGTGCTTTTTTTTTTCATCCAGTCCCCGTGTGCAAGCAGTTGTGTAAATCTTGTCATCTGTTCCCACCGGCACACAATGGCCTACTCTTACGAAAAGCGGAACAGGATTTAACGTGTGCGCACATGCACAAGATGTTCTGCATGCGTTCACACACGGGGCCTCGGTTTATAGTCTCATTCGAAGTACTGTTGGGGAGTCAGCACTTGTGTTAACTCCAGGGGGAAAATATCCCCTCGACCGGGAATCGAACTCGGGTCGTCAAATTGCGAGCGCGATGTTCTGACCACTAAGGCTATCCCGTCTCTGTTTTATCTAAAGTCTTTCAAGAAAAAAGAAAAGACAGATGAATGAACCAAGAAGGCAGAAAACAGACGCAGAAGGAGTGGACAGAAAGTAAAAAGGAACAAGAATAAAACAAAGAAAGGAATCCAATCGAAAAGAGGGAAATTCTTACACAGAATTTCCAGATCGTGAGGGATGCTATTCATACTGAGAAGGATGAGAGATAGCCTAGTGGTTAGAACATTGCGCTCGCAATTTGACGACCCGGGTTCGATTCCTGTTTGAGGGGATTTTTGTTCTGGAGTTAACATTAGTGCTGACTCCACTCTCCGCAAAAGTCCTTCGGATGAGACTATAAACCGAGGCCCCGTGTGCGAACGCACGCAGAACATCTTGCGCACACGTTAAATCCTGTTCCATTTGTCGTAAGAGTAGGCCATTGTGTGCCGGTGGGAAGGGATGACATGATTGACAAAACTGCATACACACGGGGACTGGATGTAAAAAAAAAAGTACACGAGTGCTTATTCCATTATCCTGATATAAAACAATAAATAAAATAAATTAAATTGTAACAGGGTGGGACAAAGGGGCCCATGTGATGCCCCAGCTTCGCACAGCATCTGGGGTGGGTACAGTTAGCCACTTAGAATGTGTCCTCTATAAAGAGGTTGCATATAGGCCTATTATACCGTTCACCATGAAGGCCAAGAGTATGCAATGGAGGGCTTTCGACCACCACCCAAGGAAACAGAGCATCGCACAATTCGCAGGTGTGTCTCGATTTAGTAACACAACGCTGCCACAGGGCTCTGATCGCATGGGAGGTAATCTACTTACCACCCCATCACAAAATTTTAAAATGAGTCCTCTCCGGGAATTTCCGAATTTCCATGTAGAAAATTTGCCGTAATTGAAAGTAAATACAATACAATACAATGCAACACAAGACAAGACAATGCAATACAATACAATTCAATACAATGCAAATGTAATGCAATGCAAAGCAATACATCTAAATGCAATGTGATATACACACGCCAGAAAAGTGCCTGATGCGAGCGTCTTTTCTATAGTTTCAAGTTTTGAGTCACACACACACGCACACGCACACGCACACATGCACACATGCACACACACACATGCACACATGCACACACACACACACGCACACATACACACCTACACACACACACGCACACATACACACACACACACACACGCACACATACACACACACACACACGCACACATGCACACACACACACACACACGCACATGCACACCACACACACACACACACACACACAACACACACACGCACACACACACACACACACACACACACACACACACACACACACACACACACACACTTCAAACTAAAGGTTGATTGGCTGAGCCATCTGTTTGAAACAGAATACGACTTTTTTTGTCTGTTTTGAAAATACAACTTAATGTCACAGCAGATTTCTCTGCGTAAAATTCGGGCTGCTCTCCCCGGGAAGAGCGCGTCGCCTCAAGAGCAGCGCCTACCCATTTTTTCCCTGTCTGCAATTGTATTTGTTTCCCTATCTGAGTGGTTTTCTTCTACAGAATTTTTCCAGGGACAACCCTCTTGTTGCCATGGGTTCTTGTACGTGCGCTAAATAATGATGCGTAACACACGGGACCTCGGTTTATCGTCTCATCCGAAAGACTAACACCCAGACCATCACTCACTAATGGATGGGGAAAAAGTTTTGGACCCAAACTGAATTCGGGGCGACTCAGGGCTGTATATAAGAAAATAAGAAGAAGAAGAAGAATTGCGAAGAAGAAGAATTGCGAAGAAGAAGAAGAAGAAGAAGAAGAAGAAGAAGAAGAAGAAGAAGAAAGAAGAAGAAGAAGAAGAAGAAGAAGAAGAAAGAAGAAGAAGAAGAAATAATGGATAGGCGCTGCACTTGTGGCGACGCGCTCTCCCCGGGGAGAGCAGCCCGAATTTCACGCAAAGAAATCTGCTGTGACATAAAGTGGTATGAAAAGAAAAAAATAAATTAAAAAAAAAAAAAAATGATAATAATAATAATAAACCACCACACAGTCCGACCCGGACTTTCTGCTTTCTAGACCGGCGTGTTACCTCTAGATCACCGATCTAGAGGGATGGGATAGCCTAATGGTCAGAACATTGCGCTCGCAATTTGACGACCCGAGTTCGACTCCCGTTCGAGAGGATTTTTCCCCTGGAGTTAACTCCACTCTCCTCCAAAAGTCTTTCGGATGAGACTATAAACCGAGGCCACGTGTGCGAACGTACGCAGAACAATTGCGCGCACGTTAAATCCTGTTCTGCTTTTCGTAAGAGAAGGCCATTGTGTGCTGGTGGGAACGGATGACAAGATTGACAAAACTGTATGCACACGAGGACTGAATGTAAAAAAAAAAGCACATGAGTGCTTATTCCAGTATCCTCGATATAAAAGAATAAATAAATAAATAAATAAATAAATAAATAAATAAATAAATAAATAAATAACATAAATCTAAATTGGATACGACTTCTTCTGAACAGTTGGGATGAGCCTGACACCTGGAACTTCGCTTGAGACAGCCGTTTATGGAGACACACCATCCGTCCTGGGGTCTGTTTCTCCCTGACCAACCATCCCCACCCTATTTATTTATTTATTTATTTATTTATTTATTATTTTATGTCATGGATTTAAGGGGTCGGGATAGCTAAATGGTCAGAGCGCTCACTTTCCCCCAAGTCAATTTAAGCAGCGTCGAGCGTGGTTACCAGTTGGATGGGTGACCGTTTGCACGCCTTTGCTTCAGTACAGTCCCCCCCCAGTTCGCCCAGCTGTAAATGGGTACCTGCCCTCTTTAAGGTCAGGGAAGGTAAAGCAGCCAGGGAGAGGAGATGGGCGCCGCTCTCAATATGCTGGCCCCTAGAGAAGCTGAGGTCTCTGACGCCTCGCTCCCCTACGATCACAAAGGTTATGGGACACCTTTACCTGTACCTTTACCTATATCGAGGATAATAGAATAAGCACTCATGTACTTTTTATTTCTTCCAGTCATCGTGTGTCTGCAGTTTTGTCAATCTTGTCATCTGTTCCCACCAGCACACAATGGCCTACTCTTACAAAAAACGGAACAGGATTTAACGTGTGCGCAAGACGTTCTGCGTACGTTCGCACACGGGGCCTCCTCGGTTTACAGTCTCATCGGAAAGACTTTTGGGAAGTGTGGAGTCAGCACTGATGTAAACTCCAGGGGGAAAATCCTCTCGAACGGGAATCGAACTCGGGTCGCCAAATTGCCAGCGCAATGTTCTGACCACTAGGCTATCCCATCCCTACCGTGCAGGAGGCTAGTCTGTCAGCTCCGTTAATAACCCTTTGTTTTGCCCCACCGCTTCAGCCAGTATAGGGGGGGGGGGTGAAGAGTTACCGCAGTCTGGTTCAGTTGTGTCTGATTTGACAGTGTTCAGTTTCCCCCCCCCCCCCCCCCCCCCCCAAGAAGGTGTCATCGTTCTGTTATTTTGGGGAAACAATCCATCAGTGCTATGTCACATCTCTCAAGATGTTTTGGATTTTTAAAAGAAAACTGTTACGTAATGGAGGTAAGAACAGAGAGAGAGAGATAGAGAGAGAGAGAGGAAAGGAGGGAACTGGTTTAATTGTTGAGTCTTCGGGGGTGCCCCCACGGTAACCAGACTACGGGATAGATAGATAGATAGATAGATAGATAGATAGATAGATAGATAGATAGATAGATAGATAGATAGATAGATAGTAAATAGATAGATAGATAGATAGATAGATAGATAGATAGATAGATAGATAGATAGATAGGTAGATAGATAGATAGATAGATAGATAGATAGATGGATAGGAGGATAGACAGGCAGATAGATAGCTAGCTAGGTAGATAGATAGATAGATAGATAGATAGATAGATAGATAGATAGATAGACAGATAGATGGATGGATGGATGGATGGATGGATGGACAGATGGATAGACAGACAGACAGATAGATAGATAGACAGACAGACAGACAGACAGACAGACAGACAGACAGACAGACAGACAGACAGACAGATAGATAGATAGATAGATAGATAGATAGATAGATAGATAGATAGATAGATAGATAGATAGATAGATAGATAGGTAGGATAGATAGATGGAAGATAAGAGATAGATAGATAGATAGATAGATAGATAGATAGATAGATAGGTAGATAGATAGATAGAGATAGATAGATAGATAGATAGATAGATAGATAGATAGATAGATAGATAGATAGATAGATAGATAGATAGATAGATAGATAGATAGATAGATAGATACTTTGACTGACTAGCTCACTCCAGGAGAAGGATAGGCTTTGCTAGGTTCAACTTGCAACAGCGGGGTGGAGGTTGGGATGGGTTTAGCTTGTGAAAAGAGCACTTCCTGAGTGATCTGACGGCCCTGGAACCAAGATACTACC
>CM060346.1:28388852-28393852 GCA_030674155.1 Stramonita haemastoma
CCCCCCTCCCCCCCTCCCCCCTCCAGCCCCCCCTCTCCCCCCTCCCTCTCCTTCCCCCCCCTCTCCCCCCTCCCTCTCCCCTCTCCCCCCCTTCTCCCCTCCCTTCCCTCTCCCTCCCTTCCCCCCTCCCCCCCTCCCTTCCCCCCCTCCCCAGCCCCCACCCTCTCCCACCAGCCCCACCCCCCCCCCCCTCCCCCCCTCCCTCTCCAGCCCCTCCCCCTTCCCTCTCCAGCCCCACCCCTCCCTCTCCAGCCCCACCCCTCCCTCTCCAGCCCCACCCCTCCCTCTCCAGCCCCAACCCCCACCCTCCCCCACCACCCTCTCCTGCCCCACCCTCCTCCCTCCTCCCTTCCCCCCCACCTCCTCTCCCCTATGCTTCTCCCTGACACAAACATGGGAAGATAAACAACACATCACTCCAAAGCTCGGAGAAATTAGAAGTTAGGGGCGATCCCCCTACAGATCTGTAATTCAAACTCACAGCTTAACTTTTTGCCTTCACATTTTTACAACTTATCATTAAACCAACAAGTTAAAATTCCAAAGGTGTCTTTTACTATTGTTTACAAATTGAAAAACATGCATGTCTACAATCATTTACTTTCCCACCTTGTACTTCTTTCACACAGGTTAACAGTAAGTCTATAATTTCATAGCAAAATACTGCTTCATTTCCATCAGATGAAACCTTTTATCGGGACTACAAAGCAACTGCAAATAATTAAAAGGGAGGGAACTCTTTAAAAGGATATGTAGCCTGTGAAAGGGAAGTAATTTTTGATATCAGGTAGCCACACCACACACACCACACACACACACACTTCAGGAACAATATTTATCAGAAATTGCTTAAACACTGCATATTCAACTTTCATCTCAAGGCAAAAATGTTAACCAGTTATGTTAAACTTTTACTTATGCTGATGATACCATTTTATTGTCCACTACAAAGGATTACAAGATGCTTTACACATTTTGGATATTTACTGTTTTATTAAGAAACTTGTTGTAAAATCTAGTAAAAACCAAAATCATGATATTCGGCAACAATATATCTCTAATTTATGTAAAATAACAGAAAAATGATTGAAGTTCTTAACATTTTAAATATTCGGGGAATAACTTCAGTGCAGTGGTAGGGCCTAGCAAATCCCGATTCAGAGGGGGCAATTGTTCAATCCAGCAAATCCTCTGTTCCCGACTAAGAGGTTAGAAATATGGAGAATTAAGTCATGTTTAATTGATAAGGACTGCATGGCAAAAAGAACTATGTACACATACAATCATTGTATGTGTTTTATTGTATTGATGTGAAATTATGGGCATATGAAAATGTAATGCATGAAAAATGCTTATGATAAAGCTGCTAAAGTCATGTTTAGCTTAATAAGGACTGCACAGCAAATAGAACTACAGACACATGTGGCACTTGATTCATTTTCCATAAAATTGTTTGTACCTGTTTTTTGTATGGATGTGAAATTTGGGGATATGAAAAAAATAGCAATAATTTCATAAGTTTCAGTTAAATGTTTTAAAATATAGTTTTTCCTTTAACCCTCTTGCATTCAGATGCTCTTAACACAAATGCCCCTAGATTTTGCATTCCATCACGAAATCAGGTCAGGGCACACATGTTTGCTAGCCTTTTCCTCCTTCTAAGTATATACCAACAGCTACAATTACTTCCAGATTCTCAGCAGGGCTTCTAATTCTAGCCTGATAGAGCTTTGATATGTGGTAGCAATTTGTGATGATCACAGCATGATGGAAAATTTCTCACTCACTCACTCACTCACTCACTCAGTCCATGTCCCAAAGGACGTAGGGGGACATGAGAGAAGACGCACGGAGATCTTTTCCATGCTTCACGATCCTGTGTGGCTAGTAGGAGGCGTTGCATGGGGTTGGGCAGCCCAAAGTCTTTGATGTTGTCAACCCATGATTTCTTTTGGCGGGCCCCTTCTTCTCTTGCCCTCGACTGTTCCTTGCAAGATGGTTTTTGCTAGGGGGTTTTGTCTTGTGGTGTGACCAAACCACATCAGCTTTCTCCTCTTTATGGTGGAGAGCAAAGGCTCTTGGGGGCCCACACGCTTTTTGATTTCTTCTTTACATAGTTATTGGTCTTGTGTTTTTGTATGATATTTTGAGGAGTCTTCTGTGGCACTTGTTCTCGAATGCTTGGATTCTTCTCTCTAACTCTGCTGTCAGAGTCCATGATTCACAGCCATATAGGAGGATAGATATCACGAGGGATTTGTAGAGGTGGTATTTGGTGCAGAAGCTGATGTTGTTGCTTCTGATGATCCTCTGGAGTCTGCTAGAGCAGATGTTGCTGTTGCAATGCGAGCTTTCACCTCATTGTTTGATGTGCCATCTTTTGTTAGGATGGAGCCTAAGTATTTGAATTGGCTCACCTCTTCCAATATTTCTCCATTCATCTTTATTTCCGTGCTGTCATTACTCGCGATGTTGACCATGATCTTCGATTTCTCTGTACTGACCTCCATGCCGTATGCGCTCGCTCGATCTGTTAGACTGTCTGTGAGGATTTGCAGTTCTTGTTTGCTGCTGCCCATGAGGTCAATGTCATCTGCAAATCTGAGGTGCAAAGGGGTCTTCCACCAATGGAGATGGAATGTGGTGGTTTTGCAGTGTCTCTGTCATGATGTTTTCGAGGAAGAGGTTGAAGAGTACAGGTGAGAGAAGGCAGCCCTGGTGGACTCCAACCGTGGTCTTGAAGAACTCGCCCACGTGATTGTTCATGAAAACTGCACTTCTTGCATTCTCGTACAGAGCCTTTATGACTTCAATTAGGCAGTTGTCGATGTTGAAGTGCCTGATACTGCCAGAGGCCGTCATGCCATACCCTGTCAAAGGCCTTTTTGAAGTCTATAAAATTGTGGTACAAGTCTTTTTGGTGTTGGAGATGCTTCTCTATCAGAATTCTCAGGTTTGAAAATTTGTTCCATTGTGCTGCGTTTTGGTCTAAAGCCCGCTTGTTCTTCTGCCAGGAGTTTTTCTGCTTGGTTTTTCAGTTGTTGAGGACTACCTGCAGCATGACTTGCTAGGATGGCTTATGAGACTGATGGTTCTGTAGTTCTGACATTGCTTGAGGTTTCCTTTTTTTGGCAGGGGTATTACAAGAGACTGTGTCCATTCTTTTTGGCCATTCTTTGGTGTCGTGGATCTTCTGGGCAAAGATCTGTGAATCGCCTTGCTGTTTTATTCCCTCCATTTTTTATGAGTTCAGCTGGGATGTTATCGATTCCAGGGGACTTCCCCTTCTTCAATTGTTTAATAGCTGTGTCTGCTTTCAAAACCTTAGTATTGGTGGTCTTTATCTTGGTGTTCAGGGGGTTTGTTGGAAACTATGTTGGTATCTGGGCATAGTGGGTAGTTATACAATCCCTCACAGTATCTGTCCAGCGTTGGAGGATGGCATTGTTTTCTGTTAAAAGATTTCCTTTTTGTCTTCAATAACAGAGGGTTTAGGCTGTGTGGTTTTAGTTAGTGCTTTCAGAGTGTTGTAAGCTGTTTTGCTGTTTCCCTTGGCCATTCCATCTTCGATGTTGTTGCATTGTTCTTCTATCCACGCTTCTTTGGCTTCTCTCATCTTTTTTCCTCACTTCTCTGTGGCTATCCATGTACTTGTTGTTGGCTTCTTGACTTGTGAACTTTTGCTTCTTAAGTTCTTTTCTTTTGTCGCAGAGGTCAAGAACCTCATTTGTCACCCAGGGTTGTTTCTTTGTTCTGCTTCTGCCTAATGTTTCTTCTGCTGCTGTCGTTAGCACTTCTTTGATGTTGTTGGCTAGTGTGTTCACATCATTGTCAATGGCTGTGAGTGCGGCGAACTTTCCTCCAATGTTGGCTTGGAAGATCTCAACCACTGTTGGGTCTTTGAGTTTTTCAGGTCGAATCTTATGCGTGGGCTTTTTGGCTGTTGTTTTGCTTTCAGTTTCAGCCTGATGGTGGTAAGTACAAGGTCATGGTCACTGCCAATGTCAGCTCCTGGGAATGTTCTTGTATTTGCCTTGTTTATGCTGGATTTGAATCTTTGGGGTGACAGAATGTAATCAATTTGATTATGAATCAGACCATTTGGTGAGTGCCAGGTTGATGTTCTAGATGGCTTGTGAGGGTGGAGTGTGTTAGCCAGAGTTAGTTTGTGCTTCTTTGCGAATTCCAGCAGCCGCTGTCCTCTGTCATTTGTTTCTCCCAGTCCAAAGCGCCCTGTGGTTCCTGCCCAGGTGTCATAGGCATCAGGTCCCACCTTAGCATTCCAATCACCTTCCACAATAAGGATGTCTTTTTTGGGCGTTTTGGAGATGACGTTTTCAAGTTCTTCATAGAATTCTTCTATCTGGTCATCATCGTAGTCAGATGTTGGAGCATACACTTAGATGATGGTGAGATTCTGGGGTTTTGCAGAGACTCTGATTGAGATGATCTGCTGGATATTGGTGTGCAGTTGATGATGCTTGGCACAATCTCTTTCCTGACAATGAAATCTACTGTGTGTAAATCACAGCAAATCCCGATGCAGAGGGGGCAATTATTCAATCCGGCAAATCTGGGTTCAGACTAAGAGGGTTAGTATATGGAGGAACTGGCAGATTTTCCTTGTCGAGTTTGGTCTCTGTTGAATGGTGCATTTCTGGATGCAGCTGCTCCACTTCCAGTATGATATGCTGCCATCAAGTGTTTACCAGATGATGATAGATTTTACTTGACAAATACTTGATTCAATCAGCATGGCTAAATATGATTTTTAAAAAATATCTTAGTACAAAGTGGATTTGACTTTGTGGGAGAGAGAGTTCTGTTCAAGTATTAATTTTCTTCAAGTATTTAAAAGTTCACATATCAAAGTTAAAATTTACATATCAAAGCCTTCTTAATAGAAAATTTTGTTAATGAATGGAGAAGTGAGCCATGGGATAATAGAAGACACCTTTAATATAGAAATTTGAAGATTGATTTTGGTAAGGAAAAATATA
>CM060346.1:28401352-28403852 GCA_030674155.1 Stramonita haemastoma
CCAATGCAGAGCACTGTTTAGCGTTGTTTTGTATTGTCTTACATTGTTTCGTGGTGTGTTTTGTTGTGGTGGGTTATTATGCCTTCAGCGCCTGGGCTTTATCACAGTTCCCTGATAAAACCATTGATGCTGGGGGCAGCAGCAAAGTGAGAGGCTGTATGATCATGGCTTTTTTCCCCACCATAGGAGTTCTACTTTACAGCTTAGTCTTAAGTGATCGACTATGACTCTCTGACCAGGAGGCTTGACTTGCACAGTCCGTTATGTGCTGCTGCAGCCCTGGGGGCTAGTTGGCCTTTGGAGAACATCTCCAGCCCTGACTGACCGTATACCCACCCTCTTGGCCGAGAGAGTGGGGTGTGCTGTGGGCAAGGCACCTCCACTATAATCAAATTTTTGTCGAATTTCCGAAGCAGCAAGGCAATTCAAGTCAATATTTTTATTTTATTTATTTATTTATCTAATGATGTATTCTTTTATATTCATTTATTCTTTTATATCGAGGATAATGGAATAAGCACTCATGTGCTTTTTTACATTCAGTCCCCGTGTGTATGCAGTTTTGTAAATCTTGTCATCTGTTTTTTATTTATTTTATTTATTTATTTTATTTTATTTTATACCACTTTATGTCACAGCAGATTTATCTGCGTTCCCACCGGTACACAATGGCTTACTCTTAGGAAAAGCAGAACAGGATTTAACGTGTGCGCAAGATGTTCTGCGTGTATTCGCATACGGTGCCTCGGTTTATAGTCTCATCCGAAGAACTTTGGGGAGAGTGGAGTCAGAACTGATGTTAACTCCAGGAGAAAAATCTCCTTGAGCGGGAATCGAACACCGGGTCGTCAAATTGCGGGCGCAATGTTCTGACCACCAGGCTATTTCAACAATTCTATGAAAGGCATTTAATCACTGACAGGCACATAAACTGACAAAAATGATAATCTCGAAAGAAAAATATGATGAAAAGCTATGATTGGTACTTTAAAAAAAATCAAAACATTCCAAGAAATCTTAAAATAAAAACTGCAAGATTTAGATTCAATATTTGACTTGCCTTTGACCCCTCTTGGGGACATGGAGAATTTCAGTAAACAAAATCAACTGTAACATTATAATATGCAGTAATAGAATACTTTTACAGGACAGACTTTCACAGAAATAGAAATAGAGTCAACCTTTCATCAATGTCATGCAATTTTACCCTTAACTACAAAATTGCTAAGTTTTGATCAAGTCTTTTTGTCAGTAGGGCACATATTTACAAAATGTCAACATGAATCTTGGATACATATAATCATTCATGAGGTAGCACATTCTCCGAAGCTCAGAAAACTTTAGACACACACGCACGCACGCACGCACGCACGCACGCACGCACGCTTGCGCGCGCGCGCACACACACACACACACACACACACACACACACACACACACACACACACACACACAGGATAGCCTAGTGGTCAGAACATTGCACTCGCAATTTGACGACCCGGGTTCGATTCCCGGTCGAGGGGATTTTTCCTCTGGAGTTAACATCAGTGCTGACTCCACTCTCCCCAAAAAGCTCTTTCGGATGAGACTATTAACCGAGGCCCCGTGTGTGAACGCACGCAAGAACATCTTGCCCACACATTAAATCCTGTTCCGCTTTTCGTAAGAGTAGGCCATCGTGTGCCGGTGGGAACAGATGACATTTACAAAACTGCATACACACGGGGACTGGATGTAAAAAAGCACAAGAGTGTGCTTATCCCATTATCCGCGATATAAAAGAATAAAACAAACAAATAAATAAATAAACGCACACACACACATACACACATACATACACATACACCCACGCACGCACACATGTGCGCACGCACACACACACACACATATCAGGAAGTATTGGATGTCAAATAGCAGGTGGACAGCTGACACTGAAGCCTGTAACAGCAGTGACACATCACATCCCACATACCTCACATGTCTTACATACCTCACATTCCTCACATACTTCACATACCTCACATTTCTCAGATATCTCCCATTTCTCACATACCTCACATACCTCACATTTCTCACATACCTCGCACACCTCACATTTCTCACATACCTCACATACTTCACATTCTCACACACATTTCACATGCCTCACATTCCTCACACCACCTCCCATACCTTGCATTTCTCACACACCTCACATTTCTCACATACCTCACCTCAAAATTCTCACATACCTTATATGTCTCACATACCTTACATACCTCACATTTCTTACATATCTCACATTCTCATATATCATCACATGTCTCGCATACTTCACATACCTCAATACCTTACATTTCTCACATACCTCACATTCCTTACATACCTCACATGTCTCACATACCTCACATTCTTCACATACCTCACATTCCTCACATACATCACATTCCTCACATACATCACATTCCTCAAATTTTTGCCCTTTTCATTCTTGAAAGAGAGCAGTTTCTCTCAATGTATC
>CM060346.1:28411352-28416466 GCA_030674155.1 Stramonita haemastoma
AAAAGAAAAGAAGCAAAGTAAGAAGAAAGAAAGAAAGAAAGAAGCAAAGAAAAGAAAGAAAGAAAGAAACAAATAAACAAAGACACAAAAATGAAGAAAAAGAAGAAGAAAAAGAAGAATTGCAAAAAACAAGAATTGCAAAGAAGAATTGCAAAGAACAAGAAGAGAAGAAGAGTTCCCGTGTGCGAACGCACGCAGAACATCTTACACACACGTTAAAACCCGTTCCGCTTTTCGGAAGAGCAGGCCATTGTATGCCGGAGGGAACAGATGACAAAATTTACAAAACTGCGTGCACACGGGGACTGGATGTAAAAAGAACATAAGTGCTTATTCCATTATCCTTGGAATAAAAGAATAAATGAAATAAAATCTCTCTCTCTCTCTCTCTCTCTCTCTCTCTCCTCTTCTCTCTCCTCTCTCTCCTCTCTCTCTCTCTCTCTCTCTCTGTATCTCTCTGTCCCTCTGTCTCTCTGTCTCTGTCTGTCTGTCTGTCTGTCTGTCTGTCGTCTGTCTGTCTTCTGTCTGTCTGTCTGTCTGTCTCTCTCTCTCTCTCTCTCCTCCCCTCTCTCTCTCCTCTCTCTCTCTCCCCTCTCCTCCTCTCTCCCCGCTCTCTCTCTCTCTCCTCCTCTGCGTGTGGGGTGGGTGTGGGGGGTGGGTGTGTGCGTGTGTGTGTGGGGGGGGGGGGGGGGGGCGCACACGCGCGCGTGTATGTGTGGGGAGGGGTGCGTCGTGCGTGTGTCTTGCGTGCATGCTGCATGCGTGCATCCCGGGGTATGTTGTTGCATGCGTGCATGCGTGTATGGTGGGTGGCATGCGTGCGGCCTGCGTGTGTGTGGTGTGGTGTGGGGTGTGTGGTGTGTGTGTGTTGTGCTCGTGTGTGTGTGTGTGGTGTGGTGTGTGTGTGTGTGTGTTTTGTGTGGGGTGTGTGGTTGTTTTAAACGGGAAGGGGGGAGGGTAATCGACTAACATATAATTTTATTCTTTTTTGTATGACTTGATTGTATTGTATTGCATTGCATTGCATTGCATTGCATTGGATTGCATTGAAAATTATATTGTATTGTATTTTTATTGTATTGAATTGCATTGTCTGTATTGTTTTGAATGTATTGTTTTGTACTGTATTGTATTGAGGAATTGTATTGTACTGAATGATTGAGTGTATTGTATTGTACTGTATTGTATTTATGTATTGTATTGTATACATTTTAAGCCGAATGTTGCCACCGACAACTCTCTTGCTGCGTGGTTCTTTTGTGTGCACTGAAATGGGTGTTAACCGGGATCTCCTCCATTATTGTCTTACCCGAAAGACTTGCCGCAGAACACCAACGCAAGGTCTTAATGGATAGAAAAAAGAAGAAGAACGGTCGGAGTGTGCGGGGGTTCGAATCCCTTTTGGGGGGCCCAAAACTTTTTCCCCCCATCCATTAGACCAAAGAGTGGTGGTCTGCGCGCTAGTCTTTCTGACGAACGATAAAGCGAGGTCCCGTGTGTTACACATCATTATTTACGCACGTAAAAGAACCCACAGCAACAAGAGCGTTGTCCCTGGAAAAAATCTGTTTGAAAAAAGCCACTTTTGATAGCTTAGGGAAACAAAATACAGTTACAGACAGGAGAAAAAAGAGAAAAAAAAAATGATAATGGGTAGCGCTGCACTTTTAGGCGACTGCCTCCCCGGTCGAGCACCCGAATTTCACGCAGAGAAATCTGCTGTACAAAAAGTGGGATAAAATAAATAAATAAATAAAATAAAATAAATAATAAAGATCGTTTTATTTCACTTTGACAATTGGAAAACCCCACATGTTTGAACGGCGGTCTGCACAGCATAGTTGAAAAGAAAAGTTACCTTAAGGGACAATTGGGAAGAAGGGAAGGGTTGTGTGTGTGTGTGTGGTGGTGTTTTTGGGGTGTGTGTGTGTGTGTTGTGTGTGTGTGTGTGTTTTGTGTGTGTGTGTGTGTGGTGTTTCTGTGTGGTGTGTATGTGGGGGTTGTGGGTGTGTGTGGTGTGTGTCTGTGTCTGTGCGTGTCGGGGTTTTTCTGTGTGTCTGTGCCTGTTCTGTGTCTGTGTCTGTGTCTGTCTGTCGTCTGTCTGTCACTGTCTGTCTGTCTGTGTCTGTCTGTCTGCGTCTGTGTCTGTGGGTCCCGTGTGGGGCTGTGGTCTGTGTGTCTGTTTGTTGTAGAGGAGGGGGTGAAGAGAGAAAGGATAGGGGGGGAAGGGGAAGGGAGAGAGAGGGAAATGGATGAAAGAAGACCCATAATAAGGTCTTGCTTAAGGGGGTGGACACTGTGGAGGGTGGAGGGGGGCTATAGGGTATCTGGAAGACCCGGTCAGTGTCATAGTAGCCGGTAATCTCCAGGAAAACTGACCTCTTTGCTTTGGTGGGCTGTGTTGTGAAGGGTAGGAATGAAAGGGTGTGTGTGTTTGTGTATGTGTTGTGATGTTTGTGTGTGTGGGGGGTGGGGGGGGGGGGTGGGGGTGGGGGGGTTTTTGGGTGTGTGTGTGTGTGTGTGTTTTTTGTGTGTGTTTTGTGTGTGGTGTGGGGGGGGGGGGGGGGTATGTTTTTGTGTGTGTGTGTTTTGTGTGTTGTGGGGTGTGTGGGTGTTGTTGTGTGGGGTGTGTTTTGTTTTGTGTGTGTGGGGTGTTGTGTTTGTGTGTGTGTGTTTTTGTGTGTGTGTGTGTTTTTGGTGTGGGAATGTTGTGTGCTTGTGTGTTGTTTTCTTCTTCGTTTTTCTTTTCTTCTTTTTTTTCCCTTCCCTTCTGTTTTCTTCGGTTTTTTTCTCTGTCCCCTTTCTTTCTTCTTCTTCTTTTCTTTTTCCTGTCTTTCTGTCTTCTGTTTTCCTTCTTTTTCTGCTCTTTTTCTTCTTTTTCCTTCCCTCTGTCCTTCTTTTCTCCCATGTCTTCTTTCCCCCCTTCTCTTCCCCCCTCTTCTTTCTTCTTCTTCTCTTTTCGGGTTGTTTTTTGTTTTGTTTTGTAGGTTGTTGTTTTTCTGTCTTTTCCTGCGCTCCCTTTTTTTTTTTTTGTTTTTTTTTTTTTTGATTCTTCCTTTTTCCTTTTTCTTTTTCTTTTTCTTTTATTTTCCCTTCACAATCCCCACTCCCCTTTTTCCCTTTTTCCCGTTTTCCCGACTTCGTCTGTCCCCCTTTTCTCCTTTCTCCTCCTTTTTCCCCTCGCTTTTTTCACATCCCTCTTTATCTCAATCTCCTTTCCTTTTTCTTCCTTCACTTCTCCCATTCTCCCTTTTTCTATTTCTCCCCCTTCTATTCCTTCCTCATCATCTTCTTCTTCTTTTTCTTCTTCTTACTTTTTTTGTCTTATCTTTTCAAAAAAAAAAAACCCGGGGGGCCCCTCCCCCCCGGGCCCCCCTTTTTTTTTTCCCATCCCCTTTTTTTTTTTCCCTTTTTTCATGCAGAAAAATCGGTTCCCCTGTTCTTTTGTTCCTTTTGGGACAGCTTATTTTTGTCGTGTTGTTTGGTGGTTTATGTTGTGTGTTTTTTTTTTATTTTTTTTTTTTTTCATATGTTCCTTATCTGTATCTTTGTGCCTATACATTACCCATTTATAAAATCAACCAAATTAAAACAATAAAACAGAAAACCTTACTAGTTAAAAAGAAAAAAAAGAGAAGTGGGGAGGGGGGGGAGAGAGAAAGAGAGAGACGGAGAAAAGAGACAGACCCGGATAGGCTTTGGGGGGGGGGGGGAGAGGGAAAGAGAAAAAAGGGAAAGAACAGAGACAAAAAACATACAGAGAGAGAAAGAGACAGAAGAGAGAAAAAGAGACAAGAGACAAGAACAGAAGAAAAAGGAAAAGAAAAGAAGGACAGAGAGACAGAGAGACAGAGACAGAAAGAGAAAAAGACACACAGACAACCCAGAGACGGGAAACAGAGAGATAGAGAGAGACAAGAGTCAAAAAAAACAGGGAGTACAGAGACAAGAAGGGGAACAGTTTTTTCCAGGGTTTTTGCACTAAATTGCTTCCCCCGTCCCCAAAATTTCCCGCCCCTTGATAATAAAGTTTGATAGCTAAAAAAATGAGCTAACAGATTTTTCAACAATGGCCCCCCCGCTTTACCCAGAATCCCCCCGTTTTCCCCTTTCCCCCCCCTTTTTTCCCCTTTTTCCCCGGTTGGGGGTGCTTTCGGCCCCGCCCCCCTTTCTTTTTTTTTCTCTTTTCCCCCTTTTCTTCTTTCCGGGTTTTTTTTTTGATTGTTTTTTTTGGGGGTTTTTTTTGTTTGTTTTTTTTTGTTTTGTTTTTGTTTGTTGTTTTTGGGGGGGTGTTTTGTTGTGGGTGTTTGGGTTTGGGTTTTTGTTTTTGTGGGTGGGTTTGTTGGGGTGTGTGTTGGGTTTGGGGTTTTTGTTGGGTTTGTTGGGGGTTGTTGGTGTTTTTGGTTTTTGGGTGGTGGTTGTTTTTGGGGGGGTTTGGGGGGTTTTTTTTTTTTGGGGGGTTTTTGGGGTTTGGGGGGTGTTTGGGGGGGGGGGGGGTGGTTGTTTTTTGTTTTTTTGGGGGTGTGGGTTTTGTGTGTGTGTGTGTTTGGGGGTGGGTGTTTTGTTTGTTGGGGTTTTGTTTTTTTTTACTTTTTTTTTTTTTAATGTGTTTTGTTTTTTTTTGGTTTTTTTTTTTTTTTTTTTTTACCTTTTGGGGGAGGGGGTGGGGGGGGGGGGGGGGGGAAAGGGGGGAAGGGGGGTGAAGGGGGACCAGGGGGGTGGGGGGGGGGGGGGGGGTTTTGGGTGGGGGGGGGGGGGAAAAACCCGGGGGGGGGGGGGGGGGGACCGGGGGGGAAAAAGGGGTTTAAACCCCCCCCCCCCAACCTTTTTTTTTTTTTTAAAAAACCTTTTTTTTTGGGGACCCCCCCCTTTTTTGGGGTTTTGTTTTGTTTGTGGGTTTTTGGGGGTTTTTTTTTCCGGACCACCGGGGGGGGGGGTTTTTTTTTTTTTTTTTAACAGTTTAAAAAACCCCCCACCCCCCCACCCAAAAAAACACAACACCTTTTTTCTTCCCCGCCCCCCCCTTTTTTCTGTTTCCTCCCCCCTTTTCCTCCCTTTTACTCCCCACCCCCCCTCCCCCCCCAAAAACCAAACCCCACCCCACCAACCCCCAC
>CM060346.1:28433810-28448810 GCA_030674155.1 Stramonita haemastoma
GGGGGGGGGGGGGGGGGGGGGGGGGGGGGGGGGAGATGCGTGCGAGCGTGCGCCGGTGTATGTGTGTGCGTGCGTACATGTGTTGTTAGGACAGTACGCGTCAGTACAACATGAGAATTTATGTGATGAAGAGGAAAAATGAATTAAAAAGATTAATGATGCTGAAGCAGATCTCTTAGAAAACAAAACCACTCAAACAAAGAGACCAGATCTTAGGTGTATTAAAGAAATGACTGCATCTTAGGCCCAGTGCATTCGTTCGTATCTACACCTCGTATCATGTTTAAGAGCACATTGCCCAGAATACCTACAGGCGTACTGGTCATACGTCTGAAAGTGCGCCCATAAATGATCCTCATCATTATCATGTTGCTTTGAACTTTTGGACCGCAGTGTTATTCTATTTTTTGTGTGTTCGTGTGGCAACTGCTCTGCGCTTGAGCTGTGCTGTGGTGCATCAATTGTATATTTTCATTGATATTATGTATAATACTATGTATTGTTGCCTACACTTTACCAGCTTTCCTTCCGACAGATTCGCTAGATTCAAGCCAGGCTGTTCTCTTTGTGGGCTGTGGTATCACCACAAGAACAGCACCACCCATTTTAAAGATGTTAGTAAAGTGTGTATGCCTACAGTAGAAAACTCTCTTGGTGCCGTGGGCTCTGTTACTGCACAAAAGTCGGGGTAGGATGGGACTCCAACCGGCCTTTTGTCACATCTTATTTATCTGCCCCTTATTTTTGAGGGTGTGTATGGGCAGGCACACCTGTATTTGTGACACTGCACCACATTAGGAGTCGCATTGCACCAGAGGTAAGTTTTTAGTTATTGGCATGTTAATAAGATGGCTATATGATACCAAAAAACAAATTGAAAATCGGACAGTTCTATCAAGTTATTACAACTGCAGGAAATGGCAAAATGAGAAATTGACAAGTTAGTAGGTGGCCAGAATGAGGACTTGGCTATTTTCAAAACACGTTTAAAGACAAAAGGAAAAAAAAATTATGACTTGATATTTCACTTCAATGTAAAATAAGTGCTAGAGTTTTATAATCAATAAAAATCTCAAAATCCACACAACCTCACCCCCACCTGCCCAAAATGTCCCCTAGCAGAAAAGTGGGTTATGTGCTAAGGGACTCATTTCGTGGTGAAGCGTCACATTTGTGTTAGCCTTTTTTGTGTGTGGCAACGGCCCTGCACTGTGTTGTGATGCATCATATTGTAGATTATGATTAATATTATGTGTTACACTATGCAAACTGGACCAGCATTTGTTCCGACGGACATGCTGCATTCGCCAGGCAGTTCTCTTTGGGGCTGTAGTATCGCCACAAAAGCAGCGCCACTCATATCAAAGATGCTAGTAAAGTCTGTGTGCCTACAGTAGATCACTCTCATGGTGCTGTAGAGTCTGTTACTGCGCAAAAGTTGGGGTATGATGGGACTGAAAAATAGCTGTTTGTCACATCTTCTCTAGATGTAAGGGCTTGTTTTTGAGGGTGTGTATGCTGGTGCCCTAGCATGTATTTGTGATTGCTGTGTGTATGTGTTCGCCTGTGAACACGACCCTACACTGTGCTGTGCTGCAATTATTTAGTCAATATTTTATGTAAAACTGTCTATCGTTGTAGACACTGTACCAGCTTTGTTCCGTCATACTGTATTCGCCAGGATGCCTCTTTGGGGCTGTGGTGCCACTACAAGAACAGCGCCACCCCAACAGCCACCATGGCACAGTGGTTAAGAGCCGGTAAGGTGAGCCCAGCGATGTCTGTTCCTGTCCAGTTTGCATACTGAGTCTGAATGTGTCATCCATGCCACTAAACAGAGCTGTTCTTCTCTCCTGAAAGGGATACATAGGGTTTTGATGACCCTATGTATAAGATGTGTGTTTGTTCGCATAAGGGATCTGGGCTTCATGTAGCGTCATCTAGACGACTTCATGGGAATTTGGGTCAGGATCGTTTGAAATGCATTACATTGTGTTGTATTGCACCGAATGGATTTCCATTATTTGGTATTGTATCATACTGTATTGTTTGCTTTATGTTGCATTGTACTGCAGTACATTGTATTGTTGACCACTGGCAGTACCTTGAGCTGATCTTTCTCTGAGTGGACATATTTGATGTCCAATCTCTGTTTGCACCTCGGAAACACGGCACAATTATACGGTTTGAGATGTGATTTTTATGTAGAGGTTTCCACCGTGAAGTCGAAGTGCATGCAACAAAACGTTTTCAATCACTACCCAAGAAAACAGAGCATCCACAATTCACAGGTGTGTCTCTAAATAGAAACACAACTCTGATTGTCGCCCCTGATCACATGGGAGATAATCTACTTACCACCCCATCACACACACACACACACACACACACACCACACACACACACACACACATATATATATATTATATATATATATATATATATATATATATATATTATATATATATAATATATATATTATATATATATATATATATGACACCACCTGGCTATAACACTCGCTCTTTCCCTAGACTCTCTCGTGGAGGTGGCATTGCCATCATCTACAAAGACACACTGCACCCAGCTCTTTCCTTCTGTCACTCTCTCCCTTTCTTACCTGCATCCTTTGAAGTCTGTGAACTCAACCTCAGCTTACCTGGCCACTCTATCACTTTCTGCTGTCTGTACCGTCCACCTCCTAGCTGTAAAAACAATCTGACATCTTCCCTTTTTCATCAGGAATTCCAGTCACTCCTGGATCATTACAGCCTTTCTCCCAAGAAACTTATCATTCTCGGCGACTTCAACTTTCACTTTGACAACCAGTCCTGTCCTGATGTCAAGCGTCTTTCTCTTTCTCTGTGTAACCACTCTCTTTCCCAGATGGTCAACGAGCCAACACACAGGTCAGGCCACATCTTAGACTGGCTCATTACTGATCTTTCACTTAATCTCGTCACATCTGTGTCCGTCACTAATGAACTGCTTTCCGATCATTCCGCCATTCTCTTCTCTCTCAACATCACTAGGCCTATCAAAAAGAAAAAGCGCGTCACCCGTCATAATCTCAAGGCAATTGACATTCAAACTTTCTCTTCTCAAGCTGCCAAACACCTATCGCAATCCCCTGAACATACTGACCCTTCTGAACATTACAATACTGTTTTAAGCCAACTGCTCGATGAGCACGCACCTCCCACTGATGTTATTCTGCCTGACAGGCCCTGTGCCCCATGGTATACCCATGACATACTGGTTGCAAAGCGCAAACGCCGACAACTTGAGCGAAAATGGCGAAAAACAAAAACAGAAATCAACAAACAGCTCTTCCAGAAACAAATCAACAAAGTCAAAACCCTAATCCACTCAGCGAAGACAAACTATTACTCTGCTCAAGTTCTTGATGCCACGTCCATGAAATCTCTTTTTTCCCTCACCTCAACTCTCCTCGGATCTGCAAAGGCTAGCCCTCTGCCTACTGTCCACAGCCACTCTGAACTTCCTGCTATATTCTCCTCATTTTTCTCTGACAAAGTCCGCAACATCCGCTCCAAACTGGATCAGACTTCTTTCCTACCTGCACCTCCTGATCCCCAATTCACTGGCACTCCTCTCCTAGTCTTTCACCCAACAAGCGAGAAAGAAATCAAGAACATTCTGAAAGAAATGACAATAAAATCATGCGACCTCGATCCTGTACCTGCTTCTCTTTTCATTCAGTGCATTCCACAGCTTATACCTACCATCACAAAAATAGTAAACTCATCTCTTCTTTCTGGAAATTTTCCATCAGCTCTAAAAACTGCGATAGTCACACCTCTACTCAAAAGCACGACCTCGATCCTAACATCCTGAAGAACTATAGACCTGTTTCTAATCTGCCTTTTATCTCTAAAGTCCTTGAAAAAGTTGTTCTGAAACAACTCAACAGCCATCTTCTTTCCAATAATCTCTTTCCCCCTTTTCAGTCTGCCTATCGCGTCAACCACAGCACTGAAACCACCCTGGTTCATACTCTAAACATGCTTCTCCATGCTTCTGACTCAGGGAAAATCTCCCTTCTTACTCTCCTCGACTTATCTGCTGCCTTTGACACTATAGACCATTCAATTCTTCTCTCCCGTCATTAAAGGCACAGCCCTCACCTGGTTCACTTCATACCTAGCAGACCGAGTCCATACAGTTGCAGTAAACAAGATTCAATCAGCACCTGCTATACTGGAATGCGGTGTCCCTCAGGGATCAGTTCTGGGCCCTCTTCTTTTTACCCTCTATACTGCTCCACTGTCACATATAATAGACCGTCATCATATCAATTATCACTTTTATGCTGATGACTCGCAGATTCAAAGTAGTGACACACCTGAAAATCTTCCTTCTCTTTTGACAAACATGACCAACTGCCTTCAAGATATCCAACACTGGATGATACAAAACAAATTACAACTAAATGCAGATAAAACCGAAGCCATGCTCGTAGGCACCAAACACAAACTCTCCTCCATTCCAACAACTTCATTAGAATTCGGCAATATGTCAGTTCCGCTATCCACTTCTGTGAAGTATCTAGGAGTCGTTGTCGACAACACTCTCTCCATGCAAAAATTCATTACCCAAACCTGTCAGTCATGCTACTATCAACTACGGCGTATTAGCGCAATTCGAAAGTACCTGTCTACTGATGCAACATCCAAACTTGTCACTTCTCTTATTCTCTCACGTCTGGACTATTGCAATTCTCTTTTGGCTGGTCTGCCAGCATCATCCATCCACTCCCTTCAACGTATACAAAACTCTGCAGCTCGTCTGGTCCTCAAAAAGAAAAAAATCTGAGCACATTACCCCTCTCTTGCAATCTCTCCATTGGCTGCCCGTACCACAGAGAGTAAACTGCAAGATCAATACCCTCTGTTACAAATGTCTCCACAATACTGCACCCTCCTACCTCTGTGAATGTCTTCACTTGTACACACCTTCTCGCTCCCTCCGCTCGTCGGCAGATACTTTGTCTTTAAGAATACCCAGATTCAACCTATCTACCGTTGGCCGCCGCTCTTTCTCTGTTTCTGGTCCATCGATGTGGAACGACCTTCCTCTCTCCCTCCGGCAAAAGCCTACTTATGACACTTTTAAATCCAACCTCAAGACACACTTATTTCAAACCTAAGTTTTCCTCCTTCCGCTTCCATCTCTTACCTGTCCCTGCCTTCAACATCCACCTGCCAAAGTGCTTAACGTTTGTAGGTGTGTGTGCGCGCGGGCGTGCTGCGTGCATGCGTGCGTGCGTGTGTGTGTATATTTGAATTTGTTAAAACTGTAAATTGTTGTTGACTGCGTGTTGTGTAGGTCGAATGAAAGCGCTTTGATTTGTTTTTTTACAAGAGATAGCGCTATACAAATTCCATGTATTATTATTATTATTATTAGAATCTCTCTGAGTTCTTTTTTTAAATGTACCTCTTGCACAAGTCTGTTTACTGTTTATTGTTGTTGGGTTTTGTGTGTTTTGTTTTATCTATATTAATGGTATATTGTAGAATTTTTTGTGATAATCTTGCAGACTTACGTAGTCTCATAAGACAGAAGAGACTGAATATGAAAAATTACAGTAGAACTTATCTGTTTTTGATTTATAACGTACTCTCTCTCCTCTCTCTCTCTCTCTCTCTCTCTCTCCTCTCTCTCTCTCTCTCTCTTCTCTCTCTCTCTCTCTCTCTCTCTCTCTCTCTCTGTGTTTACTTACTGTTAGCCCTACTTTATCAACGATACTTGATTCTCTGCTGATTTGTTTCCAACTATTTACTCTTTTTGAAACCCAGCTCCTAGAAACCCATTTTCCTTTCTAGTTTTTTCAGTTCTTATTGCAATACTTTTATCTTTACATTTTGATCAGTTAGAGAATTCATTAACGTATTGGTATTTGTTCTTCAGTCTGAGAATGTAGGATACCAGGACTTTTACTCTGAGTGTGAAAAGTGTAGTTAGAACTGTCTCTCTTATGCCATCTGGAATACGAACACACCAGCACTGTCGATGCTAACCTCACAGGTGCATTGAGTCCGTTACTCACGTTTCATCTGTCTGTGGTAGCAGCAGCCCACCAGTGCAATGGCTGCTGCAATGATGATAATAGCTGCAACAATTCCACCTACGATGGCGGCTACATTCGTTCCTGGATCATCAACCGCTTCTGAAAAAAAAAGATAACCCAAAGCTTTCAGAAACTTTCTACAACAAAAATGACGGGTCGCTACACAATTAGCGTTTGAAGAATGAGCAATCTGATGTCTGAATCCTCACTTTTTGGAAAGAGGGAAACTCAGAAAGTTTCTCTCTCTCTCTCTCTCTCTTCTCTCTCTCTTCTCTCTCTCTCTCTCTCTCTCTCTCTCTCTCTCTCTCTCTCTCTCTCATCGTGTGCCGGTGGGAACAGATGACATGTACAAAATGCATACACACGGGGACTGGATGTAAAACAGCACAAGAGTGCTTATTCCAGTATCCTCGATATAAAAGAATAAATCAAAATCAATCAAATCAAATCAAATCTCTCTCTCTCTCTCTCTCTCTCTCTCTCTCTCTCTCTCTCTCTCTCTCTCTCTCTCTCTCTCTCTCTCTCTGTGACATTATTCTGCTTTCTGCCGTGTCTGTGCAGGCTTGCATCCATAATAGTAATATTGACCACGCTGATTTTTCATTGTTCATTGACACAGATTGTTTGTCCAAAACGAACTTTCAGTGGATGGGCGTTAAAATGATGGTGCACATTTTATAGGAGTGCCTTCTTTTAAGTTTTTATATCAGCATGAGTTACCGGGTTCTTTTTTCTGATTCGATAGCCCCTGATGCTTTTGTAGAATGATGACTTCTGTTTGCACTTCTGCATCAAAGCCTTTAGGGTCAGGAGTTCATAGAAAAGTGCCGTTGAAAGAAAATTGTTGTGGTAACCCTCTCAGGTGAGTGTATTCTTTATTACATCTACACGATTAAGCTATCAAAGTCGTCAATTTGAAAATTAGTTGGTTGTATTATGCGCAGATTTCAGAGCAGGGCGCACCACAACCGAATAAATATTCAATCTCAGAATACCCTGTTAGCAATACCATCAATACCATGGAGAACTCTACAACGTATTTATTGATTTTAAGAGGGCATTAGAAAGGGGGTGGCATGCATCTTTGGGGGCAACCATGAATTTTACAGCATCAATACAAACCTGATCAGAGTGAAAGACCTGGATGACACACTGCGTAATCTCCTTGATAAGCATGCTCCAGTCGCCTGCGGAAAGATCTGAAAGATATGTGCTGGTCGGTTAGAACCATGGTATGCAGGAGTGAGAGAGGAGTTGCCTAAAGCAAAGAAAGCTAGACGTCTCGCCCAGAAAAAGTGGTTGCAGACAAAATTAGAAAGCTTTAAACAGATCTACAATTCCACAAAACGTAGAGTCACTTTTCTTGTCCATCAAGCCAAATCTTTGTACTTTAAATCAAAGATCTCTGCTTGTGATTCTAGCAGACACCTGTTTGATATTTGTGGCCAATTGTGTGGAAAAACCAAAAGCACTCCCCTTCCCACTACCCACCCAGTCAGTATGCTACCACAGATTTTCTGCGCCTTCTTTGTGGCGAAAGTTACTGACATTAGACGTGAGCTTGACCATATCTCTATAACCCTCTCAGCTCAAGACCCTCAGCCCTACCCAGTATCAGATATTACTCCATTGTCTTCCTTTCGCTTAGTTACTGCAGATGCTGTCAGTAAGATTATGCTTAAATCCAAACCCACTACCTGCGCACTTGACTCCATTCCAACACCCCTTCTGACTGAATGCTTAAATGATATCTTACATGTTATTACACAGATAATGAATCAGAGTCTATCCACAGGTGGTGTCCCTTCCAGTTTCAAATATGCAGTTGTAAAACCTCTGATCAAAAAGTCATCTCTTGACCCAAAAATCCTCAAGAATTACAGACCTGTTTCCAACTTGCCCTTCCTGTCAAGAATCCTTGAAAAACTTGTACTGGATCAGCTCTTTGAACATCTTGTCTCACATTCTTTTCTACCTCCGAACCAGTCAGCACACAGGCCCTTATACAGCACTGAAACAGCACTTCTGAAAGTTGCAAATGATATCTTACTTGCTCTAGATGATGGAAATATCTGTGTCCTCACTCTTTTGGATCTATCAGCTGCATTTGATACAATCAATCACACCATTCTCTACCAAGCTCTCCAACAACGCTTTGGTGTCTGTGGAACAGCACTGAAGTGGTTTCAGAACTATCTATCTGATCGAATGCAAACTGTTATTGTAGATGAGTTCAAGTCCTCACCAGCAAACCTCTCGTTTGGTGTACCACAAGGATCAGTCTTGGGACCCATTCTTTTCATCATGTACACCAAGCCACTGAACACCCTCATTAGCAGTAACTCTATCCAAAATCAGTCTTTTGCGGATGACTCCCAACTTTACTCTAAATGCTGTCTTGATAATGTTGACAATACTATTGAAATCATGCAAAATTGTACATCCGACATCAAATCCTGGATGACTAGACACAAACTGAAATTAAATGATGAGAAAACAAGCCCTGCTGATTCACTCCACTCATTCTTCTCTATCAGTTGATCTACCATCTACCATCCTGTTTGAAAATCAGATTTTTCTTTCTCGCCATCAGCGCGCAATCTAGGATTCATCATGACAAATGCCATGTCAATTGAGAAACATGTTTCACAGACTTGCCGCTCAGCTTATGCTGGGCTTCGTCAGATTAGTAACATCAGAATGTATACCGATGTAGATACAGCCGAGAAACTCGTCTGTGCCCTTGTTCTATCTAGGCTTGACTATACAAACTCCCTGCCTGCAGGCTGTCCCAAGTTTTTAATAGAGAAACTACAAAAGGTACAAAACTCAGCTGCCCGATTGGTACTCAAAACAAAGAAGCGTAATCACATCACACCTGTATTGCGAAATCTGCACTGGCTTCCAATCCAAGCTCGTATCCAGTACAAAGTTATGATGCATTGTCATAATTTCTTCTTGAACAAAGTTCCAGCATACTTCTCCGATACTCTTTCTGTGTACCACCCAAACAAACCACTCCGCTCATCCTCTGACACTAGAATCTTGAGAGTTCCCAAAGTAAAAAAAAAAAAAGCACAGCGAGCGCTCATTCTCTTATGTTGGTCCCACTATCTGGAGCGCACTTCCCTCTGAAATAAGACACACTGACTCTACTTCTTCCTTTAAAGGGTTGCTCAAAACACACCCTTTTATCCGATTCTTGTCCCCGACCACTGATCAAAATTGATTTCCCATTTTATTGACTCATCTCTGACTCTAGTGCTGGTCTTTTGCTGTTTTGGGATATGATAGGGTTCTTTATTTCTATTTTACGTCATCTTATTTTTTTGTTAATGTGAGTACATGTAGGGTAAATCCGTGAATGTGCCGTTTTCTTCGTTATTCCGTGTTGTGTGTTTTGTGTATGTGTTTTTGCGTGTGCGTGTGGGTGTGTGTGTGTGTGTGTGTGTGTGTGTGTGTGTGTGTGTGTGTGTGTGTGTGTGTGTGTGTGTGTGTGTGTATGCATTGTACTGCATTGTGCATTTTTTGATGATATTGCTTTTATTTTACTTTTATTGTCTGGCCATGTAATATGCTGTGTATTGTATGTGCATGCATTTTTCCTTATTTTTTTGTGCCGGTCAAATTTTTCACGTTCATATGTAACCTATTTAAATTGATTTGATTGTACAGCGCGGTGAGTCTGTTTTGGGGAATTTGCGCTATATAAGCCTCCATTTTGTTATATCATTATTATTATATTAGTATTAGTATTATTTAGATCAAAGAATACAGGCACAGAAAAGGCCGCAAAATTAAGCTTCAAGAAAACTTGTATGAGGAAATAGATAAAGAAACCACGTGATATTTTGGTATGGTATTGGCAGAAAAAACACTTCATAAAGAAGCCAGGCAATACTGCTAGTATCCCTGTGTTTGTTCAACCAACCCAACTGCTCTTACCTATAATTTGTGACCCTCCATCATATTATGAGTTGCATTGCACCTGACCAACTTTTGCTATGAGCATTTCTATGCAGGTAGGGGTCAGGTTGTTGACTTTAAGATTTGAACAATAATAAATGGTCCATTTGTTGTTTGTGATGAAAAGAATTGATAAATTGATAACACGGGATAAACTAAAATTGAAAATATGGATTACAAACATTTAAATTGAAAATTTACTTTCAGCCACAACAAAATGACTAATGAAGGCTGCTACATGACATATGCATACTATTTAATGCCACCAGCTAAAGAACGTTGTAGATTTTAAAAATTGTTTTGGAGAGGTCCCCTCTGTCAGTTCTCTTGTTTTTCACATGGGTTGTCTTTCTGTATTAATTTTTTTTTTACACAACTGATAAAGCCTGTATATGCAAAATTAAGAAAACAAGGTTTTTTTCTGACAACACCATTCATAGATGACACAACTTTCAAAGACCAATCAGAGAAAGGTATCAAGAAAATATTGAAATGACAGTTTTCATGCTTATATATCTCTGTTTTGTGGTACATACTTAGAAAGAAGTCCTCGATCCAACCACAACATTAAAGTACCTAGGCTTTTGGCTAGATTCAAAGAAAAATTGTATCACTTTGTGGGGAGACATGGTGACAAAACTGAAGACAATTTGTTTAGGCTTGTTAAGAAAGAGTGCATGCACAATCAGGGAGCCAGCATAAGGAATTGGTCAAATTGTAGCAGTTTTTCCAGCAGTACAATGCCCCCCCCCTCCCCCCTCCTGTACTGTTTTTTTTTCAGGCAGGAGTTTCCTTTCCAATGTAGAAAAGGGGAATTAAACGAGGGGATTAAAATATTTCTATAGCTAGCTTCCCTGCAAAAATGATGATTCATCAGTAGAAATGAAAACAGATGCTGCAATAACTAGTGGTTGGGGGGTTATAATTATGTGGATCCAGTCATATAGAAGACTAATGGTCTGAAAAGAAAAGTAAACTAAATCACGTCAAATGTTTTGGAGGTACTAGCAACTTATTATGAAATGCTTTTTGAAATCATCATTCAAAAAGAAAAGCTGCAAAGATGCTCTCAGATAACGCATAATGTGTGTTTGACACAAAACGTATACGAGGTTCTCTATATGATTAATGCAATGAGCTGACAAAAAGACCTTCGTTATAGCACAAAACCAATAATATCTGGATTAAAAGTACTGACTTCTTTAAAACTTAATGTTGAACCCGATAATATGTCCAGATATTTTATCATAACACAAGGCAACATTTTAATCCAGAAAATGTGAAACAGATTGAGGATTATTTTGGCTTGCTAGACATAGACTTGTTTGCATCAAGGTTACATGATAAAATAAATCCCTAAAATGATTTAGAAGCATGTTTAGTGAATACTATCACCATAGCTTGAAAAAAATGACTTACTTAAAAACACATTCTTTCTTAGAAAGACTTCACAATCTGTCTTCATATTTTAGCTGAAGGCAAAGATTCCATTTAATGATGCTAGTACTCTACATTTTCATCCACGTTTTTCAAGTTCAATATCACTCTGTGTCAATATTTCAGCTTCATAACCACAGGGAATTCCATCCTCAAATATTTGCCTTGTCCATTTCTTCATACACATTTTCTTGAAGCTTGTTTTTGGCCTCACCTTAGTCTGTATCTTTAGATCTCAAATTTATGTTTTCGTTTCTCTTGTCATCTGTAAAATAAGCTCATTTGATGTAATTTTGTTTTTTTAAATCTAGCAAAAACTGTTTCAATATTCCTGCAGTATATCTCTCCTCTTTTGTTTTACATTAAAAAATCTTACCCATTTCTTTGTTTTAGGGTTTCACTGTTTTCTCTGATTCTGCTCAGCTCAGGTCTGCCACGTCCTCTTTTGGCTCTGTTGGCATCCTGCCTCTGTTCCTTCCTTTTGCAATCGTCCAATCCTGAAGTTCTTTGGCATGTGCCTGTAAACAGACTTCACACTACGTTTAACATGTGCCAATGGCTGCTCCTGTTTACTGGTACTGTCAGTAGCAGAATGTTTTAGGTCATCACCAAACAGAAGTCCTGTTTCCGGAATGTCTCTAGAAACCAGTTGTTTCTTTTTTTAAAATTCTGATTAAGTTTTGTTCATTGAAAATGTCATTCCTTATGGCCATGGGCAGGCTATAATATGTCACAATCAATTACACTGCATCTGTAATATCCTGGAAACAGTCCCTTTGTTCTTGTGATGATTTCATCAGAAGATCATTACATTTCCTTTCTGCACACAGTTTTCTGACCTGTTGTTTGTCACTTTTTTTTCTTACATATTTTCTTTAGTCATTTTTTACTTTCATATACCATCTTCAATACTCACCTTTTTCACAAATAGAGAGTCATTTCTCATATTTTGATTCATTTTCTTCTCCCAACTCTTTGAGTGTGCTGTGAAATTGCTACTAAAGCTGATTTATTTGCCTTTCAAACACTTGTCTCCCTACCCCACCCCCTTCCCCCTCAGGCAAAATTTTTAAAAGATTGTCTGCCTAGTCTTCCATATCTTCTTCACTGTTTATGTCAAGAAAAAAAGAATATGGTTTTCTTAATCTAAGGAATCGCCTTCCTGTCCCAACGTATATGAGTTTGATGATTAGTCACTATTTTCTTCATATTCAATACATACTCTGTTTACAATCTTGGTGAGTCTTGCCTGTACACTCATCCCTCCTACTTAGTGCCTCCAACTGAAAACTTAGTTTTTTTCATATTTATTAAATTATTGAGTGGGATTTATACTATCTTATGTCAAACAGTACAGGGATTCGATGCGATTCCATTTTCTTCCAATTGTATAGTTTTTTTTTCTGTGACTGTCTTAGCACTGGGGCATTTTCTAATAATAATTTTTAATCGCACCCATAAATATAACTTAAAAAACATTTTGTCCTTAATGTATTAGATTATCTTCAGTGCATATATATATATATATATATATATATATATATATATATATATATATATATATATATATATATATATATAATATATATATATATATATATATATATATTAATGATAATACTGACCTGTCAGTCCAGATGACATTGACATTCTACAAATTACACAAAGCTGACAAGAAATAACAGACAAAACTAAAGCATATGGCTGCAGGCCAATAAGTCTGAATAGCTGTGTTGGGAATCATTTGGAGAGGCTTATAAACAACAGACTTACCTGGTATCTGGAGAAGGAAGATCATCTTTGACAACAAGGCAGGATGAAGACAGCAGAGATCCACCAAGGACCAGATTGCTTATGTCGCCCAAGAAATTTAACACGCATTTCAAGACAAGCAGTATGGTTTATGTTCCTGCAAGCAATAGTCGCCAGAGCCGAAAGCAAATCCGCACAGACCAAGAAGTCTTTCTTTCATGATCATCAAATCAGTTGCAGGCCTTTGAATGATGCAGCTAACATGTCAATTCAGATGACGTCAAATTGAAGTAGAACTTGCGATTTTCTTGCAAGGAATAATTGGAAATATTCAAAATATGGCTTTCACGAGGCAAGCACTTCTGCCAATCATGCAGTTTGGGTAAACTACAAGAAATGGAACGTTACATTTTTTTCTTTTTTTAAGTATGTATGTTTACACGGACAAATTGCAGGACTAGGATTAGCATAAAATATTCATCTTTGCATACTATCCATCCATCCATCCATCCATCCATCCATCCATCCATCCATCCATCCATCCATGTATTCTCTCTCTCTCTCTCTCTCTCACACACACACACGCACGCACGCACGCACGCACGCACGCACGCACGCGCGCGCGCGCGCGCGCGCGCGCGCACACACGACAAAAATTCACTCCAAAAATTTTGTGTCACGTTATGCTTACTATTCATTGTGACCTGGAACACCAACTGCTCCTGTCCAAAAGCGTTGGCAGCAGTGAAGGTGTAGAATCCTGCTGCTGTAGAGTCTTTGACAGAGTTCACACTGATGTCACACTGCACAGCAAAGGCAGCAAAGGTGTTTGATGCACCTGGCTGTCACGTTGATGCTGTCTGGCACAGGCTGTCTGCTGCTGAAGTTGTGTGTAGTGCCCAGGTAGTGGAAGGTGAAGCTGTCTGGCAGGGGAAAGGCCTGCAGGTGGAAAGCTGTACTGACTGGTTTGTGGATGAAGTTGATCTTGGGTGGTGCTGGTGCTGGTGTTGTCTGACGTGGTTTGCCTGGAGAAGTCAGCAAGGATTATACCACAACGGTTACTGGAAATATGTGAATCGTTTTATGTAACACTACAGTGAATATACCAAAATGGTTACTGGAAATATGTCAATCATTTTATGTAACACTACAGTGAATATACCAAAATGGTTACAGGAAATATATCAATCATTTTATTAACACTATAGATAATATGCCACAATGGTTACAAGAAATATATCAATCATTTTGTGCAACACTTCAGGGAATACACCTCAATAGTTACTGAAAATATGTCACTCATTTTATGTAACACTACAGAGAAGATGTCACAATGGTTGCTGGAAATATGTCAATTACTTTATGCAACAGTACAGAAAATATGCTACAATGATTGGTGGAAATATGTCAGTCCTTTCATGTAACATTACAGAGAATAATTATGCTACAATGATTGCTGGAAATATATCAATCATCTTATGCAACACTAACCCCTTTATTTTCAAAAAAATATCCGAAACTATACTCAAAGATGCTCACATACACTCTTGTGAATTAAACTATCATTTTTCAAATGTTGCAGATAAAGTTATTTTACATGACAGATCAAGAGATAACGATCTTCATTATTTAAAACAGTACATGGAGTCAAAACCAATTAACTTTCCTTTCTACCTACCACCAATGACTATTCTTGATGTACTCGAAAGCTTAGCTTTAAAAAAGAAGTCAAGAACTCGTGATCTAGATGG
>CM060346.1:28463810-28471310 GCA_030674155.1 Stramonita haemastoma
ATGCATGCATGCATGCATGCATGCATGCATGCATGCATGCATGCATGCATGCATGCCTGTCTGTCTGTCTGTCTGTCTGTCTGTCTGTCTGTCTGTCTGTCTGTCTGTCTGTCTGTCTGTATGTATGTATGTATGTATGTATGTATGTATGTATGTATGTATGTATGTATGTCTGTCTGTGTGTGTGTGTGTGTGTGTGTGTGTGTGTGTGTGTGTGTGTGTGTGTGTGTGTGTATGTATGTATGTATGTATGTATGTATGTATGTATGTAGTTATGTATGTATGTATGTGCGTATGTATGTGCGTATGTATGTATGTATGTATGTATGTATGTATGTATGTATGTATGTATGTATGTATGTATGTATGTATGTATGTATGTATGTATGTATGAATGATACATGTGTATGCGCGTATATGTTTTCAGTACGCATTTGTATTCTCTCCACGTGTGTATACCCCTACCCCTCTCTGTGTGGTACAATCATACCGTTACTGGAGAACAAAACACACCCACCTGCTGACAAGGCTGGCCAGGTGAAAAGCAGAAGACACCAACACACACACCTGCCACACATGGTCACTGCCTCTGTCTGTCTCCAACACGGCACCAGCACACCTCTCTCTGCTCCACACAGTCACAACTTGCCTTTTCTGTCAGCCAAAGTTGAAATACATATATACATATACCTGTACTGCTGTTGAAAGCCTTATACACACCATGTGCAGTGAAATATGAAACTACCCGTGTATCAATACCCTTTTTCTTTCCTCAACAGAAAAAAAAAACATTCAGCTTTTATGGCTTGAATAACCGCCCTCCTATATATCATACTTTTCTTAGTGGATCGTTTTTGTGAGAGCTTTACATTGACAATAATCATAGCCACAACCCCAATTTTAATAGAACTTCCTGGTTCGCCTGTTCGATGTTCCCCTACCCCTACTCCCCCCCCCCCTCCCGCCTTTCCTTTTTCTCTGGGTCTCTGTCTCTATCTCTGTTTCTGCTTGTTTGTCCATTGGTCTGTCTCTAACTTTGTGTCACTATCTCTTTCTCTGTCTCTCTATCTTTGCTTTCTGGTTCTGTCTGTCTGTCTCTGTCTGTCTGTCTGTCTGTCTGTCTGTCTGTCTGTCTGTCTCTGTCTGTCTGTCTGTCTGTCTGTCTGTCTGCGTCTGTCTGTCTGTCTGTCTGTCTGTCTGTCTGTCTGTCTGTCTGTCTGTCTGTCTGTCTGTCTGTCTGTCTGTCTGTCTCTGTCTCTCTCTCTCTCTCTCTCTCTTCTCTCTCTCTCTTCTCTCTCTCTCTCTCTCTCTCTCTCCTCTCTCTCTCTCTCTGACTCAATCATAGCTTGAATGTGTTTTGTTATGGGTGGTGGGTTTGCTGAAAGGGTTTTGCTGTTATGTTTTTGTCGTTGGGTTTGTTTGGGTTTCGAGGATTTTTGTTTTTGATTTGATAGTGCATAATCTGGGCAAAGGCCATTTGAATAAAAAGCGTGAATGCTTATCTGTAAGCCTTGAAAAATACAGAGAACTCATCAATTGACTAAATATAATAAATGAATGAATTGATTAATGAACTAATGAATGAATCAATCAGTCAATCAATCAATCAATCAATTAATTAATTAGTTCATTCATTCATTCATTCATTCATTCATTCATTCATTCATTCATTCATTCATCTCTTCTTTGCCTTTGTGTTTATTTTTCTAGTCTGCTTGTGCCTATACCTGTGATAGGAGGTGGGTGTGTTCCGTCTAACAGCTAATTTGTATGACAGAGACAGGTATATACATTGATAGAATAGAATGCTGAAAGAACCCCCCCACCACCACCACAATCACGCACGCACCCACGCACGCACACAGAGAGCCTCTCTCTCTCTCTCTCACACACACACACACACACACACACACACACACACACACACACACACACACACACACACACACACACACACACACACACACACACACACACACACACACACACACTCACTCACTCACTCACTCACTCACTCACTCACTCACTCACTCACTCACTCACTCACTCACTCACTCACTCAAACGTACACATATACAAACGAAAACATACACAAACACACATGCACACACTAGCGCACTAGCGCGCGCTTACACGGAAAAGTGTATATATAATATATTATATATATATATATATATATATATATATATATATATAGATAGATAGATAGATAGATAGATAGATAGATAGATATAGATATAGATAGATATACATAGATATAGATAGATATAGATATATAGATATATCTCTCTCTGTATAAATAATGTATATATGTGTGTATGTATGTATGTATGTATGTATGTATGTATGTATGTATGTATGTATGTATGTATGTATGTATGTATGTATGTATGTATGTATGTATGTATGCATGCATGTACATCTTCATTTTCTTTTTCTTTGCTTAATTTGTCAGTAAAGTTCACTTTCCCTTCTCATATGCTTTCTTTTACATGCAGTCCCCGTCTGTATTCATTTCTGTAGATTTTGTCATCCGTTCCCATTGCACACAATGGCACACTTTTCCGTGTAGGCTCGCGCTAGTGTATGCATGTGTGTTTGTATATGTTTTTGTTTGTATATTTGTATGAGTGAGTGAGTGAGTGAGTGAGTGAGTGAGTGAGTGAGTGAGTAAGTGAGTGAGTGGGTGAATGCATGTGTGGTGTGTGTGTGTGTGTGTGTGTGTGTGTGTGTGTGTGTGTGTGTGTGTGTGTGTGTGTGTGTGTGTGTGTGTTGTGTGCGCGCGAGTGCGTGCGTGCGAGCGCGCATTTGGGTATTGTTGTTTTGTTATTTTTGATGCATGGCTGTTTACAGTGTATAAGACCAGGCATGACATCAACACTTTGTCCTCGCATATGAAATAATTATTGTCCTATCAGTTGCTTTTCAGGCATACAGTTTTGCATTAGAACTTTATTCGTATGGTCAGAAATTAATTCACCTATTGTTATATTTTTTCATTTCCTCACTGACTAATGTATTGACTTAAACATTAATTTCCTCTGTGTGTGTTTTTCTTTCTTTTCTATCTTTGAACATTGAAGTAGAGTACGTACTTCATTTATCAAAAAAGAGTGATAAAAATACATCGTCAGAAAAGCGTTCACTGCATAGGAATGAAATAGGAATACTCTTTCAGATGCTGACATAATCACAGTTTTAGTGGAACACTCCTCTGACATGATTCAGAAGGTCACAATATCTAATGATCAAAGAAGAGAGATTAGGGAATGTGTTCCTTACCAGAAGATATGTGAGCACTATGATAGTAGCAGTGAAAGAGAAAGCTTGTGCCATCACAGATACAGTGCTGAAACACCTGCTTATAATCGCGTTATCAAAGATACAGTGCTGAAACACCTGCTTATAATCGCGTGTCTGTGGGGGCATGCATACCACACACACACACACACACACACACACACACACACACATACGCACACCACCCACACACACACACACACACACACACACACACACACACACACACACACACACACACACACACAAAATAAAAGAAACAAGCAAACAAACAACATAATCATACAACCATGTATGTATGTACACGATTTCGTTATTGCACACAGCTAGGAATGAAAGGACACATATGCACACGTTTTGTTTTTAACAGGAAAATATTTATTTTTCAAATACGCTTTTTTCAACCATTCAAATCAGTCCAGTAAATGAATCATATAGTATGTGTAGCAGAAATTGTTCTACGAAAGAGTCTGTTGTACAGACATGATGACTAATGAAGTTTTAGGCTTTGTGTTTGGAGAGTGTGTGCAAAGTCAAAGAGCTTTTTTCTTTCTTTTCAGTAGTTTGCCACTAAACTTGCATAGCATCATATTCAGTTTTGGTTAGCAGTTTTACAACAAAATGCAGAGACTCTATTTAAATGGTATTTGACTATCATGTGAATGTCAAAAGTTGTCATCAAAATGATTTTATAAGTAATTCTTTAAAAGTTTTAATTTAGTCACTTTAAGTTTATGGTATAATGCACATGCAGTAATTTTGACTTTACAGGAAGTATATGCCTTTTCAGCGTTTGGTGAGTGTTTTATTCAATATTCATTTACTGAGGTTAATAGAATTAACAAATGTAGCATATATCATGACACACTGATTTTATTTACACATCTATCCACACACTGAATTTGATAGTTGACAACATTACCAAATTCCCAAGGCCAAAATAAACAACAACTTTACATTAAGTTCTGAGATCAATGCCACTCATTTTTCAATTCACTTAAAAATAATTTTAAGACAAACAAATCTTTTTATAGGATTTTGTTCTAAGTTACACTAGTTTACAGAAATAATCCTGATATTTACAAAATCAGAGACACACATGCATTGCACTATCCTTAAAATAGCCCCATGAACTCCATAATATGCTTAGGATAATTTAACACAAAGAACTACAATGAATCATTTGGGTCAACAGCAGATTCCAGACAAACAACGGCTTCCTGAACAAGCAGGGTAGAGAAATAAGTACACAGTCACACCCTCCTACTCTTAAGTGCTTCCTATTACCCCAATTAATCCATAATACTTTCTGTTAAATCCAGCTACTCCATAATACTTTCTGTTACACCAAAATAGCCCTGAGTTCTTTCTGTTACAACCAGCTACTCCATAGTACTTTCTGTTACAACCAGCTACTCCACAGTACTTTCTGCTACAACCAGCTATTCCATAGTACTTTCTGTTACAATCAGCTACTCCATAGTTCTTTCTGTTACAACCAGCTACTCCATAGTACTTTCTGTTACAATCAGTTACTCCATAGTACTTTCTGTAACAACCAGCAACTCAGTAGAACTTTCTGCTACAACCAGCTACTCCATAGTACTTTCTGTTACAACCAGCTACTCCATAGTACTTTCTGTTACAACCAGCTACTCCATAGTACTTTCTGTTACAACCAGCTACTCCATAGTACTTTCTGTTACAACCAGCTACTCCATAGTACTTTCTGTTACAACCAGCTACTCCATTGTTCTTTCTGTTACAGCCAGCTACTCCAAAGTACTTTCTGTTACAACCAGCTACTCCATATTACTTTCTGTTACATCCAGGTACGCCATAGTATTTTCTGTTACATCCAAGGATACACACAGAATATGGGTTGGTTTTCTAGGAGGGAACGCGCCATGCCTAGAAAGCAAAACGTCTGGGTCGGAGTGTGCGGTAATTCGAATCCCGTTTGTGCCCCAAACTTTTCCCCCATCCATTAGACCATGAGTGGTGGTCTGGGTGCTAGTCTTTTGGATTAGACGATAAACCGAGGTCCCGTGTGTTACACATTATTTAGTTCATGTAAAAGAACCCAAGGCAAGAAGGGGGTTGTCCCTGGAAAAAATCTGTAGAAAAATGTCACCCTGAATAGGAAGCACAGTTGCAGAAAGGAAAAGAAAAAAAACATGGGTAGGTGCTGCACTTGTGGCGAGGTGCTCGCCACAGGGAGAGCAGCCCAAATGTCATGCACAGAAGTTTGCTGTGACATAAAGTGGTATATAAAAAATACATCATAGTACTTTCTGTGACAACTTACCACCCCTGTGTACTTTCTGTTACAACCAGCTACTCCATAGAACTTTCTATTACAACCAGCTACTCCATAGTACTTTCTGTTACAACCAGCTACTCCATAGTACTTTCTGTTACAACCAGCTACTCCATAGTAATTTCTGTTAAATCCAGCTACTCATTAGAACTTTCTGTTACAACCAGCTACTCCATAGTACTTTCTGTTACAACCAGCTACTTCATAGTACTTTCTGTTACAACCAGCTACTCCATAGAACTTTCTGTTACAACCAGCAACTCCATAGAACTTTCTGTTACAACCAGCTACTCCATAGTACTTTCTGTTACATCCAGGTACGCCATAGTATTTTCTGTTACATCCAGGTACACCATTGTACTTTCTGTTACACAAATCTACCCCTAGGTATTTTCTGGTAGACTCAGATATTCTTGAGTACTGTTTGCTACACTCGGTAGTTTCCCTTCTAATGTCTGTCACACGCAGTTAAGTTTTAACATTTTCTTCTTTCTCAGTTAGTCAGTAAATCCTATCGTTACACTTACATATTTTTCAGAATTTTCAGTCACATTCAGCTACTTCTGAGCACTTTCTCTGACACCATCTTTTCTAAATACTTTCCATTCCACCCAGCGACATGTAACCACATTCTACACACCATCCACTCTAGCTTTTATTTTGGTCATACTCAACCAAAGTATTTTCTCTCACACCCTGCCAGTCATAATCCCTTTCTGCCACTGTCAGCTTTTCTTAAAAATGTTCTGTCACACTAAGCCATTTGCAAACACGTTTTGCTATGCTTAGCCAATCGTAAACACTTTCTGGTACACTCAGCCATTTATTATCACTTTCTGTTGTAATCTACCAACTGTAAGCTCTTTTATCACATCCAGCTTTTTAAAGCTTTTTCTATAAACCACAGATTTTCATAAATACCTGCTGTTATACCGAGCCATTCATAAATACTGTTTTCTAGTTTCAGCCATTCATAAGCACACTTTGTGCCATCCAGCCACTAAAGAGTTCTGTGTACTACATCCTGTCCTTTCTAGAGACTTCCTCTTGCTTTAGGTCACTTCTAACTAGCATTTTCTTCTTCATTCCGTCTCCCCTGAGCTCTTTGTGTTGTTCTGCACACTTTTCTCATTTTTCCCACTCACACCCAACAGCCCTAAAACTCTTTAGCATCCAGCACCCCTCTCACTCCGTATGTCAGACCAGAACCCTCAAACTTTTTTTGTCACACCAGAACCCTCACACTCCTTGTGTCAGACCAGGACCCTCAAACTCCTTTTGTCACACCAGAACCCTCACACTCCTTGTGTCAGACCAGAACCCTCAAATTCTTTTTGTCACATGAAAACCAAATCATTTATGTCACATCAGAACACTCAAGCTCTTTATGTCACAGAATAATACATCAGACTTATCAGACATTTCTCTCAGTCATACATCAGACATATCACACATTTTTCTCACACATTTTAGTCAGTAAATCATAGGGGAGTTGTCAATATCAGGCTACTAGTGAGCCAGTTGCCAGTGGAGACTCTGTTCTGCAGAAACAGGGCTATCCAAATATTGTACAGATAAATGTATCAAAGCTGAAGGTATGTAAAAATACATAGGACACCAACAAATTGAGTGAGGGCCATATATGACAGAATGTAAAGACGAACTGCCACATGTGCTGGCTGGTCGTGAACCAACTATCACCTAGGGTAAGGTGCATAAGTATCAACAACAACCTCTATCTTAAAACAAGCATTTTTCATATACATCCGTATCACACACATACCCAGGTCATCTGTTGTGCAGACAAATCCCTACTCTTACACAGAGAGAGAACAATGATCAATTGTGTATACAAGCCTACACAAAGTCATTTTAGCTTG
>CM060346.1:28478810-28486310 GCA_030674155.1 Stramonita haemastoma
AGCAGTCATAACCGATTTGTATTTGAAGCATGTAAGACCCTGGCTGATTTGTTTTGATTTTTTTTCTTTTTTTGAATCCAGTCTTCACACATACATGCTCAGAAAACTCACACATTGACTAAATCATAACATGATTATAGAATACACACTTTCCCCCTTTTAAGAAACAAACAATGCCTAGAATGAGGAGGTATGTAAGGGATGGGTAGAACAGAACAGACACAGACGAGCATGTAGGCGTGGAGACTGACTGAATGAGAGACATACTAGCACAGTAAGAACTGATCAACAGACAGATGAACAACAGCCAAAGAGACTGGCAAATACAAACGATGATTAGTCAACTGACCTGTTGCCCTGACTTCCTTTTGCACCACCTGTTTAACACAGACATCATGGGTAAGCTGATGAAAAAGACCAAACAGACAGAAAGGCACATGTAGAGAGATAGGAGCAGCGAAGAGTGTGACAAAGGTTATGGGCAAAAGAGCTGTTAAAAGATCACATGAAAAGCTTGCAAGCTACAGTCAATGATTTGATCAATGAAATATTGGTGTAACTGTAGGAATTTGCCAATATCATCATCAATCTAATACAGGCACCACAGCATAGCGTCACACCAGTGAAGAATCATCCCCAATAATATCATCAGCAATCCAGACACCGAGTGTAACGCAAACGCAAACGCAATTTATTTTACGAGGGTAATAGATTAAGTTACCAGACTTTTTCTCATCCAGCCTTCAAAAGAAAAGAAAAGAAAAAAGAAACTCCAAAAAAATCCATAGCAATTGATACAAGTGAACACACACAAACATGGATACCAATAAGATGCACAAAGAAAAAGGGAGGTTGAGAGAGAGTCTCACCACGTCACACCAGTGAAGAATCATCCCCAATAATATCATCAGCAATCTAATCCGTACACCAGAGTGTATCGTCAGGTCAGTGAAGAATCATCCCCAATAATATCATCAGCAATCCACTCACCAGAGTGTAGCGTCACACCAGTAAAGAATTACCCCCAATAATATCATCAGCAGTCCAGACACCAATCTCAGCATGTTCACATAAGTGCTGGTGTGGACATGGCTGTAAACTAGCCTGACTTGTAGACATCATAGTTTTATACACACAGAAAACCCCCAAACAAATAGAAACAAACTAGAGAGATTCACATCTTAGCAATGATAATTTATAATGCTCTTGTCAAACTCAGTTTCGTTAGCTCTAATCCATGCATACATCCACCCGTCTTTCCATCCATCTATACATCCACCTAAATATGTATCCATCAATTCACCCCTCCATCCATAAACCCATCCATAGTCTGCTCCATTCACCCTCTGACCACACCCCTCCCTCTCTTCCCTCAACCATAGATCCACTCACAAATGTACACATGTATCCATTGATGCATTCATCTACAAACACGCTTAACCACCCGTCCACACACTGATCCAAACACACCATGCATCCATCCATTCACCCATACATCCACCATCCATCCACTCAGTCATCATTCCATCCACCCACCTATCTATCCACCCACCCATCCATCTATTCACCCATCCACCCACCCACCCATCCTCTAATCTAAACATCCACTCATCCATCCATCCACCCATCCATCCACACACCAATTCATCCATCCATCAACCCACCTTTTATCCATCCATCCATCCATCCATCCATCCATCCATCCATCCATCCATCCATCCACCCATCCATCTACCAACTCATCCACCCACCTACCCACCCATCCATCAACTCATCCACCCACCTACCCACCCATCCATCAACTCATCCATCCATCCATCCATCCATCCCCCCCCATCCCCCCACCCTCCTCACTGCACTCACCATCCTGATGACCACAGGTCAGAACCTGACGTCGCCACATAACGAACATGATGACCACGACAAGGACGACAACTGCTGCCACTGTCACCCCCACAATGGGCCCCGTGCCAAAGGTCACAGAAGATGAGTCCGTGGGTTCTGCTCCAGATGCTGAGACATGTTTCATTTATTGAACCCATGGATGGGGGTTTTGATGTATTAATTTTTACATGTCTGCATGCACACACACACACACACACACACACACACACACACACACACACACACACAAACACACACACACAAACACACAAACACACATACACACTCACAAACACACATTGAATGTATCCACACAACTATGTTCTAGATTGTACTAAATGGAATTGAGTTATGCAATGCTGTATAAAGTAGCTGCATAAACACAAACTTGCCCCCCGAAATAATACATTTTAGATCGTGTGCTATTTTCTTCCACAAAAACATCTCTCCATACCCGCATTTCTTATTCAGCCTGTAATTATTGTTTTAAACCGTTTTCTCCAAGGGTTACCCAGTATAGCAGTATAACCACCCATCTATGAACCCTTCCCTCCATAGTCCCCATCACTAGGCAACGCTGTCTGCAGGCACAACAGCACGTAGCATCCCCATACCGACAACGTGTAAAAACAGTCTCCCGCTTTCCTTCCTACAGACAATCCAAACTTTTTCGCGCTGCCAGTTAGCCAGACACAGTCGTGCTATTTCCATTAACACCTAACAGGTCAGTGAGCAGATTATAGTTCACTCTATATTTAGCTTCCATAGACAGAACCCATGTGGAAACAAGGACTTTGGGGAGCCTAGGGAACCTTGGTGTGTGTGTGTGTGTGTGTGTGTGTGTGTGTGTGTGTGTGTGTGTGTGCAAGCGTGCGTGCGTGCGTGCGTGCGTGCGTGTAGTAGTAGTAGTAGTAGTAGTAGTAGTAGTAGTAGTAGTAGTAGTAGTAGTAGTAGTAGTAGTAGTAGCATCATCATTATCATCGGCAGCAGCAGCAGTAGCAGCAGCAACAGCAGCAATATCATCACCATCAGAATCATCACCATCATTAGAATCAGAATCAGAATAAGAATCAGAATCATCATCATTATCATCATCATCAGTAGCAGCAGCAGCAGCAGCAGCAGTAGCAGCAGCAGCAGCAGCAGCGAGCAGCAGCAGCAGCAGCAGCAGCAGCAGCAGCAGCAGCAGCAATGGCATCAGCAGCAATAGTAGCAGCGGTAGTGTTAAATGCTATTAGAAATGGGTCTCTTGTTCTCTAAGCTCACACTTTATATTCCTGTAAAAAGTATAATACACTAAACCAACAGCTGTTCTTACCATTCACTGTGACCTGGAACACCAACTGCTCCTGACCAAAAGCATTGGCAGCAGTGAAGGTGTAGAATCCTGCTGATGAGTTTGTGGCAGATATCACACCGACGTCACACTGCACAGCAAAGGCAGCAAAGGTGTTGATGCACCTGGCTGTCAGTTCAATGCTGTCTGGCACAGGCTGTCTGCTGCTGAAGTTGTGTGTAGTGCCCAGGTAGTGGAAGGTGAAGCTGTCTGGCAGGGGAAAGGCCTGCAGGTGGAAAGCTGTACTGACTGGTTTGTGGATGAAGTTGATCTTGGGGGGTGCTGGTGCTGCTGTTGTCTGACGTGGTTTGCCTGGGGAAGTCAGCAAGGATTATACCACAATGTTTATTGGAAATATATGAATCCTTTTATGTAACACTACAGTGAATATACCACAATGATTACAGGAAATATATCAATCATGTTATGTAACAGTACAGTGAATATACCACAATGATTACTGGAAACCTGTCACTCATTTTATGTAACACTACAGAGAATATGCCGCAATGATTGCTGGAAATATGTCAAACATTTTATGCAACAGAACAGAAAATACGCCACAATGATTGCTGGAAATAGGTCAATTATTTTATGTAACATTACAGAGAATATACCACAATGGTTACTGAAAATATACCAATTATTTTATGCAACACTATGGAGAATATGCCACAATAGTTACTGGAAATGTGTCAATTATTTCTTGTAACAGCACATAAAATATGCTACAGTGATTGGTGGAAATGTATCAATCATTTTATGCAACAATGATCCCCTTCTTTCTCAAAATTATCCGAAATCTATACTCAAAGATGCTCACATACACTCTTGTAACCCTTTTCTGACCTTTGTATCTACTGATCATAGGTGTTTTGAAATGTTGTCCTTATCACACCTGATCAGTCACACCTCTAGTGTTGAAAACAGAATGAACTCTGCCCCATCAGAATGTGCAGCTCTTAAGTAGGGTATGGGGTAGCTGTGGCCAGCTTTGTCAACATAGTGGGTTAAAAGAATAACACATTACATAGAATACTACTATCTATCTAATAATGTTATCTTAGTCACCAGTTGCATCTGTGCACAAGATCTCAGCCACACATCAAACACCTATCTATCCTGTGTAGAAGAGTCAGCCAGCAATCCCTGACAGCATGAACGATATGGCCATGTGCCCTACACCCTGAAGATGACTGGTGTTGCCAGGTTCAAGTTGTTCAGGATACATGACTGACCAGTATGACTGAAGCACACCAACAACTCCTGAAGATGACTGGTGTTGCCAGGTTCACGTTGTTCAGGATACATGACTGACCAGTATGACTGAAGCACACCAACAACTCCTGAAGATGACTGGTGTTGCCAGGTTCACGTTGTTCAGGATATATGACTGACCAGTATGACTGAAGGACACCAACAACTCCTGAAGATGACTGGTGTTGCCAGGTTCACGTTGTTCAGGATACATGACTGACCAGTATGACTGAAGCACACCAACAACTCCTGAAGATGACTGATGTTGCCAGGTTCACGTTGTTCAGGATATATGACTGTCCAGTATGACTGAAGGACACCAACAACTCCTGAAGGAGTTAACGGGGAAGTCAAATCACTGGAAATAAAACGACAACCAAGGCATGCAGCACTCTCAGTACAGTGGACTGGAGCTCACTGTCTCAGTACAGATTTATATGGGAATGTGAACAGTGTCTCCTGTGTGAGGTGTGCAGGAAACAAACAACCATCACAGCTGTAAAAAAGAACTTAAAAAACAGCGACGATAGTAATGCAAGCATAACCAAGCACGACCACACACTTACAGTTGACGTAGAGCTGTAAAGAGATGTCTTGGACACTGCCCACCCCGTTCTCAGCACGGCAGGTGAGGGTCCCCGTGTTGTTACACCTTGCAGCTGTGTAGTGTGACAGGTGAGTTATCTCCTCTGACAGACTCAGCTGGCCGCCATCTTGACGGGCTAACTGCACGTCTCTCTGAAGCAGCTCCAGTCGGGGTGTTGGTCGACCACGTGACTGACACGTCAGTGTCACAGCCTCCTTCTCATTGATGGTGATGTTGATGCTGTTGTTCACTGTAAGTTGGGTGCTCGTTGGTGAATCTAAAAACAAAACACAACTGAGCTAAAATGACTGTAATACCTTAAGCAAAATAGATGTGATCTAATGGCTCTGGATGGGCTTGTTTCATGGTGATCTTATTTCGCGATTCCTACACACCTTGCAGCTGTAGTGTGTTTGTGTCAAGCTGTTAATATCTGTAATTTTATAAGATATGATTGGTGGAGATCTGACCTCATAGTCACCACTATGAGTGAGTATTTCACTCACTCTGAACATGTGACTATGTGCATAATATCTGTCACCCCATAGGACTTAGGAAGAGATGCTGGATCAGAAAAGAAACTCCTGAAGTGACCCAGTAGCAGTGCAGGACCCTCCTGGCTGGTGTTACTATCTACTTACTCTATTATTTATTTTTTCCTTTATCTCCAGGAGAATGGAATACACACTCATGTTTATATATATATATATATATATATATATATATATATATATATATATATATATACATCCAATGCCCATGTGTTTGAAGTTTTAAAAATTATGTCTTCAATTTCCACCAGCACACAATGGCTTACTCTTTTGAAAAGCAGAACAGGTTTTAAGAGGCTTGCACAAGACGTTATGTGTGTGTTCACACATTAGACCTGACTTTATAGTCTTACCCACAGGCCTACGAGTTCCTTATAGATACAGCAGGACAAGCCAGGGTGTGGTTGAGGTGGTAAGATAAGAGTGAGTGATTAGGAAAACAAAAACTGAACAGACCAGGTATGTAAAAGAATGAGGCAACAAGAAACCCCCAAAGGAGAAGTTTATAACCAAGAAAGCCTGTACTTCTAAGCCCAACAAACAGATGACTTTGGGGACATGTTTTCTGCAGAAAATGGAACATATCCACAGCCATACAACACGTTTATCACTGATCGCAAAATAACAACCTGCTTGAAGGACCAGCAGCAAGCTACCTGTTACACTGAAAAAAGCAAACCCCTAACTGTTTGTTTCAGATTGGGATGACAACAAATTGCAGTTTTTTTATGTGAGCTAGCACTGGAGGATGGGGTACATCATGTGCTGTGTTGTCAAGTGTTAGGTAATATTACGAAAAAATACATTAAAAAAAGATAGTAGATAGCCTAGTTTTATCTAGACTGCATTTACTCTTGGCAATTACTAATTCAGAGGTCTTGTACAGCTTTGCTTTGCTCCATATTTCTGTACAGCTGTCAAAATAAGAATCCAACATGCTGCAAGCTATGCCTTTGTGGCTGATTTTATTAAAAAAAAAAAGAAGTAATATTAACAGAAGCCCCTTCTCAAAGCAAATAAAAGGAAGTACAAATCTGCACAAGTACACTTTCAGTTGATAAGGTTAATCATGTATATTTTCCACAAAAAGTCTCACATTTGACCAGAACAGTCAGATTGCTGCGAGCTGTCAGTGGCAGACGATCATCAGTGACGTCAGGTTTAGTTGTCTTCACCTCCACCTGATACACTCCACTGTCAGTTCTGTTGGCAGACGCAAGGTCAAGGTTGGTCCCAGTGTCAAGGACGATGCCTGACCCAGAAAGGAATCGCCAGGTATAGTTTTGTGGAGCAGGGTTGCTGTCTGCCTTACACTGCAGGTGAACACCTTGACCTTCAGTGACGTGGCAGGACGTGCCATCTGACGTCATGGCACAGCTGTTGTCCTCTCTGGGCTGTACAGTGATGTTGGGGCCATCTGTAGGGACAGGGTCAGTTGGAGACAGTGAATACACACACTGTATAGAAAAATGGCATTGTGAAATGTGTACACTATAGAATTTATAAGATTAATCTTCATATACATACATATATCTATATCTATATCTATATATCTATATCTATATCTATTTATCTATCTATATATATATATCTATATCTATATCTATATCTATATCTATATATACAGAGAGAGAGAGAGAGAGCCAGAGCGAGAGCGAGAGAGAGAGAGAGAGAGAGAGAGAGAGAGAGAGAGAGAGAGAGAGAGAGAGAGAGAGAGAGAGGAGAGAGAGAGAGAGAGAGAGAGAGGGAGAGAGAGAGCGAGAGCGAGAGAGCGAGAGAGAGAATCTGCCAGAAAAAGAAAACAGTTGAATTGTAATGAATATAATTATAAATACTGGAAATATATGATAATGTTCTGGAGATAAGAGCGAGAGAGCAAGAGAGAG
>CM060346.1:28493810-28498810 GCA_030674155.1 Stramonita haemastoma
GGCCCCGCTGATGACTTCAGTGCTGATGTCACTGCCGGTTCCTGTGAACCATCTCAGACGTCCCCCTGGCTGTCCGATGTTAGCAGTGCTACATGTACAAGTGAGTGGCGTGTTCTCGGCAATGAAGTCACCAGGAGAACAGCTGATAGTGGGGGGAGAAGGACGAGCTGTAAGAAAGGACAGAAGGTGATGATGGGAGGGGAACAGTAGTTCTTAGCTGAACAGATAACTCGTTATACCATCACTACAATGTATACATAGCAATTTTATTCATAGGCTAGGCAGAAAGTCATATCACATCCTGATTAAAAACTAAATTCAAATTTCATCCATACTATCCCTTGCCAGTATCCCTAGCCAAAGAGTGACAACAATAAACGTCATCAGCATGCTGAACAGACACTGTGTAACATTATCTTCGTGTTGTATAGACAATTATACATCAGTATCACTATGCTCTATACATAATTATACACCAGCATTACTATGCTATGCAGACAACTATGCATCAGCATCTATGTTATATAGACAATTATACATCAGTCTTAGTATGCTATATAAGGTAAGGTAAAGTTAAAGGTATCCCATAACCTGTGTGGTCGTAGGAGAGCGAGGCGTCAGAGACATCAGCTTCTCTAGAGGCCAGCATGTTGAGGGCGGCGCCCATCTCCTCTCCCTCTCTGCTTTACTTTCCCTGACCCTAAGGAGGGCAGGTACCCATTTACAGCTGGGTGAACAGGGGGACTGTACTGAAGCCAAGTCGCGCAAAGAGTCACCCATCCAACTGGTAACCACGCTCTACGCTGCTTAACTTGACTTGGGGAAAGCCAGCGCTCTGACCACTGCGCTATCCCGCCCCCAGTACAAATACTTCACGATTATGTTTACACATTCTTCTCTCTAAACAGACAACCAACGACTTACTGATGGTGATGTTGCCACATGAGGCCTGTGTGTTTCCAGGGGTGACGGTGACACTACAGGGGTAGGTGCCAGAGGTGTCAGGTAAGGACATGGTGACGTCACACCTTCCTGTTCTGTCAGCAGTGTTGCTGGTGTCAGCAGCAGGAGGGCTGAGGTAAGGTGGTGTGGTCTGTCTGGATGGACCCAGCTGGACAAGGGTACAGCACACACACACACACACACACACACACACACACACACACACACACACACACACACACACACACACACAGAGACACACAGACACACAGACACACAGACACACAGACACACACACACACACACTTACACACACACACACACACACACACACACACACACACACACACACACACACACACACACACACACACACACACACACACACACACACCAGAATTACCTTGAGTTTATTCAGCCATGAGTTATGTTACAGCTTTAAATTGTTTAAATTTTGTTAGTTTTTGTTTGGTTGGTTGGTTTTTGCTTTTGTTTTTGCTATTTTCTTTAGATAGATGGCTTGATGAAAAAAAAGCAAATCGATGCTTATTCAATGTACCATCTGGAAATAAAAATTTGATTTGTTGTATTGCATGTTTTGTATATTATGCATTTGTCAACATAGTTCATTTTTTTGTAAGATGCTGTATAACTAGGACATTGTTACTTATTCGGTATCATATACTGGAGCATACTTTAAATATTTGCACACCATACTATCTAATAAGGACTATTTTATAAAATAACAGAGAGGAGAAAAAGTGATGAAAAACTGAAGTTTTCACCATTCTTCATCCAATGCAGCTAACCGAAACATTGTAATTGCGTGTATCAGCCACAAACTCCAGGTTAAAAAGAAATCATTTTGTGGCAACCGTATTGTTCTGTTTTCATAAGAACAAGGCCCCAAAACCTTTGTGAGACTAATATTCTCTGTGATCAAACACTATGAAACATATTTTTTACTAAGAAAAAGGCTATTAATGTTGGCAAGGAAAAAAATGTCATGAAATCAAAGTAGTATCTGGCTTTTAAGCTTCTTCTTCTTTTCTTCTTTTCTCATGACCGGGATGGTCGTGGAGGAGACATGAGAGACGATTCTGCAGCCAGCCGTCGCCATCCAGGCCTGTCCTCCGCCTTCCGAATGAGTGTTGGACTGTCCAGGTGGGTCCACTCCTTGATGTTATCCATCCAGCTTTTGGTTTGTCTGCCTCGGCGTCTGCCACCTTCTAGCGTTCCTTGTAGGACTGTCTTGGGGAGGGTGTTGTGGCGTGTGACATGGCCGAACCATGCCAGCTTCCTTTTTTTGACAGTGGCTAGTAGGGGTTCCTGAGGGCCAGCCATCAGTGGGACTTGACTTCGCACAAAGGTGTTTGTTTTCCTATCCTTCCAGGAAATTCCAAGCAGTCGCCTAAAGCATTTTGTCTCGATTATCTGGATCCGCTTGGTGGTTTCAGCGGTCATTGTCCAACTTTCGCAGCCGTAAAGCAAGATGGAAATGACCAGGGATCTGAACAATTTGACTTTTTTTTTTAAGCTGATGTTGTCGCTTCTCCATATCTTGTTCAGTTTTGCCATAGCTGATGTTGCCATGGCTAGCCTGGTCTTGATCTCTGTGGTGGAGCGTCCATCTTTCGTGAGGGTAGCGCCAAGATATTTGAAAGCGTCTATTTCTTCCAGCTGCTGGCCATTCATGTAGATCTGTGCTGTGGTGTCGTTTGCACTGTTGACCAATACTTTACTCTTTTCTGTGCTGACTTCCATCCCATATGCGCCTGCTCTGTCTACCAGTCTGTTGGTAAGGTCTTAGAGTTCCTTGTTGCTGCCTCCCATGAGATCAATATCGTCAGCGAAGCGCAGGTTGTTAATGGGTCGCCCTCCTATTGAGATGGTAGAATGGAAGTCGTAAAGTGTTTTCCTTATGATGTTCTCCAGGAATAGATTAAAGAGAGTTGGAGAGAGCAAGCAGCCCTGACGGACGTCGACTGTGGTCTTGAAGTAGTCTCCGACTTGGCCGTTGAGGAGAACTGCACTGCTGGAGGTGTTGTACAGCGCTTCTATGATCTGGATGAGACCCTCCTCAATACCAAACTTCCTGAGGACTTGCCAAAGGCCTGCATGCCACACTCTGTCAAAGGCCTTCTTGAAGTCAATGAAGATGTGTAGCAAGTCCCTCTGATGTTGCAGATATTTCTCCATCAGAATTCAGCAACTGAAAATTTGTTCTACCGTGCTCCTTTCTGCCCTGAACCCAGCTTGTTCTTCTGCCAGATGCTCTTCCGCCTCCTTTTTGAGTCTGTTCAGTATCACTCTTAACATGATCTTGCTGGTGTGGCTAATGAGGCTGATCGTTCTGTAATTCTGGCACTGACGGAGGTTTCCTTTCTTGGGCAGGGGGATAATAAGAGACTGTGTCCATTCTGCTGGCCACTGTTTTGTCGTCCAGATCTTCTGACAAAGAGATGTAACGACAGTGACCAGGTGTTCCCCTCCATTCTTGAGCAGCTCTGCTGGTATGTTGTCTGCTCCAGGTGACTTCCCAGTTGGTAAACTACGGATAGCTTCCTCCACTTCTTCCTTCAGCACTGGCAGTGGTGAAGGTTCCCTCTGTGGTGTTGCGTCCTCATCAATCAGGCTGTGGTCGGGCTGTAAGGGGTGGTTGTACAGGTACGAGCAATACTGTGACCATCTATTCAAAACTGCTGAGCTTTAAGTCAGCAGGTTGCCTGAACAATCCTCGATGACTGAGGATTTATTTTGCTGCGCCTTTGTGAGCTTCTTTAGGGTGTCGTAGGCGTGTTTGCTGTTCCCCTTTGTCATGCCAGTCTCGATGTTCTCGCACTGTTTATTGATCCATTGCTCTTTTGCCTCTCTCATTTTCTTTTTCACCAGATTGTTGGTCTTACGGTACTGTGCTGCATCTTGTGGGGTGGAGTGTTTGGTTTTCTTCAAGGAACTTCTCTTGTCACACAGGTCAAGGATGTCATTTGAGTTCCAGGGTTTGTGTTTCTTTTTCTCGCGGCCAAGTACCTCTTCTGCTGTTTCTCAGACTGCTTCGTTGAAGCTGTTGGTGAGGTCGTTGATGTCGTCGTTCAAGATGTTGAGTGCTGCAAACCTGCCCCCGAGCTGTGCCTGGAAAACTTCAGCAACTTGTGGATCTCTCAACTTCTCCAGGTCAAACTTGATACGTGTGCGCGCAGCTTGGTGCTTCTTCAGCTTCATCTTCATGTTGAGCAGTACAAGATCGTGGTCGCTGCCCACATCAGCTCCGGGGTATGTTCTTGTTTTTGCTCTGTTGATGCTCGACTTGAAGCGCCGTGGGGTGAGGATGTAGTCAATCTGATTGTGGATCTTCCCATTCGGCGCATGCCACGTAGTTCTTGACAGCTTGTGTGGGTGGAGGGTGTTTGCAAGGGTTAATTGATGGCTATCTGCAAACTCCAAGAGTCTGAGTCCCCTATCGTTGGTCTCACCAGTGCCGTACTGACCAACTGTTCCAGCCCATTGTTTGTAAGCGTCAGGGCCAACTTTCGCGTTGAAGTCTCCTTGTACAATAAGAAGGTCTTTCTTTGGAACTTTCTTGATTGTGTTTTCCTCATCGTGTGCTGTTGTTGGTGCATACACTTGAAAGATGGTGATGTTCTTTGGCCTGGCTGACACTCTGATGGAGATAATCCTACTGGATATTGGTGTGCAGCTCAGGATGCAACCAACTACTTCTTTGCGCACGATAAGCTTACACATACAAAATAGAAAGTCCATCGTACGACACTATAAACCAGTGGGCTCGTGCGCAAAATCATACCGAACATGTTTCGCACATGTTTAACCTACTCCGCTTTTTGGAAGATCAGGTAATTCGTATCTAAAAATTGGGGGGGGGGGGGGGGGGGGGGGGGGCGGTTGACGAAATTTACAAAACCTCATGCGCACGGAGACTGGTTGTTAAAAATGATAATGTCTTATTTTATCGATCTCAAAATATAAAGAAAATGTTGTGTTTGCAGCTGTATGGTTTATAAATGAAAATAATTAAAGTTTGTCTTTACAGACATATC
>CM060346.1:28506310-28508810 GCA_030674155.1 Stramonita haemastoma
ACACACACACACTAAAATAAACAGAAAACAAACAACTTAACCATTAAACTGTGTATGCATGCGCGCGATTTCGTTATTGCACACAGTTAGGAATAAAAGCACACATATGCACACGTTTGTTTTTTACAGGAAAATATTTATTTTTCAACTCAGACTTTTTCAACCCTTCAAATCAGTCCAGTAAACGAATCATGTAGCATGTGTAGCAGAAATTGTCCTACAAAAGAGTCTGTGGTACAGATATGATGATTAATTTAGTTTTAGGCTTTATGTTTGGAGATCCATTTACAAAGAATGCAGAGGAGTACACAGAGTGTGTGCAAAGTCAAAGAGCGTTTTTTTTTCTTTTCAGTAGTTACTGCTAAACTTGCACAGCATCTTATCGTTAGCTTTTCGTTAGCAGTTTTACAACACAATGCAGAGACTCTATTCAAATGGTATTTGACTATCATGTGAATGTCAAAAGTTGTCACCAAAATGATTTTATGTTCTTCTTGAAAAGTTCTAATTTAGTCACTTTAAATTCATGGTATAATTCACATGCAGTAATTTTGACTTTACAGAAAGTATGTACCTTTTCAGCGTTTGGTGAGTGTTTTATTCAATATTCATTTACTGAGGTTAATAGAATCCCTACTCTTACACACACAGAAAAAAATGATCAATTGTATATACAAGCCTACACAAAGTCATTTTAACTTGACAACTGGAAAAGCCTATCTATGTATCCATAAACACGTAAACGATTTGAACCTCCTAAAATAGTCAGTGTAACAGTTACTGCCCAAACCTGCAACGACAATGATGAAGAAGAAACAGTCAGTGCTAGTACTTAAACATCATGCAAATTGATTGCTGATGTTCCTAATAAATCTGGTGTTATCTGTTGATTCATGACGTGTGTGGTGTATCTGGTGTTGTCAGTTGATCCATGACGTGTGTGGTGTATCTGGTGTTGTCAGTTGATCCATGACATGTGTGGTGTATCTCACTATCTGGTGTTGTCAGTTGATCCATGACGTGTGTGGTGTATCTGGTGTTATCTGTGGATCCATAACGTGTGTGGTGTATCTGGTGTTATCTGTGGATCCATGACGTGTGTGGTGTTTCTGGTGTTGTCAGTTGATCCATGACGTGTGTGGTGTATCTGGTGTTATCTCTTGATCCATGACGCATGTGGTGTATCTGGTGTTGTCAGTTGATCCATGACGTGTGTGGTGTATCTGATGTCTGTTGACCCATGACGTGTGTGGTGTGTCTGGTGTTGTCAGTTGATTCATGACGTGTGTGGTGTATCTGGTGCTGTCAGTTGATCCATGACGTGTGTGGTGTATCTGGTATTGTCAGTTGATCCATGACGTGTGTGGTGTATCTGGTGTTGTCAGTTGATCCATGACGTGTGTGGTGTATCTGGTGTTGTCAGTTGATCCATGACGTGTGTGGTGTATCTGGTGTTGTCAGTTGATCCATGACGTGTGTGGTGTATCTGGTGTTGTCAGTTGATCCATGACGTGTGTGGTGTATCTGGTGTTGTCAGTTGATCCATGACGTGTGTGGTGTATCTGGTGTCATGAGCAGTTAGCCAGTGGTGGTCAGGGTTTTCCCGGCAAGTTCTCATACAACACAGCTGCCTTCTCTGTCCCTCTGTTCTCGTACACAGGACCTGCACCTTTTGTTGGACACAAAACAGATGATTAATCAGAAAGAAGCAGCATAGGGAAGGTCTGTTTAATGAATTGTGAAAGCGGATTCTTGAATTGGAGATTGCATTTTAAGTTAACAATTTTTTCCTCTCTGTCTATCAAAGAAACAGAACCATTTGGCTTTATGTTTTGTTATTTTTACCCCTGAAACCAAATGCGTTAGCATTTAGAACATCCCATGTGCCCAAAACAATGCTTACTACGTTGTCAGATTCACCAACTGCTTAACCCACAGGACAAAGAAAGCCCTGAAAGCATATTGTGTCATGCCCACTACTGGTCATAACTGTCCTGCTTGGCCATAGTGATGGTGAGATTAATTACACAGGTTCCGATCTGCAGGATAAACATACGAAGATAGAAACAAACAGACAGACAAAAATTTTATTGAAACAGACAGACAGATGCATAGACAGACAGTACAGACAAGCACACAGATAAATGGAAATGTCATGCAAATAAATGATTTTTTGTTTAATTAGTTGAATATCTTTAACTGATTTATTTTGTTAAAGAGTCATTGACGAATAAAACACTCGGATTAACTAGTTAGAACTATGAAAAAACAATTAAACTTTATTAGTTATCAGTTTGCATTGATTTAGCAACATATTGAACACATGTTTTGAGTCACTTAGGTATACAAATGGAGAAGGACAGAGACGAGAGAGAGAGAGAGAGAGAGAGAGAGAGAGAGAGAGAGAGAGAGAGAGAGAGAGAGAGGAGAGAGAGAGAGAGAGAGAGAGAGAGACAGAAGAGAGACAGAGACAGAGAGAGAGAGACAGAGAGACAGGGAG
>CM060346.1:28516310-28521310 GCA_030674155.1 Stramonita haemastoma
CCATGTTTGCCCTTTTCTTTAATGTTGTGTGCTAACTGATCAATAAAAATTGAAAACAATGTAGGGCTCATAACGCATCCTTGCCGAACACCAATAGGACATTCAAACATTTCTGAGAGTTCATGGTTTATACATATACATGACAACAGTGATTGATACATAGCTTTTAAACAAGCAAAGAATTTTCCTTTTACACCTTGAGCATCTATACATTCTAAAAGTTTGTCATGTCGAACAGAGTCAAAGGCTTTTCTAAAATCTACAAAAGCAACATATAATTTTCTGCCTTTTTTACACAAATATTTCTGAACTGTTGCATATAATGTAAAAATATGATCGACCGTTGAGTGGTTCTTACGAAATCCTGCTTGGGAATCTGAAAGTAAATCATTATCTTCTAGCCATGTGTACAGTCTTTTGTTTAGAATAGTTGTGTAACACTTTGAAATAATGCTAAGTAGGGATATTCCTCTGTAGTTATCAACCATTTCAGGATTTCCTTTTTTATATATTGGGATGATAATGGCTTTTAACCATTCCTGCGGAAAAATACCTTGATCAAAAATAGTATTGAACAGTTTTGTCAAAAATGAATATACTTCTTCCCCACCAGCCTGTAGCATTTCAGCAGAAATAGCATCAATTCCACTTGCTTTACCTTTTTTGAGTTTTCTAATGGCTTGGGTGACTTCTACTTCTGTTATGGGCTGATTTAACTCATGATTATTTTCTTCAGATAAATCAGCTTCAATTACCCTCTGATCTATCTCTTCATTGCTATTTTGAAACAGATTTTTAAAATGGTTAAACCACTCTTCCATACTAATATTGTTACCAATTCTCTTTTTCCCTCCACATCCCATACTTCTTAACTGGTTCCAAAACTGAGAAGAATTATCCATTTCTCTTGCCAAAATTTCTGTTTTTAGTTTTTTGAACTTCTGTCTTTTATCTTTCAGTAAGTGTTTATATCTTTTTCTTGCTTCTACATACAGTAATCTATCTTCATCTGATCTAGACTTTCTAAAACAGTTAAGCTTTCTCCTACTTTCCTTTTTTGCTATCTTACATTCGTTATCAAACCATTCTGATTTTTTCTTCTTATTTTTATGAAATGTCTTTAACATGCACTGACTAGAAGTTTTCAGGCATGCTACAAAAATATCTAAGGCTTGATCTATATCTATATCCAGACTATGTGTGGCCAGAATCAGTTTGTCTTTGATGCCTTTACTTTGCAACATCGCAATAAAATCACTATTGTATTCTTCATTCCATACAATTTTCTCACAAACCAAATTTTCATCTTCAACTACCTCCCAATTTTTGTCTGTTGACCATTTCTTAATCTGTAATTCCAAAATAACTGGAAGATGGTCTGATTCAGTTAAGCTTTCAACAGTAAGGGATACAACATTAACATAGGAAAGCAACTCATATGATGCAATAAAATAGTCCACTGTACTTGTTCCAGAGGCTGCAATATAGGTACAACTGTCATCAAAGTTTTGTTCACTAAGCCCATTTAAAATAATGCATTCAAACATATTACATATTTCTAATAATTGCTCACCAAAAAGATTGACCCACCATCTTGAGATTTTCGTGGGAAGTTGTTGTCATCTGAAACAGTTGTACCTGTGAAATCAGTATCATCACCACTAAAACTATAATTTCTTGATGCAGTTCTTGCATTTAAGTCACCATTTAGGAGAATATAAAAGTCATCTCTCTTTTCATATAAATCTATTAGGCATTGTTCTAACATTTCCATACCATATATTCCTTCCTGGCTTTTCCAGAAAGGGGAATCATTTGGTGGAATATATGAGCAAACAAGCATAATTTCCTTGCTTGTAGAAAAAAGTTCTTTATCAATTTTGACAATTATAGTATTTTCAACTTCTAAGTGAACTTGTTCCACAAAATTGGCAAAAGATTTCTTAATTAGAACAATGACACCCCCTGAGTATCGCCCTTTCCGAGACAGCTTTTTGGCTTTTGATGTGTAGATAATATAATCACTGAAAATAGGAGAATCAAAATCATTTGCAAGAAAAGTTTCTGTCAAACATACAAAATCATAAGAAAAAAGAAAATTTAAAAAGTGGTCATTTTCCAGCTTTGGTAAGAGGCCATTTACATTGTAGTTTAGAAATTTTACTCGATAGCTATTTACACTATTTACAAGTACATCTGGCTGGGTTGCTGAACTGTTTGCTTGCACTATATCTGTATCATGTTGAACATCATGCATCTGTTTCCTTAAGTACCGCTTTCTTGGTATTGTGGCCTGGCTGAGTTCCTATTTACTAGTGCATGGAATCCCCTTATTTTTCTGTTCAGACTGAGACGTATCAAACTGCTTGTCTAAAGTGTTTGACTGTTCATTTGGTTGTACCTTCCTGAACGAGTCAACGATGCTGTGCTGGCTTTTGGATCTTGCAGAGGTCTTAACTCCTCTACGACTTTTTATTCCAGTGCTAGAGACACCACGTCTTTGACGTAGTGTTCGCACAGAGGACCTTGTTTTTTTGTCATTTGTGACAGATTTACCACATACATCGCTTTCTGAGTTATTGCTCTGTTCTGGTGGTTGGTCAACAGTCGTGTCTGGTCTTTCTATATTTCCTGTGTCAGTGTTGTATGTTTCCTTTTGTCTGTCACATGCCATGTCCGTGCTCTGTTGTTCTGTGATTTGTTGAGGTTCACCATTATCATCTGTTTCTTGTGCTCTGTCACAGCTCATAAGAATCTTACCATGAGCCTCAACATGAGCATCAGTAATCTCTGCCTCTCTTCTGATGTCAGTAGTAATATCAGTAACTCTCACTGCAAAGTCCTCTACCATAACACTGTCATCACTGTCACTGTCTTGTTTGTTAGTCGTGTGTTTGACCCAAGTTCTATGTGCAAGGTCTTCACTGCACTCAGTTTCTAAATCCGAGTACCTGTCCTTCTTGTCTGTCAGGTTAAGTCTGTCATGGTCATAGTAGTCAGAGTCACCGTGATCAACAGCCTCAGCAGGGCTGACAGTCTGTCTGACAGGATCTCTCCTGCTGTTGGCATAGCTGGGCTCCTGCCTCCTCCTGGGCTCCTGCTCCTGCCTCCTCACACTCTGGACAGGACGTCTTGGGGTACTGGATCTCCTGTGGCTGTCTTTCAGCATGACCACCCTTCTGTGGTCTGATGTGGCATAAGACTGTGAAGGTCTTCCATACCTTGCTGCTTGGCTGTATGACTGGATACCTGGAACCACTGGAATAGGAGATGTTCTTGACTCTGGATAGTGAGTGTTCTTCCAGTCTATGTCAACCCATCTGTCTTTCCAGCTGCCATGAGCCTCTCTGCTATTTGAGTATCCTTTTGTCGTGTTTCTCTTCTCTTCTGATTCCCGGGGCATCAGCTGATGGCGATGAGTTGATGAATTGGACTTGTAGCGTCTGTCTTCAGACAGGCTCATGTTGTCTTCAGGGACCTCGCTGAATCCAAACCTGCTTGGATGGTGCCCATTTTGGTTTGCATTGGCCCTTCCTGCTGTAGGTCTGTTGGATTGAAGGTTTTCTGACTTCCGGGACCATCCGTTTCTCTGGTCTGATTGTAGTTGTGGCCAGTCCTCCACCTGTCCCTTATTCTCTGAAGTGCGGTGCCATTCATTTCTATATCTGGATGAGGCAGCTGGCTGCCTGTCCCTGACTTGTAACTGTCCATTACGTATGTAGGCTATTTTTCCTGCCCTCTGTGAAATTCGACCATGTCCCTTTGTCTTGTGGTGAGGTCGGAGGCCGCTCGTATACCATATCTCCTCAGGCTGTCCCTTAAGTCTCCATCACCCAGCACTGCCATCTTGTCCATCCACCTGTAGAACTGGACAAGGATGGGACGAGGGTCACTTGAGCGTGGTCTTTGCCTCCCTATTCGGAAGGCTCTGGCGATATCTTTCTCACTCCATTCTGGGTACTGGCTATGGTCATTCAGCAGGTCAACAACAATGTGAGTGGTGGCATACTCGTCCTCCCACTGCTGTTCCTCCACATTCATGATCTTGACACTGCAAGCTTTAAGGTTCTGTTCTGTTGTTTCAAGTCTTCTTTCTAGTTGATCCAGTCTGTCCATGATAGTTCCGTTGTCTTCTTTTATTTCTCTTAAATCCTCACTGTGACAGACCACCATTTCCTCCAGATTGCTAATCTTTGAGAAAAACCGAGAGAAATTGTCCTCAAGGGAGCAAAATCTCTCGTCCATGCTTGATTTGATGGCTGCAGAGTGAAGGGCAAAGCCCTGCTGCATCTGTGCCAAGCGCCAGTCGATCATCTGCAGTAAACTGCCTGGATGGGGTACGTAAGTATTTTCTGCCATTTTTTCAGGCGCCTGTAGTGCACTCTGCTGCAAACTAGTTTACAAGTAGCTATCGCTCAAGTTTAGGGGCATCAATACACAGACTTAATGAAAATGTGACAAGGTAGTAGGAAAAAACTTTTGTTAATCTTTTCAAGCACCTGTGTATTTTCCTTCTCAACAGAGTTCACACTTCACACTAGAATGTAGCCCTTACCTGCACCAATAACTTTTTTCTTTCTTTCTTTTTTCTTCTTTTCTTTTTCTTTCTTCTTTTTTCTGCTATTAGGCACGTGCAAAGCGAGCTTTGATCTTGAGGGCAAGATGCCTAATACACTGGACTTGAGAACAAATTTGAAATCCTTCTTATTTTCATATGATTAGTAATGTACTAAATTTTGACTAATCTACTGACCTTTCTGGTAGACTGATCACATGTTTAGCTGTGCACCCACTTTATGTACAATTCTGCAAAGTATGGCATGGACTCCTGCACTCAAACTGGTACAATTTAGCAAAAAAGCGCAGAGCAGTTTCGCACGTCCGCTTCACTCAAGCTCCATCCATCCGAGGAGCGAGAGAGAGAGAGAGGAGAGAGAGAGAGAGAGAGAGAGAGAGAGAGAGAGAGAGAGAGAGAGAGAGAGAGAGAGAGAGAGAGAGAG
>CM060346.1:28523810-28526310 GCA_030674155.1 Stramonita haemastoma
CTACTACTTCTACTTCTACTACTACTACTACTACTACTACTACTACTACTACCACTACTAGTGGAAGTTGTAGTAGCAGCAGCAGCAGCAGCAGCAGCAGCAGCAGCAGTAGTAGTAGTAGTAGTAGTAGTAGTAGTAGTAGTAGTAGTAGTAGTAGTAGTAGTAAAATCAATAGTAGTAGTATCAGCATCATCTTCAGCAGCAGCAGCAACAGCAGCAGCAACAGCAGCAATATCATCATCATCAGAATCATCATCATAATTATCATCAGAATTATCATCAGAATCATCATCAGAATCATCATCAGAATCATCATCATCATCGTCATCATCATGATCATGATAATGACGATGATGATGATGATGATGATGATGATGATGATGATGATGATGATGATGATGATCATCATCATCATCATCATCATCATCAGCAGCAGCAGCAGCAGCAGCAGCAGCAGCAGCAGCAGCAGCAGCAGCAGAAGCAGCAGCAGAGTTATCATCCGAATCAGAATCAGAATCAGAATCATAATCAGAATCATCAGCAGCAGCAGCAGCAGCAGCAACAGCAACAACAGCAGCAGCAGCAGCAGCAGCAGCAGCAGCAGCAGCAGCAGCAGCAGCAGCAGCAGCAGCAGCAGCAGCAGCAGCAATAGTAGCAACAGTAGTGTTAAATGTTATTAGAAATGGGTATCTTGTTCTCTAAGATCACACTTTACATTCCTGAAAAAAGTCTAATACACTAAATCAACAGCTGTTCTTACCATTCACTGTGACCTGGAACACCAACTGCTCCTGTCCAAAAGCGTTGGCAGCAGTGACGGTGTAGAATCCTGCTGCTGTAGAGTCTTTGACAAAGTTCACACTGACGTCACACTGCACAGCAAAGGCAGCAAAGGTGTTGATGCACCTGGCTGTCAGCTCAATGCTGTCTGGCACAGGCTGTCTGCTGCTGAAGTTGTGTGTAGTGCCAGGTAGTGGAAGGTGAAGCTGTCTGGCAGGGGAAAGGCCTGCAGGTGGAAAGCTGTACTGACAGTTGTGTTGTTGAAGTTGATCTTGGGTGGTGCTGGTGCTGCTGATGTCTGACGTGGTTTGCCTGAAGAAGTCAACAAGGAAAATACCACAATGGTTACTGTAAATATATCAATCCTTTTATGTAACACTACAGTGAATATACCAAAATGGTTACAGGAAATATATCAATCATTTTATGTAACACTACAGATAATATGCCACAATGGTTACAAGAAATATATCAATCATTTTGTGCAACACTTCAGGGAATATACCACAATGGTTACTGAAAACATGTCACTAATTTTATGTAACACTACAGAGAATATGCCACAATGGTTGCTGGAAATATCTCAATTATTTTGAACAATAGTACAGAAAATATGCTACAGTGATTGGTGGAAATATGTCAGTCCTTTTATGTAACAATACAGAGAATAATTATGCTACAATGATAGCTGGAAATCTATCAATCATTTTATGCAACACTAACCCCTTTATTTTCTCAAAATTATCTGAAATGTATACTCAAAGATGCTCACATACACTCTTATCACCCTTTTCTGACCTTTGTATCTACTGATCATAGGTGTTTTGAAATGTCCTTATCACAGCTGAACAGTCACACCTGTAGTGTTGAAAACAGAATGGTCACTGCCCTGTCAGAATGGCCAGCTCTTAGGTAGGGTATGGGGTAGCTGTGGCCAGCTTTGTCAACATAGTGGATTAAAAATTAATCAATTACATAGAATACTGCTATCTAATAATGTTATCTATCATAGTCATCAGTTGCATCTGTGCACAACATCTCAGCCACACATCAAACACCTATCTATCCTGTGTAGAAGAGTCAGCCAGCAATCTCTGACAGCATGAACGATATGACCATGTGCCCTGCACCCTGAAGATGACTGGTGTTGCCAGGTTCACGTTGTTCAGGATACATGACTGACCAGTATGACTGAAGGACACCAACAACTCCTGAAGATGACTGGTGTTGCCAGGTTCACGTTGTTCAGAATACATGACTGACCAGTATGACTGAAGGACACCAACAACTCCTGAAGGAGTTAACGGGGAAGTCAAGTCACTGGAAATAAAACGACAACCAAGGCATGCAACACTGTCAGTACAGTGGACTGGAGCTCACTGTCTCAGTACAGATTTATTTTGGAAAGGTGAACAGTATCTCCTAAAGTGTGCAGGAAACAAACAACCTACACAGTCTAAAAAGTACAGCATAAAAAGCTGCAACAATTGTAACACAAACATAACCAAGCACAACCCACACTTACAGGTGACGTAGAGCTGTACAGAGATGTCTTGGACACTGCCCACCCCGTTCTCAGCACGGCAGGTGAGGGTCCCCGTGTTGTTACACCTTGCAGCTGTGTGGTGTGACAGGTGAGTTATCTCCTCTGACAGACTCAGCTGGCCGCCATCTTGACGGGCTAACTGCACGTCTCTCTGACGCAGCTCCAGTCGGGGTG